>QXTE01000035.1:5748145-6073144 GCA_003942145.1 Platysternon megacephalum | reverse complement strand
GAGGGCTCTGAGGTTAGGGTTGGGGATGAGGGGTTTGGGGTGTATGAGGATGCTCCAGGCTAGGACCAATGGGTTCAGAGGTCAGGAGGGGGATCATGGATGGGGCAGGCTGTTGGGGCACTGGGGGTGAGGGCTCTGGGCTGGGATCAAGGGGTTCAGAGGGCAGGAGGGGGGGGGAGAATAGCTCAGGGCGGTGCTTACCGCAAGCAGCTCCCAGAAGCATGTCCCCCCTCCGGCTCCGAGGCGCGGCCAGGTTGCTCTACATGCTGCCCCATCTGCAGGTGCCACCCCTGCAGCTCCCATTGGTTGGGAACCATGGCCAATGGGAGCTGCGGTGCCAATGGGAGCTGCGGTGCCTGTGGCTGGGGCAGCATGCAGAGTTGCCTGGCCATGCCTCCGTGTACTACGTAGGAGCCCTAGGGGGGTCATGCCAGCTGCTTTCGGGGAGCAGAGCAGGGTAAGCCCCCGACCTAACTCCCTGGCTGGAGTGGGGCAAACCCCTGACCCCTCTCCCTGGCGGGAATTGAGAGCCAGATTAAATGGTCTGACGGACCGGATGTGGCCTGTGGGCTGTAGTTTGCCCGCCCGCGGGCTGTAGTTTGCCCACCCCTGATCTAGGCCATAGCACTTAAATCAAGCTGGCGTTTAAGGTCTAAGGTAAGAGATTCCTGCTCTTACAAATCTCAAGGGACACATGTAAGCAAGGCTCCCTTTCCAAAGATTTCAGCAAGTCTATAAAATGTGTGCATGCATCCGTGTGCCTGCAGCCATACTTAAGGTTATGGTGGGTAGTACAGGGAGGTTTTGTCCATACTGCAACTGTGAAGTGTTTAGAGCCTGATTTTCAGAAGTCAAGTATCCACAGCCCCCACTGACCTCAGTAAGAGTTGTGCATACTCAATATTTCTCTAAGTCAGGCCCTTAAAGATTTATGATATTTCTAGCAAATTTAAAATAAAAAGAATAATAAACCATGGCCAAGAGACTCTCTTTCCCTGCTCCCTCCATACCCCAAATGTCCCCTTCCATATTCCACCAGTTTTCTGCCTTCCGAGTCCATTTCTGTCTTGGCCCCCTTCCCCTCCTCCATGCCTTCATCAGACTTCTTCCCTCACAATTTCTTTCAGTCTGTTCACCTTGATCCATATCCCCCCACTGCTGGCTCAGCTCAATAGTGGCAGCAGCACAGCCTAGCTTTGACAGCAGGTCAGTTGATATTTATACAGGCTGTCAAAACGTTCTAAAATATTGCTTTGTTTTCACACGACAAGGGCTCTATACTGTGGCATGGGCCAGTGCCACAGGTAACAGGAAAGGAAGAATAATAATAAAAACCCAAAACCTACTAACATAAGTCACAAATATGTCTCCACAGAACATTTATCTGTCCTTATTCAGCATACAGGGGGATTCAGGATCACAGCTACCTCCAATCTGACATCCCCTTCTGCACTCCCAAAATACATGAAAATGACAAAGAAGGATTTGCTTCAGTGGGGGTAAACATACAAACAGCCCCTTAAATGAAATAGCTACTTTAAGCAGTATTGCCATTGTTTTAGGCACCACAGGAAGGCAAGACACCCGGAATGTGGTTTAACTAGCTCACTTTTTGATTAAGTAACATATATGGGAGCTATTTAGCAGTAACTTGTGCAGTGCAGGCTTTCCTTCTTTGTAATCCATACCATCTACTGGAGGGCTGTTCCCAGACCCCCTGTATACTCTTAACCTGACCCTAGCGCTGCTGCTAGGACTGCAGTGCCCTCCCCTCACACAAGGATTAAGAGAGTGGGAAAGAAGGTGCGGTTTTCTCTCTGCACCAGACATAAGGAATGCCAGTGCCAGTCCCATTCCCCACCTTCTTTAGGAACAGCCTTCTCCTAATTCCCTTCCAACTCTGGTTTATCATGGAACCAGAGTTTTTATTTCACAAGTACCTGCACTAGGCACCCCCCAATCGCAACAACATACATTTTACGCTTAGCAGCCCAGGGAACTTGGGTGTACATTGAGAGGAAGAGGAAAGAACCCACCCAGCCCAAACTCAATCTGGCAGTAAGGGAAAAGTTCCTTCCCAGGTGAATAATATGATTACAGCAAGGTCCCAAAGCCTGGTCCTAACTCTACTCCCACAAGTAGGGAGGAAGCTTTTTCTCAGGGCATAACATGGTGCCCCAGGCAGGGGGCGAGGGCTTATAAACCCACTCTTGGGTATATGGGAGCTAGTTGGCTAGAAAGAAAGATGCTACATAAGCCAGAGGAGTCCCCTCCTCAAGCCCAGAAGGAAGGAAGGGGCAATCCTTAAAGGGGCCATAGGTTTTCTTTCCTTACTGGCCCAGACAAAACCTCCCAACATCTGAGGCTGCAGGAGTTGGGCCATTCTGTGTAAGCAAGATGGTCAGTTTCTCAAGTCCTCCTTGCTTCTGGGCCTGGCTCCAATATGGCTGAGCAAGAAATTGCCCTGCTCCCTTTGTCAGCCCTTCCACTGTTTCTCCTTTCACACTCCATGTTCTAATGGACTCAAGGAGAAGCAGAAAATGAATGTCACAAGAGCGGCTGGGCTCTAGAAATCTGAACGTTATGCTAAAAGAATCTCTAACATTGCCTGTAACCTGAGTTCCATAACTTAGCATTTGTAATGTAAATAATCTACAATCATGTCAATGTGAACACATGGTATGAGTGGGAAGCAAGTTAAATTTGTCTCTGTGATGAGAGCTGAGAGGCATGTGCCAAATATTATAATTTGCCTGGACAAAGAACCCTCTAGTTTAGTATCACTGCTGAATATCAAGCTGAGAAATCTGTGATACTAGGTCACTGAACATCATGGAGTGCTACATACCGTCCTGGATATTTCCTCATTCAGCCCCAGGATAGTATATAGCCCTGCACTTCCACTGCTCTATCTCATTCCTTCTCAACTGAAGAAGTTGGGATTGTAGTTGAAACAAGTCTGTTTTCTGCTTGTGGGGCATTTATCTGAACCAAACCCAAAATTTGAACTTTATTGCGTTGGTTCATTATTTACCTCATTACACCATCTACATTATATTCCTTAGACTTGACATACCATTATTTCAACCACTGATCACTGGCAGCAGGTCCCTGTTACATTCCTGATATGGATTTGGTAGTTTTGAATTAGTTTTGTACTAAGTCATCTTGTCCTCTTATTTGCCACTTTTATTAAGCTTGGCTAAGCTTTATATTCATATAAAAACCCTAAGTTGCCAGATGGGTTTTCATAGGCACTCATAGCTCAAATATTTTGCCAACTTACTGCTCACTTTGAAAGTATGTTTAAAAGTGAAATTCTTCCCTTGCATTATTTTCTCTTAAATTGGATGTATTTGTAGCCTTAGAAATTGTACATTGGGCTGTTTCTTAGGTACCAAATTCAACTGTCACCATTTCGGGAAAACTATCTTTTTATTGCATACATTTTCTAGGTTCCAATGTAATGCTTGAATAAGTCAAAAATTCAGCAGACCACTCCTTTCCAGTCCCCTTCAGCATAGTTAATCAGTACATTTTATGATGGGTTAAAAATTTAAACTAGAGTATTTTTCATTACCTATGATTTTAATAGCATTGTGTCATTGCTTCCTGCTGAATTATTATGGTGCAAATGTGTCTCAGATGTCTAGTTATTTAATTATGTTTCTGCATACTTCATTTGCTACAGTGTATTCTAAACCTTCTAGCTGTCTATTCAATGATTTCATTATTTTCTATAGGACCTTTAGCTTTGACCCCTAAAAGAAACTTGTAGAAAGACACCATATTCACAGTATGCAACATTATACAAGTTAGGCTTAGAGAAGGAAGGTAATTAAAATCATTATTTTCTATTTAAACCAAATACATATACACAAACCTAAGGCTAGAGGGGAAAAAAACAACCCACCTTATCCATTCAGTGCTTCTATATCTGTAGCAGATGAAGCCTGCTGGAGAAAAGCAAATCTGCCTTTTTGAACTTAAAAACATATAACTGAAATCATTACTGTTTAACAAGTTTTAAGTATACACATGCTAGTAAAAGCTGGCTTCAGGTATTAATGAAGTTATGAAATTCAGAGGGAAAAGTCTTAAATCACGCTGCAAATTGGTTTTGGTTTAAAAGTAAATAAAATAATGAATATAAAACAAACAAAAACCTGTTGAAGCTACAGCATTATGGTAATATATATATATGGATGCATATTCAATGCATATGGAAGCTACAGCAATATGGATATATATATATATATATATATATATGTGGATGCATATTCTGTAGGTGTGCAGTATTCTCCATGCCAGAACACAACCAAATTCTATGTGGCTCTGTGGCAGGTGGGTGTGGTGTTGGGAAGGCAAGAAGTTTCCCCACACACCAAGAACGAATGTTCTTTTTCTGAAAGACATGGTTTAGTTCAACCACTACTATTGGACATGAGGGGGGAATTAGTTCAGGGAAGTCCTATGGACTGTTATGTAATAGCTCAGACTACCAGATCACAATGGTTCCTTCTGGCCTTAAAATCTATCAATTACCTACTGACAACAGCATAAGGGCCAGCCATAATTGCAGCACCTGTGCTGAGGGAAGCATGGTGGCACTCTATTTCTACTCCCTCAGTGGAGGAAACTGATTCAATGGAAATCGGCAGAGCCAGAGATGTCCTTCGCACATACACCCCGTGTCAATAGAGGTGTTGGGCCACATGTAGGAGTGGAAATAGGTTACCTGCCGTAGGGATGTGGAGGTGTGGGGTGCTACCTCTGCACGCTGGGCTGTCTTGCAGATATAATTGAACTTGTTATGACAAAAGTGTGCCATGATGCAGTGTCAACAAATAGGTTATAAAATAATTCATTTTGCCATGATCCTTAATAGGTACAAACTAGTTAAGTGTGCAACATACAAATGGCATGTGATAATTTCATGTAATTTGAAAAAGCAAAATTTGTGTGGATTCCAAATAATTATAAACCAACTACAGATAGTTCAAGAACTTTGCATGAATAGTATGGGAACGAATAGACAGACATCTCTTTCTCTGACACTTTTTGTAAAATGCCCTGATTCTACAAGGGGTCCACCAGAGATAGTGCCTAATTTTAGTCCCACTGATTTGCAGGATCAATACCTAAGATAGTGACATCATAATTAGTGATTGGTGAAAAAAAGATTTGCTACAGAAGAAGCTTCCAAAAGTTCAGATACAGAACCCATCCAGAATCTTGGTGCTGAAAAATGGGCTGGAAATCTCATAAGACTGGCACTTACACAATTTCCAGTACTTGATGTTTCCATTAGTAGACTTAATACCATGTACTGAGTCTCTCGTTTAAAAATAAGAATCTTTGTAACTTCTGTTAAGTCAGAATTCTTCTATGAATTTCTAGAGTTTAACTGTACATGCATGATCCACACTCTGTGCACATTTTGTTAATAAATGGGATGTTTTGAGTACACATGCAGAAAGCCAAGAACATCAGGTATTTTTGTCCTGGACCAGCTCTAGTGAAATTAACAATAAGCTAAGGCAAACTGAGATCACTGATAATGGTGATGCATGTTGGTTAGAAAAGTTACACAATGTCCTTAAAGCTTAACACCATTAATCCTGCTGAATTTAATTATTGGAATTACAAAACATTTAATACAACACTTCATGATATCCTGTTTTAAATCAGAAACGATCTTGCCAGTTGTATACAGTTCACATAGAACACCATTTTAGCTTGAATGTGTATCTGGACATTCAGTCTGAATTATTTAAGAAATGAATGAGATAGAACAATATAAGTCTAGTTCAAACCATTCATCAAATTAATGGGTTTTTTCCTTTCCTTGAGAACAAAAGTTAGCCCTAGCTGCTTCAAATGGTTCAAAGTTGGAGAAAGGAAAAAAGAAAAATAAAACAGTTCAACTTGAATCCTCTATAACTCCCGGCTGCTTGAGGCAATCAGGCAGTTTCAAACAACTTCACACACACTTTTAGCACAATTCTCATTAGCTTTGTTCTTATGATTGGTGGACTTAGTCCATCTCTTCCCATGTATATAATGGAAATGAAACAAGACCCCAGTCATGCAATTGACCACACGTGGTCTGTATTCAGAGTGTTTGCTGCCACCCAAGGACTACAGATACTCATGGCAGGCAAAACATTTACAACATGAATCACTCCATCCATAGAGTTTAGACAAGTAAAAGGTAACTCTCTGATCTGTAATTTAATGGCAGGATTAAAACTCCAACTTTTGAGAAGAGGTCATGGGATCTTTAATGACAAGAGTCAAAGAGTTGAGGTTTATGTTTCATTTGATCACAACACCCCTAGGAGCACAATCCCCTATCACAGAGTGACCCTTGGTTAAATACAAGCTCAAAAGAATGCCGCTTTCTGATTCACCAGTACCGCCCCTAAGGCTATTAATTCTAATAATATCAAATGGTTGATGTACTTATTTAGTCTGATAAATATCAGGACATTATAGTGACAGTTGCTTAATACACAACTATTGAATAGCTAAATTTTGCTTGACTTAGAAGAGAGATATGGTATATTCGACAATCAGGAAAAAAAAAAATCGAAAGCACTGGAATGCAGTACTGTACATAGGAAGAATATGGCACTTTCACCAATGAACAGCTGTATGGTTAGCTGGAGTTTTATAGTGTAGCTGGAGGGAATAAAGGTTTATTGTCTGACTCGGATTCATTGGGTCCAGTGGTAGCTGCAGTAGCACCATCTCTCTTACTCTCTTTTTTTTAAAAGTAGAAACTGGCCTGAAACAAAATGATTTTCAAATATTCAGATTAAGAACCCAAATCTGGATCCAGCTCTGATTTTCATGTCTAGTTCTTTTCCTTATAATGAGCCAAATCCAAATTCTAGATCCTAATACTCCTGAAATTAGGGGGGGAAGGGTCAGGGAGGAGATATGGTCTTTAAACCCCAGATTCACATTTTATTTGCCTGTCTCTAGTTTTAATACTTAGCAACAACTATCACCATATGGTGAAAACTTATCCACTGTCTACACTGGTCTATTCCAGTGTACAATCAGACAGAGGGACCCCTTTGTGTTAGAAAGTGCCTTGGGGGTTCTCAGACGCTGCACCTTCCCATCCATAGGGGACCCTGCACCAACCCAACACAGTGCAAACAATGGGTAAAAGTGGCTAAGGAAGAGAAGTGGCCAAGGCAGCCAGAGGACAGGGGGACAATTACAGTCACTGGCAGTGACTTTAAAAAAAAATAGGCTGCACTTTGGATTTCTAGTTTAATAATGATCATACATCAGCCAACATATCAAATCTTCAAGATGAAATGAATGTATGGCTTTGTTCCAGAGGTCTTTCCCCTTCTTTTATTAGCACTAACAACAATAAAGCTACTGTAGGGTTGATAGCTGAGCACCAGATGACAAATTCACATGTCATATTTTGCACATTGTTGGAACTTACTGATGGAAGAATTTGTTAAGAATAATGAAAGTACTAAAAAGATCCTGGCAAAGGCTCATAAAAACTGGCCTTGTTGCTATATCTCTGTAAAAGTATTTCATATTTTTAAAGATCAATAGGAAGAAAAGCAATCTTATACAGTGCATGATGCAATGTGATGGACAAGCCTGGAAAGGTTCATTTCATCTAAGCATATCACAGAGAGAGAAGGGGGTGGGGGTCTTTTCCAAATGTATCCAGCCTACTTTGATGTTGGAATTGGGCTACTAGAGATTTCCTGTGAGATTTCTCCTGCTTCGATCTGGTCTGGGGATATACCATGAAAATGGCCTCTCATGGATAGGCTGATGCCTCAATATCCTAGAAACATGATTCCAGGTCAACACAAGGATATTGAAAACAGCTACCCCTCTAATTAGCAGGTGCATCTAAGGTCCAACATTTAGGCACTACTGGCATTCATAACCTCCCCCCGCAACTGCCACCTAAACTCTGGAGAAGCCTAAATTCCCTAAGCACCTACATTTTTGCTATAAGAGTCCCCAACACACCTAAGTTTCAGCCACCGGGTACGTGCACTGCTGCCTCAGGTAAGTTCCTGGATGCCTCTTTCTCACCTAAGCCCCAACAGAACTCTCAGGCTAGACATTCCTGGGCCTTACCTTGCCCGTGGGGCCCAATCTGGTAGGCATGCTCTAAGCATGCCTGATTCCACAAAATACAGCCAGGGAGGTGAAATTTGTGGCAGCCTCCCTTATAACCTTTAGCCCAGGGATTAGGGTGCTCATGAAGGATGTGGGGAGACTCCAGTTCAGTTCCCCCCTCCCTTTGCCTGTAAGGGATTCCTCTGGGCCATAGGTCACTTGCAGGTTTAAAACTAGTGTAAAACAGTGAATTCTCTGTAACTTGAAATATTTAAACCATGATTTGAGAACTTCAGTAACTCAGCCAGAGGTTAGGAATGTATTACAGGAGTGGGTGGATGCGGTTCTGTAGCTGACAATGTGCAGGTCAGACTATATGATCACAATGGTTCCTTCTGACCTGAAAGTCTATGAGTAATATCTTCATAACGGATTTAGATAACGGCAGAGAGAGTACACTTATAAAGTTTATGGACAATACCAAGCTGGGAGGGGTTGTAAGTGCTTTTAAGGATAGGATTAAAATTCAAAATGATCTAGACAAACTGGAGAAGTGGTCTGAAGTAAACAGGATGAAATTCAATACGAACAAATGCCAAGTACTTCACTTAGGAAGGAACGATCAGTAGCACACATACAAAAATGCACATGGGAAATGACTGCTTAGGAAGGAGTACTGCGGAAAGTGATCTGGGGGTCATAGTGGATCATAAACTAAATATGGGTCAACAGTGTAACACTGTTGCAAAAAAAGGAAACATTCTGGGATGTATTAGCAGGAGGTTGTAAGCAAGACACAAGTAGTAATTCTTCCATTGTACTCTGTACTCTGGAGTATTGTGTTCAGTTCCAGGTGCCACATTTGAGGATGGATGTGGGAATTTGGAGAAAGTCCAGAGAAGAGTGACAAAAATGATTCAAGGTCTAGAAAACATGACCTATAAAGAAAGATTGAAAAATTTGGGTTTGTTTAGTCTGGTAAATAGAAGACTGAGAGGGAACATAATTTTCAAGTACATAAAAGGTTGTTGCAAGCAGGAGGGCAAAAATTTACTCGTTAACCTCTGAGGATAGAAGTAATAATGGGCTTAACTTGCAGCAAGGGAAGTTTACGTTGGATATTAGGAAAAACTTCCTGTCATGATAGTTAAGCATTGGAACAAATTTCCGAGGGAGGTTGTGGAATCCCCATCACTGGAGGTTTTAAGAACAGATAGACAAACACCTGTAATAACTAGACCATTCCTGACATAGTCCTGCCTTGAGTGCAGGGGACTGGATTAGCTGACCTCTCAATGGCCCTGTCAGTCCTACACTTCTATGATTCTGTGATGGACTTGATGTAGGAATTACTAAGTGAAGTTCTATGGCCTGTGTTATGCAGGAGGTCAGACTAAATCATAATGGTACCTTTTGGCTTTAAAGTCTATAAACATACATTAGTGTGGTCCTAAATATCATAAAGAAAGAGTACATGGAAATACGCACAACAGTTGTCTGACCAACTGAGATGAAAACAGCAAAGAATAAATAAAGCAATTATTCAAAATGGAAGAGAGTGACAGAACCCTTGCTCCCTGCTGTTTAAAGGATGTAGCCTAATGGTCAATATAAAGCAACAGGAAGATTACTACATTCTGTCTCTAATGGCCACTTCAGGGTCTAGCAATGGCATGGGTTCTCCACTGAGAGCATACCAGAACTCATCCAGGGCAGGCTACATGGAATACTATTCCTGCTATGTATGCACGTTACACTTTTACTTTTAATTTAAGAGGGAATTCAGAATTAGCCTTCCTCAGTCCAATTCAGTGACTTCAGCAGGGTCCCATTGATATAAATGAAATCTAGGGTGACCAGAGGTCCCAATTTTGTAGGAACAGTCCCAATATTCGGGGCTTTGTCTTATATAGGTGCCTATTGCCCCCTATCCCCACCCCAATTTTTCACACTTGCTATCTGGTCATCCTAATGAGGGCAGAATAGGACCCTTATTTTTAAAACCTTCCATGCATTTGGCCAGCCTTCCTCAAACTTTATCTCCAAGTTCAGAAAACCATGGTGATGGGCACATTACAAAACCCCAGATAACCAGAAAAGTAACTTACTTTCTCTCCACTTCCCTTCCTACTCATCCTGCTTGCCTAGTACAATTTTTTTTGTTCCTTTACAGTCTTATCAACCTCAGTATGAGAGCCTTCTTCTCTACATCTCTTGCCGTTTTAAACCATCTTTTTGTCTTATCAACTCGCCATCCCTTCTGTAATCATCTCACTTCTTAACTTCTCTCTCCCTCTGCTTCTATTTGTTATTTATTGCATTAGTTCCATAAACATTTTGGGATACAGTTTGTATTATACAAAGTAAATTGAACTGAATATGAGGAAAGAATATAATAGCATTATGTGTCACTGAGATGAAATTTATAGGATGAGCATTTTTATCTGGAGTATTGTGCAATAGCAAATAGAATTTTTTTTAAGTCTTTGTATCCCCAACCTATTACTGAGTGGATCTATTCTCCGATAGAGAAACACCTCAGTATTTTCTGAAGATTTAAATTGGCTTAGTGAGAGTAAGCTACACGTAAGTGCTTAAGAGTATTCCTTGTATCTTGTCTTATTTCCATTCTATGTCTGAATACATAGAGTACTCCCAGCAGGGACTCTTATGTGGATTTTTTTTAAAAGCAGATGTAAAATGCAATTTTAAAGGAAAAATCTACTCTTTTGTCAGGGTATCTGCTCGTTCATATGGAATAATGGGATTTCTAAGGTACTAACTTCAAAACTATTTAGATCAGATGAAACACAGCAAAGTAAAGATGTATTAAGTTTAAAAAGGGAGCATTTCTACAGCAAATGTAATGCCTTTTTGTTATTTTACATGAATGGAAGAAAAATACTTGAGGCACGACAGAGTGAGTGAAAGGAATACATTGAAAAATGATAGAAATGATCAAATTGGATAATGTGATAAACCTTCATAGGAATATTTCAAGTTAATTTACAGTCTATTAATACAAACATATTTTTGATGACAATGTTGCATGTTATACCAATGGTCTACCAACCTGATCAGATATTCAAGAAATATTGCATAAATGTGAATGATTCCATCCAGGAGAGAACAAAATGAGCTATTTCTGAACATACAACAGGCCCATGACGCTGGAAGTATATTCACATAGTTAGAGATGATTATACAGCTCTGAATGCCTCATTTGTACATCTGATCTGGCAACTACTATGAGCAAAGAAAGCTTTGCTTTTTCAAGCAATCCTACCTGAATTATAACCCCCTGAAAAAGCACAAACCAACTTTTTTTTTTTTTTTTTTTTTTTTTAATGTTTTGACCACCTCTGGTGTTGAGATCTTTTGAGAAATCTAGCTTTAACTACAAATTGTGGGGGCTCATCGCCTCTGAAAAATTAGAAGTATTTAGCTGTCTACATATGAATTTAGGTGGTCTAGTTTTAGGAACTCAAGTTTGACATTTTTTGGCTTCTGTGTTCTTCCATCAATATTTTGGATGCTGTACTTTGATTTATGTATATAGGCAGTTCTGTGCTTCTCAGTGTGCACAGATGACTACCTGGTCATACAGGTGCTAGAAACTGGGGGGGGGGGGGGGGGGGGGGAGAGAGATAAAAACAATATGTGCAATTATCCAAACCATTAGTATTTAAGCAAAAGATCATGTAGATGTAGATTACTTATAAGCAAACACTGGTACAGATCAATGATCCAGCACCTTCCTGTGAGTTCATACTGTATGTATGAAAGAGAAGGTAAGTATTACATAATGTAGTTGGGGTGCAAGGATTTGTAAATTCTTGGTCAGGTTTTGGTTTTGCAAACCAAGTGGGGTGGATTCAGTTCCCCCTGCATTTAATCTAAACCCAAAAAGACTGGGGTCAGAATAACAGCAACACATCTGGCCTCTTTCTAGTTGGCCCATCTCTAGAAAGAAGAAACACATTTCTTCTTTCTAGGAGAGATTACAAGAGCAGACCTTTTTTTAGAAACCCATTCATGACTTTCCAACTCTAATGAATTATTTCTCCACATACAGCACAAACGTTGCTGGTTTTAGCTTCATGACCTCCTTCTCCGAAATCAGATTGAGCTGCTGTAAAGAGATGTTGGCCTCTTTGTTAAAGACTTAAATCCAAAAAAAAAAAAAAAGCACAAAAGATGCAATTCTTTGCAGCAATGTCCAAAAAAAATCTGGATCATTTAGAAGCCTTAAATGTGTCAGTTGGCATGCTATAAGTTAAAAAAAAATACTGATACTGGTCATAAGATATCTGAGTTCAAGAAATGCTTAAGGAATTAGTATTCAAATTAAGAAAGCCCAGAGAAGGTGATCACTCACTTGAGAGCATCCGCAATACAATTTTCTGATATTTTTCAGATCTGACATCCTCATACCTTGTAGTTGGAAAAGAATATGGCCTATGGGAAAATACAGAAGGGTATCTCAAAGAGGATTGATTAGCTCTATAATCATATTCCCTTCTTCAACACAAGGTATAATAAAGATTTTCACAATGCTGTATAAAGCTATGTTCCATCTGACTGATGGATTGTGAAGCAGATATTCTAATTATGATAATTAAAGATTCTATTTACTCCAAGAACAGGAATGTTAACTGGAATGCTTAGGCTGTATTCTTATTTGACTAATTACAGTAGGAATCAACTGGAGGCAATATTCTTCTATTCATGTTTTTAACTGTTGTGTAATGTTGTACACCGTGAGAGAGATATAAACGGGTTCATATTCTATCTCAACATTGTTTGCATTTGTCAAGGAGGTTGAAGTAACTCCAAAATGGTTTGTTAGTTGTTTTGGATCTAATGTGATTATAAGAAGAGGAAGTTCTCACTTTGCTTTGGCAGAGTATTCACATATGATATATAATCCAAACTAAATCCAAGGCTCAAAAGAAACCAACCAATCAACCAAACAAAAAACCACACCACACAACAACCCCACATCCCAAGAACAAGACATAGACTAAGTTTTCTCCCCAAAGTTGGCTGTTCATAAGGTTTTCCTAGTAGGGCCTCCACTGTTCTCATCTCTACTTCCTGTGGCTCCAACACACTCAAACTCCTTTTATTCTTGTAGACTGAAGCTAAAGCCAGTGATTAAAAAAAAAAAAAAAAAAAAAGTCTTTGCTTCTCTTTGCAGGGCACAAGCTGCAGACACCAAGATAACTACAAACAAATTTGCCCTAAATTCTTTTGCAGTTTCCTAGAGTCCACCAGCAGTCACTACTGTTCCATTACACAGTTTGACTAAAAAAAATAACTCTCTCTAATTATATAGCACACCGCTTCCTTTTGGCTGTTCTTGTCCTCATCTGGATGCACCTGGAGCCCTGTCTAAGGAGTACATTTCCTTATACCACTCTTATGCTTCAATCTGCAAGTTGTTATATTTCATGTTAATTTCCAAGGTCAAAAGCTTTCCACAGTGTAATTTAGTTTCCTTTACTAATGCTGATGACACTGCAAAATATTTACTCTCTGATCCCTTTTCAATAATTTATACTGACAACGTACATTCTGCAATTAGGCTTAAGGAAGCTCACTTGTACCCTTTAATTACACAATCCAGGGACAAATTCAGTACCTCTCGTGGTGTAGCAGAGGCAGAGTTACCCTAATTCTGTGCTATTCGGGGGGTGGGGGGGGGCAGGTAAAGCCCCCGGTACAAGTTGAAGCAGCTCCTGGGGCTGCTCTGAATTTTGGCAGACTTGCATAATTTCCCAGAATAGCCAGTGCACAGAGAGATCCAGCCATTCCCTCTCACATCCTGGCCAATCCAGCCATAGCCAGGAGGGTGGGATAAGGATATCCACGTAAGCCTTATGCTCTTCTCATACTGGAGAAATTCCCTTGGAGGGCCATTCTGCTCTTTAGATGTGAGAGTGAGAGGTCCAATGGCCAGAATCTACCTTTGTGAGTTTAAATCCTCTCTCTTTGTATGGAATCTTACACTTAAACCATCGAAACAACAACATTTACTTTCATTTTTACACAGTTTGAAGTTTTAATCATGACTTCTGTGGCTCATACATATGATGTGAAAAGCCAGAGAGAGAAATGATGTCTTCAATGTTTCATTATATGTAGAGTAGTTTAAGCAGATTTACTCTATATATATCGAGGTTCTTCTGCTCCAGGGCAGAGAGCCATATGATCTTGTCTCAGCTATCTAAATTTATAATAACTGGATTGAAAGGTTGGATTCATTTATTACTTTGCCTTTCTATATATCCAGTACCTGGAGCAGTTAAATACATCTCTGCTTTCAATTTTCTATTAGCATTTGAGGGGCCTTCATCCAGAACAAACAAACAGGTGAGAAATGCCTTCCCCCCACCCCCACACATCTCTTCTCCCAAACAAGTCAAGATTGCCATTTCCATCATTCGTTTCAGGCACCGGGATTTTTAATCTCTAAATAATTGAAATCAGAGTGCTATGTCCATACTACATCTTTCATGAAAATGTCAGTAGTCACCGTTCTTGATCTCTAAAATCCATTAAGAAGGCCCTCTAAACATTCTGACATGGCATTATGGAAGGTAAATATGACCTTTATGTGCACCTCACATTCACCACTTGGGGGGACAAGTTTAGAGCATTAAATGGACAGACCAATAAGCTACTTATGGAAAACTATGAACTCCTCACCGACTGACACACACTTCTTATTAAAATAGTGAAATCTCTTTAAGGTATTCTTTTTCATTCTGTCTTCATGTGTAATATTTGGAAATTTATTTTACTCTTTAATCAGCCTTCTTTGATCCTTTCACAATATTTTAGAACAACAGCATGACATTGCTGCAATGACATCGAAACCTAAAAAAATGAAAAACATCTGAGCTTTGAAACAAAGAATCCCTACATACATTTGAGTGGCTTTTTTGCTTTTTAGGGGTTAATTTGAAAACTGAGGGTTTGGGGGAGGGGGTAGTCTAAATTTTATATTTTTTAAAGCATTTTTGGAAAATATCACTTTTAAATAACAGCAGATTAAAAGTCTTTCCATTTTTGGAGTGGTTAATTCAGATTTCTTTAACACTCACAGACCATCATAAGATGGGGAAGTATTCAATAAGTCATGTGACTCAGTCATTCTGAATATAATCACGTTATATTCTAAGAGTTTAGAATGTTAAGTGGTTGTGTTGTTATAACTTTCCTCTCACTCAGTGCTGATTTATTTGGATCATAGGTTCCTAAGAGAAAATGAAATATCATCTGTTTTTGTCAAAAGGAGGCAAAAGAATAATGGAACAAGTGAAAAATTTGTCTTTCTAAACACTTCTTCTATGCCATTTATAGCTTTAACAAGGAAGTTCATGTTCAAGCGATCAGCATGAATCAGAATCATAGAACTGGAAGGGACCTCAAGAAGTCATCTAGTCAATTCCCCTGCACTCGTGGCAGGACTAAGTATTACCTAGACCAAGGGTCTCAAACACGTGGCCCGCGGGCCGCATGCGGCCCGCGGAGCTCTTCCCTGTGGCCCGCCAAGCTCCCTGCGCCCCTCCCCCCCCCCCAGTTACTTCCTGTCGCTGCCAAACTCCCCCCCGAGTTATTTTATGTGGCAGCTAAACTCGCTGCGTGCTGCTCCCCAATGTTTGGGGCCGGGTCTCTCCCCCGGCCCCACCTGCCGCCTCCCCCGAGGGTCCCCCAGCCTCACTTGCTGCCCCCTCACCGCCCCTGAGCCTGCAGCTCAGGCTGACTCTTCTCAGCTCTGCTGGCTTCTGGCATCACCTGCTGCTGCAGGGTCCTAGTGCCCCCCCACCACAAGGCCAGGGCAGGCTGCCCTTCCCCTGCCCTAGTCCTGAGCTTCTCCAATGCCCCTCACCCCACATCCCCAGCCCCATAGCCCTCACCCCTGCACCCCCTCCTATCCCCAAACTCCATCCCAGAGCCTGCACCCCACCCCCTGCCCCAGCCCGGAGCCTGCACCCCAGACCCCCACCCCCCCGACCCAAAGCCTTAGGCAGGTGGGGGCGGAGTTGGGGGGGGGCAGGTTCTGGGCACCACCAAAATTTCTACAAACCTGCCACCCCTGGAAGAGGCCAAGCAGGGGTGGAGTGGTGGTGCAGCCCAGTGCAGTGGGGGGGCTTTAACTGAAGTAAATCTAACTAAGTGCGTGTTTTGTCCCTTGAGTGAGGTGCATTACTGAGTGTATATATTTTATTAAAACTGCTTGGAAATGACTTGTTGTAGGAGCAGCACTGATCTGTATGCTCTGTATAACGCTTAGCACTTTCCAGGAGAGATGGGGGAGGAGCACGCTCAGGGGAGGAGGTGGAGAAGAAATGGGGAAGGGGCGGGGCCTCATGGAAGGGGTGGAGTGGGGGCGGGGCTGGGGCCAGCGAGAGGGGGGGTGTCAGTGATGCGGCCCTCGGGCCAATGCACTAGTCCTCATGTGGCCCTCGTGGTCATTTGAATTTGAGACCCCTGACCTAGACCATTCCTGACAGGTGTTTGTTTAACCTGCTCTTAATAATCTCCAATGATGGAGATTCCACTACCTACCTAGGCAATTTATTCCAGTGCTTAACCACCCTGACAGTTAGGAAGTTTTTCCTAATGGCCAACCTAAACCTCTCTTGCTGCAATATAAGCCCATTGCTTCTTGTCCTGTCCTCAAAGGACAAGAACAATAATTTTTCTCCCTCCTCCCTGTAACAACCTTTTATGTACTTGAAAAGGTATGTCCCCTCTCAGTCTTCTCTTTTCCAGACTAAACAAACCCAATTTTTGCAGTCTTCTCCCATAGGTCATGTTTTCTAGACCTTTAATAATTTTTGTTGCTCTTCTCTGGACTCTCTCCAATTTGTCCACATCCTTCCTGAAATGTGGTGCCCAGAACTGGACAAAATACTCCAGTCGAGGCCTAATCAGCGCCGAGTAGAGCGGTAGAATTACTTCTTGTGTCTTGCTTACAACACTCCTGCTAATACATCCCAGTTTTTTTTTTTTTTTTTTTTTGTTTTTTTTTTAAAACAACAGTGTTACACTGTTGACTCATCTTTAGCTTGTGGTCCACTATGACCCCCAGATCCCTTTCCTCAGCAGTCATTTCCCATTTTGTATGTGTGCTGGGGGAGGTAGGTAGGTATTTTAGCCTCTTCTGATCTTACCTCATTTTCACTGGCATTCACTACATTAGACGTCCAATCACCACCAACCTCCTTGGTGAAAACTGAAACAAAGAAGGCATGAAGCACCTCTGTCAATTCCACGTTTTCTGTTATTATTCCCCCCTGTCCTTATTCTACAAATACATTAGAAGCAAGAGGAAGACCGTTTTCTTGTTACCCTTTATGTCTCTAGCTAGTTTGATCTCGTTTTGTGCCTTGGCCTTTCTAATTTTGTCCCTACATACTTGTGCTTTGTTTTTTTTGTTTTTTAATATTCATCCTTTTTAATTTGACCTAGTTTCCACTTTTTTTAGGACTCTTTCTTGATTTTTAGATAATTGAAAATCTCCTGGTTAAGCCAGGGTGGTCTCTTGCCATACTTCCTATCTCTCCCACGCAGTGGGATAGTTTGTTATTGTGCCCTTAATAATGTCTCTTTGAAAAACTGCCAACTGTCTTCTATTGTTTTTCCCCTTAGACTTATTTCCCATGGGATCTTACCTACCAACTCCCTGAGTTTGCTAAAGTTTGCCATCTTGAAATCCATTGTCTTTATTTTGCTGTTCTCCCTCCTACTGTTCCTTAGAATCATGAACTCATCACTTCATGATCACTTTCACCCAAGCTACCTTTCACTTTCAAATTCTCAACCACTTCCTCCCTATTTGTCAAAATCAAATCTAGAACAGCCCCTTCCCTAGTAGCTTTCTACACCTTCTGGAATAACAAAAAAAGTTTCCAATACATTCCAAGAACTTATTGGATAATTTGTGCCCTGCTGTGTTATTTTCCCAAAAGACGTCTGGGTAGTTGAAGTCACTCATCGCCACCAAGTCCTGTGCTTTGGATGATTTTGTTAGTTTAAAAAAAGCCTCATCTACCTCTTCTTCCTGGTTAGGTGGTCTGTAGTAGACCCCTACCATGACATTACCCTTGTTTTTTACCCCTTTTATCTTTGTACCCAGAGACTTTCTACAAGTCTGTCTCCTATTTCCATCTCAACCTCAGTCTAAGTGTATACATTTTTAATATATAAAGCAACACTTCCTCCCTTTTCTCCCTGCCTGTCCTTCCTGAGCAAGCTGTACCCTTCTATACCAATATTCCAGTCATGCGTATTATCCAACCAAGTCTCTGTGATGCCAACTATGTCATAGTTGTGTTTATTTACTACCATTTTGAATTCTTCCTGCTTATTCCCCATGCTTCTTGCATTAGTATACAGATATCTAAGATACTGATTTGATCCCCGCCCCTCACCAGTTCTGTCTTCTCTCTCCTTTATCCCTGCTATAACAGCCCATGCTCCCCTCAAATTCCAAACCTTCTCCCAGGTCTCCATGTTCTTGATTTACCTGTGGGCTTTGATCACCTGCCCCCTTCAAAATACCCAAATTGCTACTTTGTGTAAATACTGGCTAGTACTCATTCATGATAGTTGGTCACCAGCTGACTGATTTGGAACATCAGACTCACTTCTGACACTCTAGATCAGTGGTGGGCAACCTGCGGCCCATCAGGGTAACGTGATTGTGGGCCGCGAGACATTTTGCTGACATTGACCGTCCACAGGCACGGCCCCCCGCAGCTCCCAGTGGCCGTGGTTCACTGTTCCTGGCCAATGGGAGCTGCGGGAAGTGGCGGCCGGCACGTCCCTGTGACCCATGGGGCAGCGGGGGGCTGTGCCTGCGGATTGTCAATGTCAGCAAAATGTCTCACGGCCTGCAATCAGATTACCCTGAAGGGCCGCATGTGGCCTGCAGGTTGCCCACCACTGTTATACAGGGCTCTGTCCTGACTCTTTTCCTGTTCAGTGTATATGTGAGGTTGTTAGGAGGGTACGTGAGGAAATACACATTGCAGTACCATTAGTATGTGATAACACCGAGCTTAATGTTCCCATGTGTTCCTAGGCACATGGTGCATTTAAGCATCTTTCCCAGTGTCTGGTTGAGAAACGGAATCTGAATGGGAGCTACTTGATTGAGATTTGCGTCACATAAAACAGAAGTAATGCCATTAGGATGGAAAAAGAAACTGGAAGATATGGTTAGGGTTCTACCTGCCCCTTTGACTGAAGGTGTTTTCTTCCTTTTTTTTTTTAAACCCACATTTGCAATTTAGGAGTCCAATCAGATTACCTATTATTGCTGAATGATTGGATTTCAATAGTTTTCTGGGACACTGACACTTTCTGATGCAAGCTCTCACTACCTTGATTCATGCCTTTTTCATTTCAAGAGTAGATTACTGCAATTTACTTCACTTAGGGTTACATCTTAAATCAATTAAGAAACCAAAACAAGCACAGAATGAATTGGCCTGCTTGTTAAATAGGATGTTTCACTGAAAGTACATTACACCCTTGTTTCACAATCTGTATTGGCTACCTGTGGGTTTCTGGGTGGAGGTTAAGGTTCTGGATTTGACCTATGAAGTCAAAAAATTGGGATCTCCTTATTTGAGATAATGCCATAATATCACAGTTGAGGCTTTCCAGCTAGAGTATCCTCAACATAAATTAAAAATGAAATACCAAATATTGTTCAGATGGGAGCTATTGAAAACCAAGCTCACCCTGGTCTGGAAGCCTAAGTTAAAGGTTAAAGTGGTAGCTGTATTCCTACATGCCATTGCCAGAGTCTCAATCTATAGTTGTTCCTTAGTGCTAACAGTTTCTCTAGATTGTTTTTCCCAAAAGGCCACATCGGCCCTTTCAGACAGGGACTGTCTTTTCTATAGTGAAAAACCCAGCTCTTTTAGGTTTTCACAGACTAGATCCTTCCTGTTTTTGAATCTAGGAGCATTATCTGAAGACCATCTTATTGGGACATATCAAAAACTACTTACTTCTACCCCACCCCATCTGTGGGCCCTTATTGTATAGAAGAGCTTAGCCATAATGAGATTAGGCATAATGGCACTTACGTAGATAAAATGACAGAAAATAGTTTATATTCCAGATAGAGCTGTGTGTCATAATAATTATAGAACCCTCCAACACACGTTGGTGATAGGCTTTTTGTTAGCAGGTCTTGGACATTTCTTTCCCAGATCATCTGTAAAGAAATGTGACTTTTTCCAACTCTCAGCTGTTTTTCCAACAGCTTAGAAGTCTCACGGATTTCAAAACAGTAAAATCTGTTTGGTACAATCAAATGCAGAAATTAAACAAATTGTGTGTGTAAAATAGAATTATATATCCTGATTCCCAAAATAGTTCTCTAAAACATCCCATTCCAATCCCTGAGTCATCCAGTCTCTTGTCTCACTATAAAAAGAGCAGCACTTTTATAGAAGACAAATGAAAAGAAAACAATTTTATGACTTCTGAGTAGGAAGATGTTACAATGTATTATTCAATGTGTCTGAACTCCCTTTTATGTGTAGGAGTATATATTTGTAAAACAGTGCAAAATAAAAAGTCAATAAAAACATACTATCAGGAGTTACTAGCTATAGTACACTGTGTGACTAAGCAGGAATAATTTACACAGTTCCTATTTTAGAAACTCAAAGTGCTTTGAAAGCCTAAATAAGTCACAACTACTGTATGAAAACAAGTTAGGGTCATTATTTGCATGGATTAGTCCTAAAGGACATGTTCATGTAAATTAGTACTTGCTTACTAAGTTAGTCAAGAAGAACAATCTCATGTAAATATTTTGCTGCCCAAGAGAAGTAATCAGTGAGAGATTAGCATATTGTTTAATAATTTTTAAGAGGCTGTTAGCACACCCATCAAAATAAGATGCAGAGAAAAACGCTGCCACAGCGTGAAGAGGCAGCTAATCAAGTAATAAATAACTGGACTGGTATTCTAAGTTTCCAGAGACAATGAACCAGAGTTTAAGGTTCCCCGGGACCTCATCATATCTCTTAGCTACTCTTCTGGGTTGGGAGGGGAGGGGCGGCGGAGGGGTGGGGATGGAGAGCTTGTGATTCGTTCCTCATAAACCCACATTTTCAAACAGCATGTTTCTGGCCTGAAAAATATGCCTATATCTGCACCTGTTTATGCACGTAAACCCCACGTTTGACCTTGCAAATGGGATACTTGCTTGCGTAAATGAAAGAGTTAGGCATGCAGTCACCTGATCTGTGCATGTACTTGTCCATGAACATTTACCGGTGTGGGTTTTTGTAAGCAAACAGATTTTGCATGGGTACAGAAAGATAATGCAATGACTGATTTAGTGGTGTCTAATATGACTAGAGAATATTGTGTGGAAAAATAGCTACTTTATAATTTAACTACCTTCATCATTATTTAAAAGATCAGTGTTTAGACTTTCATATTCACTATTACATAATCATTTGTGAAGTAGCAGCTCGTGTTTCTTTGTAATCCTACTGGACTCCTGGAAAGTGTTTATGAAACCTGAAAGCAGCTGTTGGTAATGAGTTGCTCATAAGAAGGTGAAGAGACAGACCACTGGTCTGACATCCCCAAAGGGACTAAGACAGCAGCTCACCAGTACAGTACAGGATATGAAAATGTGTTTTAAAAAGGAAAAGTCTCAAATTTAGCCTGATTTCTTGCAATAGTTTATATTCTCACCAGAACAAGTGTCTTTATCTGAAGGATTCCACTTCCTGATACTGAGTACAAATCTGATCCAAACCTCTTCCCCATCTACACTGTCATTTTAGCATTAGTTTTCAATCCCAAAGTATAACAAGTTTCTGTAGGTAGTATTTCACTGAGGAAAATAAATCTAATTTTCAAATTGGGCTACCATTTTTGAGGGCACAATTTGACACCTTCAGTGAATCATGACTGCAGTTTTGCTCTCATGCTTCTTTCTGGCAACTCATCATGGGAGCAAATGCAGACACTTCATGCATTTTTACAACTGTAATGAAGTGCGCATGTAGGCATACACGTATATACACAGCGTGCTTTTTGGCTTGTGTGCATTGCCAGAGCCCCCAGCTGTGATTTTTTTTCAAAGTTAACACACAGTTTGAAAAGCTCTATTTTTATTTTTACACACACACACGCCCAGTTTGCAAAGTCTTTGCCCTCCAGCCATTCCTTCAGGTGTTTAGTTGGGGGTGTGGTAGGGAGAGGCCAAGTGATTATGTCAATTCCCCCCTTTATATTTTTTTCCAGCTTGCTGGAAAGATCTTTGCTGTGACATGGGGATAAGCAGTCCTGATTGGTCAAGAAATCTCTATTGGATATAATCTCTACAATAGCAGATTCTTTCCTTGATGGGTATTGACGAGCCATTAATGCGGTCTGGCTATCCATGGCTACTCCATTGTTGCACCCGAAAGGCTAGTTGTGGGTGTTCCCAACCTCACCATATGTTTCAGTGACACATGCAGCAATACTTCATAACCTCACATATAATGCAATCCAACTGGATATTAATGTTCAACAGAGCAAGACTTTTCAAATGATACCTCAAAAGTGAACTTTGTACAAAACATAGAGTTATATGGCAGTGGTGAATATGGGGGTTCCAGGGGACTACTTTACAGTACAGAATGTCACAAATATGACACATTGCTGGATAATGGTTAGTACAACAGTTGGCTAGTCTACATTAATTACATCACAGTACAGCAGGGCTACGCTCTATTAGAGTGGGGATTGGTTTGCCCCCAGGCTGGCCCAGGGCTGGGAAAATAGAAAGGTGGTTTAGAGCCACTTTCCCTGCAATTCCCCTCTCAGCTGTGCCAAGTGAAATTTCAGCACAGCTGAAGATTGAGCCTTGAATGTGTAACATTTCAAGTGAGTGGGGAATGCTGTGTAAAAGGCAGGTGGGAGGGAATACAGCTTACAGAAAATTTGGATATAAAATCCATCTCAGATATTGTGACCAGGTAATTTTTGCCTCTTTCATTAGATTCTGAGTAATATGAAAAAGTGCCAATGCCTGACATTTCCAAAGAGCAGCATCTCTGACCACTTCATTTCATAGGTGCTTTTGAGCAGATTGCTGTGCAATTTACAGTTACCTTAGTAACATCAGACAGTGAGTAGACTTGCAAACAGTTGTTGTGTTACCTTCCCAGTCTGCTGAAATGTTAAACTAGGAAGGCAAAACAGCAAAGCAACTGCAAGGATATCACTCAGATGCATTATCTCTCTGTATGTAAGAAAAACAGCTACATCTTCCTCGGAGATTAGCATATTTCTACTAGGAAGCCCATATACACATCAGTTTTTACAGCTGAAAATGGGTTAAAAGCCAAACAAAAAACCCACACATTTATTTCAGAAAGTTGGTTGTGCTTCTTGAAACTTCTTTGCATAAATGCTATGACATAGCCCCAAAATAACAATGTCTGCTGCTCTCCTAAATTTGAAAACATATATACAGATATTTATTCTCAGATGAAAGTTTACAAAGAGGATGCCAAAAGCTGGTACAAATTACACCTACATGACAGGGTTCCTTCCCCCTCCCCCAACATGAATCATGGATGAGGACGACAACACATTGGCCTCTTGTTTACTTTAGCATAGGCATTAGGGAGTTTGAAGATGTGTCAAGCTGTAGATCTGATTTTCCTGCCTCCTACCCAAGAAGTCTTCCAGTATATGAAAGCCTCACAAGAATTCAAAGACATTGGGTAGCTAGGTTCACGATATTCATTTGTACTCAGGAGGCCTCAAATATTAGTTTTTCAGCAAGTAGAAATAAAACTGGAATGAGACAGAAAGAAACTCTTTCATTTTAATAGTATCTGACTTGCTGCCTTGCAGATCCTATCCTGTAAATCTCAATTTCTTTGCTGGTAAGTTGTCTCGCTTATCATCACTACCAAACAACAGAAGTTATCATAAAGCCTACAATTCAGACAATTGACGCCTAAAGATTCATAGGTGTTCACATCTCTAGTATGTTAATCTGGGCCTATCTCCTTAAAAAAAACAAAAAAAACCCCAAAACTCACACCTCTGCTCAAGTGATTGACCCACCTCTCTTGTGGAACAAACCCCATTTCTCAACAAGGAAGGGAAAAAAGTTCAGGCAACTTTGTCTATTGCCCATAGCCTTCTTAAATTAACAGTTAGCTGAACATTAATAAGAGGAGGATGAGGCTTTTAGTTTTTATGTAATTTAGCAGGAAGCAAATGGCAGCAAGGTATAAATATATTGCCCTCATAACTCAAATGTCACCCTCCTTCCCTTTATTGCCCGCTCTGCATCTTTTATTTGAAGTTATTCTGAGACACTTATTACCTGAGAATCACCGATGACATGCTCATTATTTATATGCGAAAGGATGGCGGGAAAGGGAGTGCCGGCCAGACTTTTCAAAAGTGCACAGCACCCAGCAAGTCTCGCTGAGCCAGATTGTTTATAGAACTCAGCACCCACACTTGGGAATAGATTTCCAAAGAAAGAGTTCAGCATGGATAATGAGACACCAAATGGGAAGATTTTCAAGAGCTTAGTTCACTGGATGCTGAGCTGCTTTGAACATCTAGCCATAAATGTATCCACGGTAGTGAAGACTGAAGGCCTCTTCTTTCCATGAAGCAGGAGCAGCTGGGTGCTAAATACTATTCAAACTCTGGTCACTTTATTTAGGTGCCTAAAATGGGAGCTGTTGGGTGCTGACCCATTATGATCATTATGGCCCTGATCCTGCAAACACATTATGCATGTGCTGGACTTTACTCACATGAGCAGTCCCACTAAAATGCCACTGAAGTCAATACAACTACTCCCATGAGCAGATGATTGCAAGAATGAGACCCTGTTGTACAAATGCATTACATATACATGTGTGCATGTGTTAAATCATATGCCAATCATCTTGTTTTACAGGACACAGTTGTTATGGGATTAACTTCCTGAATATTTTGCAAATATCATAGGAGAAAATTGCTTATGGGATTCTAGTGAATAGATAATGGGCATGATCAATAACTCAATACATACCATTAACCTAAGCCAGCTATAGGATTGCATGGATAATGAAGCATACAATTATTAGTCTCTATTTTTTAATGGAAGTGTTCTGGTCTGATGAGAGACTTATAAAAGCAACACCATTTACAAGTCTTACAGTGATATATAATCAATTTAAAAAAAAATCAGTTTTAAGAAAAATCAGGAAGATAATGAATTGGTTCAAATTATTAGTAGTGATATTTGTGTTACAGTAGCCTTGGCGTCCCAGCCAAGATCAGAGCCTCATTGTGCTCGATGCTGTACATATATCATGATTTAAGTGGATAAGATAGTATTTCCTTTCTCCCTCACTGTATCTATTGTTCCTATCTTATAGATGAAGAACTGATACCCACATGGGTCAGATTTTCAAGAGTGCTCAGCTTCCGGCAGCTACCGCTGTTCTCAGTGAGAACTTCCAAGCACTTCTGAAAGTGTGGCAAGTNGGGGGGGGGGGGGGGGGGGGGGGGGGGGGGGGGGGGGGGGGGGGGGGGGGGGGAAATCGAGCAGACAGACCTGCCCAATGTCACATAAGAAACTGAATTCCTATCCCCTGAATCCTAATCACCATCGAGTCACTTAACTAAAAGGGAAAGCTGCTCTCTCTGTGCTTACCTCCTCTCTGGACATTGCACGAGATGTGTTTTGAAACTTCAAATATTGCAATTCAAACTGCATAATTGATAAAACACTTTCTCCTTTAAGCAGTGTATAACTTTGGATTTGTTACAAAAATGTTTTAATAAAACCAGAACCTGTCTACTATATTGGTCTTTTACAAGATCCAATATGGAAATAAGGTGTTTTCTTGTCATTAGGCCAATGTAGTGACAAGAGCATATTTTAATTTGCTAACAGAGTAGCATATCTACAACATCGTAAGCAGCAGCAAAGTGGCAATGTTACAATGCAGGCACATGAAAGTTTTGGACACAACTGCCACACACACTAAATTCCTGTGCAACTGTAAAAAAAAAAAAAAAAAAGTACAGGAAGTGGATTGAGCTGAAGAGGTCTGTGGTGGCTCCATTGGTTTCTGCTGATATTTAAGACTTCACCTATAAACAATTGAGGGACAGGGAAGGATTTTGCCCTGCATGGTTGTATTATAAAGGGAAAGAGCATAGGGATCCCATTCACTTACAGACCATCTGAAAAGAGGAGAGGCCATAGTGTGAAAGCAAATCTCTCTACAAGTGGGGAGGTCATCCAACCACAGGCTGTATACCTCCTGCCCCAGATGGGATAAGTCTGTGTAGAGGCATGACTACAGTCTCCACCACCTCCAATGTGCTGGCAGTTACCCTTAGACTTGCATTGAAACCAGAACTTTTTGTACCTTTTAAAAATGTACAGTGCCACTGTCATGAGCTCTCCCCCAAAATGCACACAGTGTGGTACCTTATTTTGGCTGAATGCCTCCTCCTACAGCACTTGGGTTGCTGGTGTTGTTCCTCCCACTTTCTGCATCCCAACCTCTCAAAAATATTAATTTAGCCCTATATTTACATTAAGAACATAAGAATGGCCATACTGGGTCAGACCAAAGGTCCATCTAGTCAGGTATCCTGTCTTTCAACAGTGGCCAATGCCAGGTTCCCCAGAGGGAATGAACAGAACAGGTAATCATCAAGTGATCCATCCCCTGTTGCCCATTCCCAGCTTCTGGCAAACAGAGGCTAGGGACATCAGCCTGGCTAATACCATTGATGGACCTATCCTCCATGAACTTATCTAGTTCTTTTTTGAACCCTGTTATAGTCTTGGACTTCACAACATCCTCTGGCAAGGAGTTCCACAGGTTGACTGTGCGTTGTGTGAAGAAATACTTCCTTTTGTTTGTTTTAAACCTGCTGCCTATTAATTTCATTTGGTGACCCCTAGTTTTTGCGTTATGAGAAGGAGTAAATAACACTTCCTTGTTTACTTTTTCCAGATGAGTCATGATTTTATAGACCTCTATCATATCCCCCCTTAGTCCTCTCTTTTCCAAGATGAAAAATCCCAGTTTCATTAATCTCTCCTCATATGGCAGCCATTCCATACCCCTAATAATTTTTGTTGCTCTTTTCTGAACCTTTTCCAAGTCCAATATATCTTTTTTGAGATGGGTCGACCACATCTGCACACAGTATTCAAGATGTGGGCGTACCATGGATTTATATAGAGGCAATGATATTTTCTGTCTTATCTCTCTCTTTCTTAATGATTCCCAACATTCTGTTTGCTTTTTTGACTGCCACTGCATGTTGAACGGATGTTTTCAGAGAACTATCTACAATGACTCCAAGATCTCTTTCTTGAGTGATAACAGCTACTTTAGACCCCATCATGTTATATGTATAGTTGGGATTATGTTTTCCAATGTTCATTACTTTGCATTTATCAAATTGTCAAAGATATCCTTCTGAATATGAAGTGATATACGGCTATCTACCTCAGTGGTTCTCAACCAGGCTCCGGGGGTCCTGGGGGGCCATGAACAGGTTTCAGGGGAGCCGCCAAGCAGGGCCAGCTTTAGATGTGCCAGGGCCCAGGGTCGAGTGCTGAAGCACACGGCATGGGTCTGAAGCCCAGGGTCCTGAGTCCTGCCACCTGGGGCTGAAGCCTGGGCAATGTAGCTTCGTGAGGGCCCCTGTGGCATGGGGACCGAGGCAATTGCCCAGCTTGCTACCCCCCTGGCCCTGACTTTTATATGCAGGAAACCAGTTATTGTGACACAGGTGGGTCATGGAGTTTTTATAGCATGTTTGGGGTGGGGCTCAGAAAGAAAAAGGTTGAGAACCCCCTTTCTACTTGATGCTGTTTTAGACTATTTGCAGTTTCAACAGAGGTGTGAGCTGCCATCATTTTTTCCTCCGTGGTTTAGTGTCAAACTAATCATGACAATTTTTAGACAAGGAGGCCTTCATGCAAAATCTGTATATTGGTACGGGCCCACATTTGTATGAGCAATTGCTACAACTGTATCAACCAAACATACATGCCAGAAAGCAAGGCTCCTAACATTACCCAATATCCATACACAACTGCAATGAATAGTTGATGTGATTAATGTAACTAAGTAAGTTCACCCATACATATGTAACCCACTGGTCAGTGTGTACTAGGTCCCTCGCTCTGTACCTAATCCATAGATGACAGGGGTCTTTTACGGCTCCCAGCTTATAAAAACTGGCTCTCGAGCTCAGACTTAGAGACTTGTACGTTTAGTGCTGGAAGTCCTCAGTTCCATCCAGTGTCAGCCAACATGGGTGCTCTCTCTCTGTCTCTCATACACACACACACACACACACACACTTTTGCCTGAGAACTTCAGCCTATGCATCTTACAAATGTGATCCTAGAAGTCAACAATATGGTTAACCATTTCACTTCCGATCACTCTGGGATTAATTGGGCCTTTAGCATTATATTTAGGCCTGCAGGGTGGGGGCAGTTCTGGGTCACATTACCCCTGCAGGAGCTCCCAGCTTCACAGGGGATCATACTCACTACCACAGAAGTTAAGGGGATACAGTCTATGAAGCTCATGTGTAGGCTCATGAAGCTCATGGCCAGGAGTGCTATCCAATGAAGGGTGTGAGGGAGAGAAGGAACAGGACCATAGACACCTTCACCTTACCCTTTATTAGGAACAAGGATTGCAACTGTGAAAAGCCCAAATAGGGAAAACAAAGAAGATTCTTTGCACCTTCCCCATGTTGTGGACCTGCACATGGCTAGTCACAACCCATTTAAATGTTTGATGATGGAAGAGTTTAATTCTGAACAGAGATGAACTTGAATCAAGCACTTCCAGACTTAGAGAAAGTTTGGATCTGGATCCATATCTCTATATGAATTTAAACTCTCCTGATCAATAAGAGGGAATGATCTAACATCTGGAACCACACATCTTCAGACAGTGCAGCTTGGGCCCATCTCTGATACTGCAGACACTAAAGTTCACTTGGCAGCTAAAAAGCCAGTAGGGAAATGTATTTGCAATCTTCTCCCTTGGGTCCTTATGTCGCTTGTGTCAAAAATGACAATTTGTCACTAATAGGGCTGCGTGGTAGAGCTGGTCCTGCTGCTGCCCATTCTGTTCTTCGTGGTTCAGGAGAGGATTTTTCTCTCCAGTGCTTCTTGTTACTGATCTTAGTGACAGGGTAAAAGGTTTTTGTGCCCAAGGAAAGAAACGCTGAAATGATTAAAAACTATTTTCAACTATCCTAGTTTGTCTTTTGTTCCTTGAGGATATTCATTGGTTTTAATGATTTGCTTACATTACATTAATCTCTCCCCCCTTCTCCTTTGAGTGCCTGTCACTCTTTCACTGTCTCTTTGCTCCATGTCTTAGCCTTTGCTTCAGGCACTGTGCCCCAGCACAGCACTCCAGCAATCACTCCTGTCTTCCCCACCCCCTCTGTCCATCTGCCATTGTCTTCAGACCTTTCCCCTACAACAGGCTGTCTTCCTTCCCTTCAGGCCTCCTCCCCACCTCACAGCATGCCCTGAGCTGGCTTCCACGCTGCTCCAACCACATTTCCTCCATCTGCTGCTGCTGACAGTTCACAGGTTCCTTCCTCATTCTGATTATTCAGCCCTTCTTGAAGCACAGTTTCCCATGCATGATTGACAGAGGGCACTGCTTGTGCTTTGACAGGCTGAAGGCAAGGTGACATTGAGAGATTTGGGAGTTGATTTGGCCTGCTACGTCAATGGACGTCTGAAAATAGCCACTAAAGGAGATACAGACTGCCTGATTTAGGTTAACAGCTGAGTTATATTTATCGAAAGATGGAGCAAGTGGGAAGAATTGCTTGAAAACAAAATTGCGAATATAAAACCGATCTCTACAATTTGTGTACATGACCTGTATGCTTTCCACTCTGCTCTACCATCTAAAGGGCAAATTCAACCACCCTGGACAAAGGTCAAGGAATCACATATGGAAGAATTAGGCAGAAATTAGGGTTGAAATTCAGCCCTCCACAATACTGAGACGGGGTACAGAGCTGCACTGAAATCGCTCTACAACTCCTGTGAGGTATGCTGCCTTTGAATCCATACAAGTGTAAATCCAGTGCACCTTCCTTTGCCCTGCCTCCAATCGTATCCTCTCACTGGTCTATTCAGAGCCAGCACAGCACCCCAGGGCTGCTAACGGCCCCCTTTCTTGTATCCTGCACATAGGCCTCCTGCAGTTACTTAAGTGTATGTGTGCGCGCAGAGGTAGAGGGAGAGAAAGACATTTAGCTACTACAATAATAGAAGCAATGTTAAGTACCTAGAGAGACAGACCCCTGTTTTGTATATCTGCCACCCTTTCTTTCAATTTCTAAACTTACACAGAGCTCTTCAGCTGGTTTCTTTCACCAACCAAAGTTGGTCCAATAAGAAGTTACCTCACCCACCTTGCCACCCTTTCTTTTAAGGCTTCTGCAGAAAGATATTCTGTATAGTTAATTTCTTGCCTCCTTTAGAACAACAAAAACCAAAAAAAAAAATCACTTAAAATGTGGTGTACTCCACATACTCTGCTAAATATAAAAAGCATGTTGGGTAAAATGTTTAACCACCTAATAAGGTTTTCTAGTAAACTGCAGCCTTTCAAATTCTCACTCTCGCAACCATTGAAGTTCAGATAAATTACTTTCTAGAGCTAGCCCATATAGTAAAATAAAAAAATAATAATGTAGGTTTAGTTCACAACCACAAAACAGCTGCCATTTCTCATCACCCTTTTAAGGGAAGTAGCCGAAATAATGGTAATCCAATTTGATTTACACACACACAAAATCCTGGGCAGAGATTTTCTATGACAATTTTCTGTGTACAACATTATTTCCTCCTATCAATTTATAAACCCACAAATAGAGTTCTAAAATGGAATGCTAGTAAACTTAGTTGTAGCAGCCACTTTAATATAGAAGCTACATGAGTCCATACAGCAAGTTTCCAGCCATGTGCTGTAGAGAGTATATCTGCAAATCCTGCACGGAGTCACAAAAAGGATAATTGTGAACCTCATTACCTGTTTGCATATTCAGTTAGTCGACTGGGCATGCAAATACAGATTTCTGTACACACCGTGGGGTGTGTGTTATGGCTTCAAAACACCAAGGCAATGTGAGAATGATATTACTAATATAGCACAATGCAAAGACAGTCATACGTAGATCTGGCTGCTTCCAGCTCTCACTTGCCACAGCATATTATTGCATTAGAATGAGAATCACTTTTTTAAAGAATGCCTTCTCCCATTTTTGTCTGACCCAGAAGTGACACCCTTTTCTAAGGCAAAGACCTAGTCAGAGATCCATGCTTGTGTCTCCTTCAGATTCGGCTGATGCTACCTTTTATACAGATGCTGAATATAACTGCCACCAAAACACTGAAGTTGGTGCTGGATACTGCAGCCTCTCTTGAACAGCAAAGGCTGATGTGAACACATCCAATTCCTGTTCCACAAGTTGTGCTAGCTATTTCATTTTCTCAAAAGATTTCAAAACCCTGATCCTACTCTACAGAGTCCTTAACAGATAGGGATCTAACTTGTCTAGAGACTGCCTCATTCATGAAGCTGCACTCCATAGGGACAAAGTAGGTGTAGAGACCCAGGTTTATACTTGCAGATGCTGTAGGAAGAACTGTAGCAGCAGGACCTTGGCAATGATCAGATTGAGCACACAGCCGACTGTTTAGAAGAAAGTGAATACTGAACTGAGCAGCCTTACCATTGTGGAGTGCTCCCCTGTGGCCTTTTCTGATGATCTCCTGCATTTTGGATCCAGCTTGATTCCTTTAAAGCCCCACTCTTTCCAGGGCATTAAAGCAAACACAGCAAACCCCAAAGGTCTTATGCCCCTTCAGGGACTTCCAACTCTCCAACAAGAGTAGCATCCAAACCATAAATATCTCTGGACCTCTCTCACTCCAGATAGGTTTGAGGTTTCAGCCTCTCCTCCTCCTCACTCCACCTCCCTGTCCTTACCTCAGGACATTTACTCACAAGGCCTATGAGTCTTGCCCCTTTACAGGGCCCACTAAAAGCTACATCTTTTTTCCCCTATCCGTAGCTTATTAGTCTCTGCTCCCAGGAGAGGACTTCTGCCCATCCTCTTCCTTTGACTGTCTTGCACGCCATTGAATTCTTCCATTTACCTAAGCATACCTGCCCATAACTGAGCCAGCTGCCTTCCACGCACCCCCTCATGGTGGGTAGCCTGCCTCAGTTTCCCCTCAGACTGTTCAAGAAACCCAAACACTTTTGTCCCTTCCCAAGTTCTGCTTCATTAAACATTCAAATACATTTAAGTCCATCCACAAGTCTGCACAAAACAAAGGTTTCTCTCACCTTCCTGTGTTTGGCCTTTCCTGCTTTGCCAGGCCACTACCTGGCTGGAGTCTCAGTCTTAATGCTCAGGACACTGTCTCTGATCCCTGAGCATTTGCCCCTTCATTGCAGCCTTGCACTGTTCTTTATAAGGCAATCACTCTGATCTCTCCCAGATGTGACTTGTTCTGTAATCAGGATTGGCAAGCTTACATATTCCCCCCCAGATTTTTTATTTTTTATTTTTATTTTTTTTTTAAAGAAAACCAAAAAAACCCATCCTTTGCTGCCCACCGCAGGTCAAGTTCTCTTTGAGAGAATGCCTTATTTCCTTTATCATCCCTTGCCAGTTTATTTTTCCATTGGCAATACTTACAGCTGACTAAACCCCAGGACTGATAGGATTCTTTCCTACATGGCACCTTTTATCTCCCCCACTTGGAGCTGTAGCCCAATCCCCTCATCCACCAGCATTTCAATTTGCCATTCCAAGCCCCACTTCTCTGCAGGGCTAGTTCATTCCTTTCTTGCAGGGCTGCTCTGAAGGAGGATAAGCAGCAAGCAATTTCCCTGTGATACTTCTCCTTAAAGGAGAGCATATCATCAACATCCTTTCCACACCTTTCTCCCACCAAGTCTGTCCTGCCACATCCTACATGGTTGCACACTCTGGTCATGCCTTTCCAAGACTGGTCTGCTCTCAGACTTAATCTCTTTTCCCCTAGCCTTCAACAGCTCTATTTCCCCTCTGGACTTCCTGCATTACCCTGCTTCATGGCAGTAAGGACAGCTGAGGCTCCCACAGCTGCTTCTGGCTGTGGTTTCCAGGTCCAATCCTTCTCTCCCAGTCAATATTTCCCACAGGAGCCTCCAAACTCCCCTGTGCCAGGGTCTTCCCTGCAGAAGCTCTCTCACTTGTAAATGGGGAAAGCTGCAGTCTTTCCTCCCTTCCTAGTTCAAACACGTATTCTGCAGTAATTTATAGGTCTAGGGACTGTCACTTTGAGATGGTCTAGCATTCCCTGTCTCACGGGCTCTCCTCTTTAATGTCCCCAAGGTTCTAGATCTCTTCCGGACAAATCTTTAATATGCAACCTTCCATTCCACAAGCAAAACAATTCGTAGAGGGTTCTTACTTCCTTGTCCCAGTTGTACACACCCCTCCCCTCCCTCTTAGGGGACATTCTCCTTACTTCATTGCCTCTCTTCTTTTCCCTTTGCATTTTTTACATTTCTCAGAGCTATAGATCCCCCTGATATACTTAAACATTTGGACAGACCCTTCTACCTCCACACCACTCTAGGAGTGTCTCTTCCCTGAGAGAGATGCTGCAAAACGTCTGTTAGTCTATAAGGTGCCACATGATTCTTTGCTGCTCTTCCCTGAGCTCACTCCAAGCACTCCCACTGCCAACTGGGGCACTCCACGCTTATGTCCAGGCTTCCCACTTCTAAAACTTAACAAGTCAGCAGGATTCTCCTCACCTGCTGGGAACAGTGGTCTCCCTGCCACTCCTGCTGGGCCTGGAGCTTCACCACCTGGATTGCCTGCTGTTTGTCTCTCTGTCTCTTATACTGCTGCCACTGCTCCTGCAGAAAAACAGCCGGCCTCCATTGCTGGTGTTCAGCTAGCAAACAAACTGCTTCCTCTGTTCTCTGGATCTGACCTGCCTCATGCCTTCACATTCCCTCCTTAATGGGAGGAGGGCCACAGGATCCTTGCAACTACACCAGTTAGTAGCAGGGCTAGTGCCTCCCATGCACCCACTCGTAGCCTCAGGTTACACTACAGGGGGTTTACCTCAGTTTCCCCTTCTTGGACTGTTTAAGAAACTCAACCACTTTTGTCCATTCCCATCCCTTCTCAGGTTTTGCTTTACTGAGTTAACAAACTTGCAAAATAAAGTTTTCAATTCCATCCAGAAGTCCACACAAAACAAAGGTTTATCTTCCTCTTCCCAGGCCTTCCTGCTTTGGCAGGCTACTCCCAAGCCTTACCTGGCTGGAGTCTCAGTCCTAACTCTTGGCTGAAGACTGCTCCCAATCTCTGAGTTTTACCCTCCACCCTCTTCATTATAGTCTCCTGTGTTCTTTATAGAGCAATCATGCTGATCTCTCCCAGGTGTGCCTTATTCTGTAATCAGGGTTGGCTAGCCTAGAATGACCAGATAGCAAGTGTGAAAAATTGGGACAGGAGGTGGGGGGTAATAGGTGCCTATATAAGAAAAAGTCCCAAAATCGGGACTGTCCCTATAAAATCGGGACATCTGGTCACCCTAGGGTAGCCCCAGCTTTTCAGCCCTGAGGGGGTGAGACCATGTTACACTTCTCCAGATATACTAGGTGAGGTTAATATAGCTCTCTGGCTCCCTTTAACCCTCTCTAATCCTTTGTGGGGTGTATACACCCCATTCCACATACCATTTTGATAAAGGCTGTGCCTAGGAATGTCTGTAAATAAATTGTTATACCAAATAAACACAATTAAAAACAAACATATAAATTCACACTTTTTAATTAGGGTAATAGAGAAAGAAAACTTATAATTATAGTTATAAACTATAATTCTCTTAGATGCCAAAAGATAAGTGCCTTAAACACAGTTCAGATAAAACCACGGCTGAGGATTTGACCCATTATGTATAAAGTTCACTTACACTAAAAGTATTTGGTGTTTCATACACTGCAGTTTTAAAATCCCCCACATTAACTTTTGTGGCTCCCAGGAGAATTCAGTTTAATGGACTATCTTGTGGCAGAGGTACTGGGACTCCAGAGCCCTGAGTTCAGTTCTCAGTTCTGTTCTGGACTTCGTGTGACTTTGGAAAAGTCCTTTAACCTCATGGTGCCTCAATTCCCCATCTGTATAGTGTGGAAAACACTCCCCTACCACACAGGAATGTTGTAAAGATAAATACTTGGGAGGCACTTGGATAGCACTGAATTGGGGACGATGTAAATAAATATAACAATAATAGGTTTACTACCCCAGATCTTCCTATAATTCATTTGCCTGATTATTCATTGTCCTGCAGGTTGAATCTTGTAAATGACTATACAAAGTGGATGTAAAATACTAATATTTTGATCTGGTAGCATTTTACACATAGTTTGCCTTCACTTGGCACTCTTGTATATGACCACACAAAGTACAGGGCAATAGAGAATCAGACCACTAGCTTTTACCTAATCAAATACAGAAATATTAGAACTAACAAGCCAGCTTTCTTATAACCAACTGCATGCCGTATTTTAAGGTAATGATCTGTAAAACAGCAGTATGCGAGTCATGTAGAAGTTTGGCTACTTCCTCCTTTGCCCTGAGTCAATTCCATCCCTACTGACCCCTGCTGAGACTCTTGTGGTATTTGTTCCTTCCCCTAGCATATGGCTACTGGCCTGAGCAGAGCACATTTAACCCTCCTATTGCAGACAGATATTTTGCTGGCTGTCACATAAGCACATGTTTATGGGTGCACACCTGTTATGTCCATGCCTGGAAATCTGGCTTTATACTGAGATATTTCCGGAGGCTCCCCGACCCCAAGAAATAATTGGGAGTTTGATGTGACACTAGCCTAGAATTTGTGAGGGGAAAAAATATCACAATTACTTTCCTTTCTTGTTAGTCCCTACAGTGTGCCACCAGTCTGGGAAGACGGAATGAGTGTATCAGGATTCTAATGAGACAGCCAGACTTGGGAAAGAAGTTCAATTTTCTAGCCAGAAGTCAATATAAAGCTCTGACTAGTAGAGAGTGAAAGAAATAAAAAGTGCAGATGGTTTCTGTTGGTCAGAGGAAACTAAGCTGATGCTTGGGGGTTCTGGATGCATACTCCTTCCCAGCAAATGTCACAAAGACAGTCATACTGGTGCTTCCAGAACAGAAGTTCCAATTAAAATTAAAGTTTAAACCATAGCAACAGCAACAACAAATAACCTTTAACAACTGTGTCATATGGCCAAGTACCTGAATAAAAATGGAAAGATGTAATGAGCCATCCTTTGTTACACATACTGAAGAACTGCAAAGAAAGGAGTTTTGTAGGATTTGCATGACTGTTCTGCTTTTTAAATTTTGTAAGCAATTTGTTTTCCATTTATTGTAGTCCAGAATAAGAGTGCTATTGCATTGAATTTTGTTTTCCTTTTTCTTGACATGGAATTGCTATTGATTTTCTTTAAATAATGATATTAATAAAATAATCACCATTATTTATTTCCTAGCCAAAGAAAGGGTAAAGAAAGAGGGCATCATTGACAAAGACATACATTTTCAAGGAAGGTTACTGCCGTCATTTTTGCATGTGAGAGTCACGTTGCAGGCATTAGAACTGGAGAATTAGGCCATAAGTGCGTCAAACTTCCTCAGACATTTCTGTCATGTTGGATAAGTTTTCTTTGTTCAAATATAATAGATTATAGCATGTTTACCATGTTTTGTACTTGTGTATTAAAATGATTATGATAATGTCCCACATATATTATTCTGATGCACTTTTCCAATTAGTTATAAATTTTCTATCATCTAAAATTTGAGCTATATGGAAGATATTTCATTTCAGACCTGAATTCTTATGGGCCAAATCTTGTGGTACTCAATTTCTATAGCTTTGCAAAAGGGCTGATAAAAAAATTTCCTTCAAAACTTTTTTCCACAGAAAATTGGGCTTTTTGACTAAACAAATTTTAATGGGAAGTGTGTCATTTCTTTGAAAAAAAAATCATTTTTTCAACAAAAAAGTGAAACACAAAAAGAAGCAAAAATTGAGCCAAAAATGAACTATTTTTTCAAATGTCCATATTTTTTGGACATTTTTTCATCATTGTCAGTTTTCACCTTTTTGATTTTAAGTTTTCCAATATAAAGTTGAAATTTTTCTATGGGGAAAAATCGAATCAGCTCTACTTTACAATAAATTAATGTTCAGAGGCAGGGTGGAAATAACACCACACTTTGAAAGCTAATGATATGCTCCTCAGTTAGGGGGCATTTTAATTAAAAAGTATTATGGATTTAGAACATTTTATTTACCTAATAGTAAAATCACTCATTATAGGCCTAAATCTGCAAGTCCTCACTTCCACTCAAGTTTCAATCAGTAGCCTAGCAGAAAACACATTCCTCTCATCACAAGATCTCATGCCAGGTTAGAATAATTACTGTATCATTACTATACACTACCCAGTTACTTTCAATTACTACTCATGTGAGTGAGGACTACAGAATTGGATCCTATATTTGAATTGCTTAAAGTATTATAGCATTTTAAATAGCTAGTTTAAAGCAAAAGGAGAGGACGTTGTGTCTTTCAATACAGGTTGTTTTGCCATGAGACTTTTAAAATAATAGCCTGGGTAAGTTCACATGCAAGTTCAATACATTGAAACAGACAGGCAAAATTCATTTGACCTACACAACTGAAAATGCCCCCATTTCAACTAACTTATGTTTTAGTTGAGGCTTCTAATAACATTCAGAATTATGACCAAACATGTTAGCCAATTAAAAAGCTGCCTCTTTTCCACATATTTGTTAATTAATGTAGTGCACTCCTGTTCAGAACTGCACAGCCATATGAAAGAGAGTGAAATGAGAGCTAATGTGCTGTAATTACCAGCAGCTTACTGAGAAATAGCAAATGACAACTGACATCAGGGCACTTACGGTTTACAACTCTCGTATTGCAAGTGAATCCCTGGGCTTCCTATTCCCCCCCTGATATTTAGTTATTTGAGATGAAGAAAACCAACCTCTCTTAAAAAGAGCAGTTATAGTTAGGATTTAGTTGGGGTTGGTACTGGTTTGAGCAGGGGATTGGACTAGATGACCTCCTGAGGTCTCTTCCAACCCTAATATTCTCTGATTCCATGATTATTAATGAGAAACAGCAGGCCTCTCTCTCTATGGAAGGTTGCAACCCTGTTTTCATTACAAGCATTTCTCACTGAGCTCACCAGAGGGCTTCAAGGAAGAAATTAGTTTTAAGCCATGATGGAGGAAATAAGTTTTCAGGAGGAGTTTAAATAAAGAGAGGGGTAGTAACTTTGAGCACCAATACAGCAAGGAGTAACACACAAAGGCATGAATGTGAGAAGGATACAAAAATGAGTGGTTCAGGGGAAAGTTTGGGGTGAACAGGAAGAAACCTGAGCAGCAATATAGCAGGGCTGAGTTGTTTAAGATTGGATGAGAAATATATGGGCTTCAACTTGATGCAGAATGCAAGAAGCAGCCCAATAAGGGAGTTGATAATAGAAGTGAGCATGTGAGGTTAGGTCAGATATTTGTAATGTGATAGAGAAAGGGTATACTAGCTGTGGCCATATTGTGGATATGTGAGGAAGAAAAGTGAATTGAATGGATGATAGGCAGGAGAGAGTTATAGTGACTACTGAGAAGGGAGAATGAATGGAAGGAAATAGGGATTTTTTTTTAAACAAAAAGGCAATCTCAGAAGACAACAAGTAAAAATGAAACAACCACCCAACATCTAAAATAGACAAGAATCAGGACATTAGCTACATGCTGTCCAATGCATGAGCAGAGCCAACAAACTTCTCACCATCCATGATTTCATCAAAGAAGAGTCACTCATCCTGGTCTGATTGACACTGCAGATCCAATGTTAGCACAGTTAATTCCCACCCAATTACTCTATACATCAGTGGCTCCCAAAGGTTTTTAGTAAGTTGACCCACCAACTATATTTTGTCTATTTTTGAGTCCCACCAGTGTTGAGGGAAGAGGCCTGGTGGTAGGCGTGGGGCCTGGGAGAGAAATCCCACCCTGCACTCACTCTAGTGTAGCAGCTCTTGTTCCACAGGGCTGAGTCCAGCTCCACACTATGAGCATTGCAATCTGGAGCACGGAGTTGCAGTGCCATTCAGATTTGGCCTGGCCACCCCTCTGTCATGGTGCGGAGTGGCAACTGGACCAAACCTGAGTGACACTGCAACCCTGTATGCCATGTTGCAATGCCTGGAGCCAGGCCTAGATCTACAGGGCAGGAGCTACCTCTGTGGGGTGAGTGCGGGTCAGGGCTGCTTTCAAACTTCCTCCCGCCTGGGGCCTCCCCTCTGCACCAGGCTGGGAGAAGTGTATATTTCCCTAGGCCAGGGGCCAGTGATGGATGAATTTGGTCTTGGATGTGGCAACCTATCTAGAACCTTCTGTGGGTCAGGACCCACCATTTGGGCAACACTGTTATACATCATAAGCTAAGAGAAAACAACAAAAGGCCCAAACGTAAGAAAAGCTCACCTAAATCAATCCTTGGAGTGCATTCACTTTACCTCAAAGACTAGAGATAAATCAAACATGCTGAGCTACAGACCTCCAGACACAAAAGGTTTCCCAGAAGAACTGATTGACATTATTTGATACATAAATGAAGTTCTCCTGGTTTCTCCCCTTAGGAGGCCTCACCATCCATGCAGAGGAAACCCCAGACACTACAGCACCAACTTCCTATCTGATTTGCCCATCTTATGCTTCTCACAGGCAGTCTGTGGACCCACACACATGGTCAGACATTCCTTGAGCTGGATCCTTGGCTTAAATATGGAGATTAGAAACATAAGAACTATCCTGGCCAGACCATTCCTTAGGGCAGAAATCAGAACCTACCCCTTTGCAAGTTACCCCATCATGGTTTGCTCAAAACTCCTAGAAGGCCCCACAAACTCTGGGGTGGGTGTCCTGCTCACAGTTTTATGATTATGAATCCTGCTTGTGGCATTTTCCCTATTTAATGTTGGGTGACTTCCCTCCTTTTATTAAAAGCTTCTTTATTACACTGAGACTCTGAGCTTGCTAGAGGGGAAGTTTTGCCTCTTAGAGGCACCCTGAGGTGTTGTGTAATTGTCCCAGGTCATTGCGTGGGGGCTTGAGCCAGTTTTGTGCTGTACTGTTGAAAAGGAAGCCCGAGATACTGAACCCGGCCCTCGTTGCTGCCAACTCTGACTGGCAGAAGGGTTACATGGGTTTCATCTAAAAAGGTACCATATCTAGGGTGACCAGACAGCAAATGTGAAAAATCGGGATGGGGTGGGGGGTAATAGGAGCTTGTATATAAAAAAAAGACTGAACAATCGGGACTGTCCCTATAAAATCGGGACATCTGGTCACCCTAACCATATCCGTAAAAATAACTAATCACTGTGCAATTATTATAGTACTGTATATATCAGCTAAGGAATCTATACAGTAAAGAATTGTGGTTCACAAATTTTTGCAGCTCAGCATCTGTGGAGTCCAGTTATGATTCAAGGCGGGAAAAAACCAACCAACCAAACAAAACCCCCTCATTATTTTCTTGTCACAGATGTGAAGTGTTGGTTTTGGTATTCCTCTCTCTGCCCCTCTCTCTTTGCTACTTAAATGGATCTTTCAGCTCTGTCTTTCCTTTAACAACCATATAATGGTATATAGTACACTATGGCCATCGTTTGAAAAATGTAGAGCTATTCCTGTTGGTCTGCAGGTGTCTTGCTAGGCAAGACAGTGCACTGTAATGGAGATTCCCAGCAGGCACCTATTGACTCTGCAGGACCTGAGGGGACATGCATGAATGGCTGTACTCTTTTCAGTCATAGACACTGTACCTATATCCATGATGCGTGGCTCAGCATGCCCATGACCCTTCTGACTAGCCCAAGAAGAGAGGCTTTCCCAGGCTCAATGGTGGCAAATCAAATGATAAAGAGCAATAGAAATTCTTAAAGGGCTCTACTCATTCGTATGTAGTAATGGAGAGATTCAGCAGGACCTTTAATTAAAATGTTTGTAGACTGTCTCTGTAAGTGCTGTCCTGTGATGATATGACTATCACCCAGTAAAAATCGGGTTGTGTGGCACAGTAGCTTTCTCATTTCCTTTCCCCTGTGCTAGTTGCTGTGTATTCCTATACATTAGTACTGAGAATATCATATAGTAAGTTTACATTAGCACCTTTAATCTGGAAAGGTGCTAAAGAGATGGATACATAAGCTATACAGAGAATGCTTTTCACCCTCACAGAAGAATGATAAATGTTAATGGATAGAACTGGAAGAGGGGAAGGTGTCTAATAGGGGCACTCTAACAAATCATTGCCCTTCAGACAGACAGTGAGTATATTAATGACACACATGGAACTGGGACAAGAATCCTCATGTTTCAGCTTCAAAATTATGTTTTACCTCATAGTCTAAACAGAATCTCTCTGTAGGCCCCTATTTTCTCTGTGTACCATCCATGAGAATGTAACATCATGCATATACGTATGTATGTGCACGTATACACCCACAGTCAGAGTCACTATAACGTAGTACCCCAAATATCTGAGTTATTTTATTTAATATCTTCATTAATGAGGTGGGGAAAAGTAACACATGACATTCATAGAGGATGATAAATTGGTCAGGGATGGTGTCCCTAGCCTCTGTTTGCCAGAACCTGGGAATGGGCAACAGCTGGGAATGGGCGACAGGCCTGGCTTCACAAAGCCCTGGCTGGGATGATTTAGTTGGGGTTGGTCCTACTCTGAGCAGGGGGTTGGTCTAGATGACCTCCTGAGGTCTCTTCCAACCCTAATCTTCTATGATTCTATGAAAGGGGATGGATCACTTGATGATTACCTGTTCTGTTCATTCCGTATAGGGCACCTGGCATTGGCCACTGTTGGAAGACAGGATACTGGGCTAGATGGACCTTTGATCTGACCCAGTATGGCCGTTCTTATGTTCTTATAAACAACAGGCCAGTATAACTTTGGAAAAAAAATAATTAGAAATAAATATTCAATGAAAGGGAGGAAGTTTTACAGTAGACCTGCTGTAGTAATGAACAAATTAGATACAACATTGCTAGATTATTAATTCAATCAGCATGACACTGCAATGCAATAAGGCAGAAAAAGGACTAATGAAGGCAATATTGGGCTATATAAGTAAAGCTATCACACCACACAGCACAGTTCCATTAAATCTAAGCCATATTCAGCATCTTCCTTGGAACGTTGGACAAATCACTGTCCTATCTCTACCTCCATTTTGCTACCTGTTAAATGGGAGCAATACCTACTCTCAAGGTGTGAGATGAGTCAAACTGGGCTTTTCAGAGGGATCCGATGGAGCTAGGTGTCCAGTCCCCCTTAAATTTCAGTGCCTAATTCCCTTTGAAAGCAAATGAAGACCAGGAATTTCAAAGGGGACAAAGTGTTTTGAAGGTGCAATAAAAGTGTGATTTTTTAATTATTCTACCCTGTTTATTGTAGTGGTTTGTTGCAGCTATATTAGTTTATTTGTTTTAAGGAACAGAGAGCCTTTCAAAGGTGCACAAATTAGAGGACTGGGCCAAAAGAAATCTGATGAAGTTCAAAAAGGACAAGTGCAGAGTCCTGCACTTAGGACGGAAGAATCCCATGCACTGCTACAGACTAGGGACCGAATGGCTAGGCAGCAGTTCTGCAGAAAAGGATCTAGGGGTTACAGTGGACGAAAAGCTGGATATGAGTCGACAGTGTGCCCTTGTTGCCAAGAAGGCTAATGGCATTTTGGGCTGTATAAGTAGGGGCATTGCCAGCAGATTGAGAGATGTGATCATTCCCCTCTATTTGACATTGGTGAGGCCTCATCTGGAGTACTGTGTCCAGTTTTGGGGCCCACACTACAAGAAGGATGTGGAAAAACTGGAAAAATTCCAGTGGAGGGCAACAAAAATGATTAGGGGGCTGGAGCACATGACTTAAGAGGAGAGGCTGAGGGAACTGGGATTGTTTAGTCTGCAGAAGAGAAGAATGAGGGGGGATTTGATAGCTGCTTTCAACTGCCTGGAAGGGGGTTCCAAAGAAGATGGATCTAGACTGTTCTCAGTGGTAGCAGATGACAGAACAAGGAGTAATGGTCTCAAGTTGCAGTGGGGGAGGTTTAGGTTGGATATTAGGAAAAACTTTTTCACTAGGAGGATGGTGAAACACTGGAATGGGTTACCTAGGGAGGTGGTGGAATCTCCTTCCTTAGAGGTTTTTAAGGTCAGGCTTGACGAAGCCCTGGCTGGGATGATTTAGTTGGGGATTGGTCCTGCTTTGAGCAGGGGGTTGGACTAGATGACCTCCTGAGGTCCCTTCCAACCCTGATCTTCTATGATTCTATGAGAAAATAGGTTGGTAGAAATTCAGATAATCTGTGTTAGAGCACTGCTAATTTTTAAAATGTATTTATAGGGGATATATTTTTTGATCCTTTTCCAAAGATAACATCAGTGATTATCCAGGGTGGCTGTGAACATGTACATTCACCGATACTGAACTTGATATATTAGTTGAAGTGATAATCCAGCGGGAAGATTATTTATTTGTTTTGAGAGATAAGGGAGTGAACAAGGATGATAAAAACCAAAAAATGTGGATTGCATTCACTCCTTCCAGAACAGCCTAATCAGGATTAAGGTGAAGTGTTGAAGATATCAGAAACAGATGAGCAACTCTGAAGGGGAACACAAAAATGAAGTTACACTATCTATGGCAAGAAAGCATTGTTGACACTTGACAGAAGAGTGCTCTTAAATCTACCAACTGTGAAAGACACATGAACAAAAGCTGCAAACTGCAAGGTAGGCTTCCAAAAACTGTGGTGTTTTGATTCAGTGGCATGTATAAGATCAATACCTATTTAGCTGAAGTTTGTCTTTATTCAATTTTTTTTTTTATTTTTTTTACACACACAATTTGCCAATGTGATATATTTTGATATATTTTTTAATAAGTTACAACACAGTCTCCTAAACACTGAAAACAAGTCTTAGTAAATTATGAACAAAAAGGTTGTATAGTATAGCAGGTTCTTCAACTGCTAGTCAAATGGCAGTAGTACAAGGGTTTAACCTGTAGATGAGTGTGCCAGTAATCAATATGAAATAGAAAAAAATATTCCCTGTCTCTTGTGCAAATGCGGTTCCAAAGGCAGCTTCTCACCAAACCAACACAGAACTCACAGTACTTCTTATAATCAACTGCTGAAGAGCACAGTGCAAGTCAAACCTAGATTATCAGTCTGAGAGAGAAGCCACAAATAAAGATTCTGCTCTGGGTAGTGAGATAACCTTAGTCCATATGCAAATGAAAATGCCTGTCAGGCTCCAAACAGAAATGGCCATGTTGGATAAACTAATACAGAAAAAGAGTGAGATTTTCATTTGATTTGAAATTCAAACATTACATGTGTAATAGCATCATAATCAAGTACTGCCAGCTGGTTGAGGCACTTTATATCATAGCTGAGAATTAATGGTAAAACTTGTAGCACAATTGACTCATCATGAAAAACATTCTATGAATTGAACAAAAATTAGTAGAGCAATAAGAAAAGACAGAGATAAAATCCATACTCTATAAAGTGATGGGAAAACTCTTCTGTTGTAGAAGCAGCAGTAAAGGGGAATTCAAATTTCACTCCAAACAAATTCAGTCTGATCAATAATGCAAATGATATTATTCTGATCTCCTTAATCCTCTACGTAGTGGAAGGAATGTAAATACTGTAAGATTTGGTTTGCAGTAGTTTAGTGGAATGGTCTTTCACCTCTGGAAATCAGGGTTCAAATCCTTATTAAATCATGTAAAAAGGAGGAGATTAGTGGCCTGATACTTGTCCTTATTTGATCATCTCACAATATAGACCATGACTGGAAGTCCTTTTCAGAGAGAGAGAGAGAGAGAGAGAGAGAGAGAGAGAGAATTGGAATAGGAGCAGTTTTGCGGCAAGGACAAAGGATATTGTCTACACTTTGAGCTAGAGATGTAATTTCCAGCTCAAGGAGACAGTTGCACTAGTGCTCATCAAGCTAGCATGCTAAAAATAGAGTGTGACTGCAAGAGTGTGAGCAATGAGTGGCGGGCTAGCCGCCCCAAGTACGTACCTAGCCAAGATGCCCATCCCACCATTCACACTGCTGTGGCCAGACTCTATTTTTAGCATGCTAGCTCAATGAGAAGGTGTGTCTCTTCAAGCTGGAAATTATCCTCCCAGCTGAGAGTGCACACGCACCCTTAGATTTGTTGGCAGAGCTGTGCTGAGAAACTTGCATAATATGCAGATTCAGGAGAACTAGCTGGAATTTTTTTTATTAAATATATTCACCCCTTTAGGGTATATCTGCACTTCAAACTAGGGGTGTGATTCCCAGCTTGCGCAGACATACTTACTCTCGCTCTCATGGGAGCTAGCATGCTAAAAACAGTAGTGTAGCTGCAGTAGCATGGGCAGTGGCAGCAGTGGCTCGGGCTACTTGCCCCAAGTGTGTATCCAGGGGGTTCAGGTGAGTTTATACTCGGGGCAGTTAAGCTATGCCGACACTGTCCATGCTACACCATTCTTTTTAGTATGCTAGATCAGATGACAGCCAGCATAAGGATGTCTGCGTGAGTTGCATAAATGTAGACTCAGTTAAAACATTGCGTTGTTTTCCAAATATTTCATTGAAATAAATGTATATTTAAAAGAAAATGAGCCTAGAGTTAGGCTCCTAAATCCATATTCAGGCACTAAAGAAGTGTCAGATCTTCAAAAACATTAAGAACATGATTTCAGTGGGAACAGCTGAGTACTGAGCAACTGCTGAAAAATCAGGCCAAATGTTTGTGTGCATAAATATGGTTCCTGTTTTTGAAATCATACCTTTAGTTAATGGAATTGTTGCAATGAAAACAAAAATTATTTTTTGATAAAAGTTCTTGCCCCTCTCCCAAGACTACTAGCAAAATTAAGTACAAAATCATTCAGCAGCCCAGAACTTGCATTTGTCCATGAAAAAATACAATTCAAACTTCAAATATTCGCCTCTATTCTACACTTCGAACCTATTTTTGAGTGGGCTCCAAATTTGACAGAGCCAGTTCTTCTCTTCCTAACAATATTTTCCCACTTGCTGACCAACTAATTCTATTAGTGCCTTACATTCATTACCACTAATATTCACTCACTCCTCCCCGCCCTCCCCACCCACCCACCCAACCAACCAACCAACCAACCAACCAACCACAAACAACAAGAGGATTCCTCGGACCAGCAAAATATTGACACCATAAAAGTCAACTCAATTCACTAAGAAAAAATTCCTCCACGGGCCTCATGAAATTCACTGCCAAAGGAGGTAAGGATACCAGTATAGATTCTATGGTCCCATGTCTATAGTTTTGTTTGCATGTACAGTGCTGATATTCCCAGGGTTAGTTTCTGTATGCTGCTGACTGTAAAGTGATTTTTTTACTTATTGTGTTATCTGTTACTAGTAGCTGAAAGCCCATGCTGTTGCATCGGTATAGCAGTTGGGCCAAGTAATACACCATCTGTGCAGTCTCCCTCATACAATCAATGAAATCCTTGCATGTAAATTAGCTACAAAGTACGGGTGGTGACTGGTTATATTACTTTTGATGATATGATGGTCTAAGACTCTTGATATGCCTTACTGTAGCTGTACACCGGACAAGTGTAATTCATAAAATCAAAATGGCTGAGAACTTAAAAATTGGATGGTAGGGTGCAAATCCCACTGATGATTCAAGCAGGTGATATTCTAAACAAGAGTTCTCAACCATGCTTGTAGCGCTTTTCACCACTTCAGATATTCTGGGCTTCAGAGTGACACACAAACAGGTGACAGTCCTGGAATTGTATTATGTAGATGAGGTGTAGGCTTCCCATTAGGGCTTTGACAGGTTCGACAGAAGAATCCTTAATACACCGAAAATACAATTCAAGCAAACTTTAGCCAGTTATTAATGAAGTGTTTCTGTAAATTACTTTCACTATACCGGTGATTGCAACATATTTCCAGACCTACAATTTTAGGAAATTCAGCCTCACACACACATATACATTCTATCTAATGCTATCCAGTTGACACCTACCTCAGAAAAACACAGGTTAGGGTGAAGTTCATGTTCATTATGAATCTACCAGTGACACAAAGGTGACTTTAGAATTGCCATTGCTACAAGCTTTCACTTAAATTATAGGTAAACATTTCTATTTTGCATTGTCAGAGGCTGGTTATTTTGTTTTCCAGTTACCTCGTTGGCATTTTACACAGTTTCATGAGATTACCGTATGGGAAATTTTTTCTCACCTATATGCTTTTATTAAAACATTTTAGACAGAAATATTCATTTTTTTTTCTAGAGACAAGCAGTTAAAAACAGCATGGATATGTGCATCTTTGGAAATGATTCTGAGCTCTGGCTAAGATGTGGCAATTTTGCAGCCTCACACGAACCCTAGGGAAAGAGTTACCCACAGAAAGTCCACTCTTTTGCAGCCTTCTATGGTACCAGGGGGCTGAAAGAATTCAGTAGCTTCTCAGCTGGGTGATTCTTCCCTTCCCTTTTCATTTTTCCCAGCCCTGTTAGGTCTTCTTCATTATTTATGCCTCACCCCAGTGACAAAAAAACAAAACAAAACAAAAGTCTGCCCACATGTAAACATTTTATCTAGAAGAAAGGCCACATTTATGAGTTAGCCACTTATTGACAAGAAATGAAGAAAACCATTGACTCTGTAAAGTCACAATCTGGTCCCTGCTCCCTCCTTGGCTCTGGGATGGAAATAATCTATACCAGCAGAATGTGTGCACAGCTTGCGTCCATGGTATTCCAGTTCAGTTACACTACCTGATGTGCTGGGATATGTAGCCTTGATGCTGCCCACTCCCAACCCCTGCTGCCCACCTCCCCCAGACTTTTCCCCCCCACCTCCTATCACTGTGCTACCCAAAATACTTTGTGTGAGCATGCAGCAAAGGTCACTGTGGAGTTTGTGGGAAATTTCTGTATTGTTTTTATGAAAACTGCGTGACTCAGTTTACCCACTTACTGTTGTGCCGCAATCTACCTCTTCTCAAAGATATAGTTTCTTTCCTGAGACACTCTTTATGCTAAGTAGACAGAAGTGATATCTGAGGATCTCCCTCTGAATGGAACTGTTGTTAAAGATCACCAAGAACTGAATAGGCCTAACCCTAGAAGAACAATTTGCTAGCTCAAAACTGGGTGAAAATAGTTTGACCCCAGTTGGTCTTCAGGGGCATTAGGGTTTGAAGGAATGGGTGAGAGGCCACCATTTGACTACTAGACCATCTGAAGCCGGTTGCAGGGGTCAGAGAGGAAACACCATGAGCTTGAAGAGTGAGGCTCAGGAGAGGGAACTTTGAACCCTGAAATGGCACTGACCCAAACCGCAAAGAACACTCAAGCATGGTGAGGAAACTGAGACAGGGTATAGCATACAGATGTTTACTGTTTTGCCTAGATCTGTATATCTCTTGTGCTGTCTAAAGAAAAGAGTGATTGTTTTAGAAATCTTGGAATCCAAACACAACAGCCTGGTGAGTGTCCAGAAGAGGAAGCCCAACAGGGCTGTAACAGTCACATTATATATTTTAATGGTGCTTTCTAATCATTGCCATATAGCCCAAGTCCCTCCACACACACAAAATGTTCTCAAACAGAAATAACCCATAGGTTTAATAATCTTCATTTTCCTCTTTAGAATAACATTTAAATGTCTGTAGACATTCTTTGCTGGTTTTAGGTACCAATGTAATTCTGTTGGAGTTCTGTTATTTCATTTTAAAAGTCTTTCATTACTACTTGTTCTTTGGTGTGAGGATTTTTTTGTCCTCCATGAGGATATATTTTTGGTCTCTGAGACAGGACACTAAGGTGCATGATCAATATCATGATTAGTTTTGGCCTAATCATTGTGTTTCTTTTACTTTGGTACAATGTGTTATTCTATGCCCTGTTACTTGGCATTTGATGTTGAATATACATGCTCCATACAAAAATAAAAACCTTAACACTAGAACATAACTAATTTTTGCATTTCAATTATTTTGTTAGTAGCATGCACTGGCTTGAAAAAAAAATTATTTGGAAAGAAAAATGCAGGCCTTATTTTCAGCATGTATTAGCAATTTTCCAGTTAATCAAGTCCATACTGTCCAGCAAGAAATACTAACAGATGAATCATATAAGGAGTAACAAGAAGTAATACTTTCTATTTCCATTAGTATGCTAAATAATACATGATAAATACTTCCACATAGCTGAGAATGGCATTCTTTAATGGCCTTTACAGACAGATGGTTAAAACCCTGTAGGTTTGACTTATTTGAATTTAGATTTACAATACCTGGTATGAAAATATTGTTACAGCTCAATTCATTGTTTAAACAAGGCAGAAATTGGTCTCATAGAAGAATGGGGTCAGTCCTGCAAGCCTTATTCACAATGGGCTTCATTGTTCCTTGTAGGCCCAGCCCACAGAGAGGAGCCAGGAGCTGTGTCTATTGCCACACTCTTTTCTACGGTATAGCTTACAACTCCCTGTGTGGCAAACCAGTTCTGCTTAAGGTTTCATTAAGTGCACTGCTCCCCACTCTGCCCTGTGGAATACCGTCCTGTTCATTTCCTTCTCCCACGCTCATCTCAATTCCTGTTTCCAGCCTGCCCTCCTGCATGGAATCCCAACCAACTCCAGTATGGAAACGCCTTGCCCCCATCCCCCAGCATTCAAGTCCCTCCAAAAAACTCACTAATTCTGTAATGCACAGATGTTAGCATTCTTGTAAATACCTTCCCTATCACACATGTGGGGAAGACAATCAGGAAAATATTAGCAACAAAAACCCAACCTACGTTAACAGCTTTCCAGGGGTTGCAGCAGGGCTCACATGTCAACAGAATAGCTAGTTATTAGATAAGGTGTCAGTAAATGATGCTCACATATATGGCACTGGATCCTGGGTTTGTAGGACCAATACATTTTTATTTTTATTTTTTTGCGCTAGGGATTGCAAATGGCTTCCCCTGTGCAGCTCTTTCATTGGAGCTCTTGAACTGATTATCCCTGGGTGCTTATTGGTGTGTCTTTTAGGTTCCTCGTCTGCACTGAGAACCACTCATGGACTTCACTGCCGGGGGGTATGTGTGTGGTTCTCAATGCAGGATCAGGGCTTTAGACAGAAATCTCCAAGGAGCAGGAACTGTCTATATGTCCATGCCTTGTATAGCACCAAGCACACTGCCTGTACTCAATGAATAATAATAACAGTTACTTAAAAGGTCTGAAAGAGCATTCAGACAGATACCATTTAGTATCTTAGGGCTTGTTTACATGACAAGTTACTGCACAGCAAGCAGGGATGGGAGGTTGTTAATATACAACACACAGGCTTGCCACACAGAAACATCCCATGCAGACACTGCCACAGTGCAGTGAATGTCGGAGTGCTAAACCACAGGTCCACACAGCACATTACTGCGTGGCAAGCTGGCGGTGCTCTGTAGATTCACACAACCATGGTTGCTGTGCAGTAACTTATCATGTAGACAAGCCCTTGGAGTGCAGCTCAAGGGAAAATTTACAGAGCCACTTGACCTGAATTATACACTCTTTTACAAGAAACTTCTTTGAGATTTATAGCATGGGAAGCCTTTACATCTTGGATCTTTAACATTAATATTCTGAAAATGAACATTTTAGCTAGGCTCAGCTATTTATTTCAAGCTCTACCCATTATGATTCTTAACTATTTATTAAAGATCCTATAAAAATCCAGCACCCACATGGAATTCCACACAGTCTATCCACAGTCAGTTGCAAGACCAGGCTTTTATATGGTTTGTTGTGAAGTGGGGAATTCTGAACACATATGGCCGAATTTTCATAGATTATTTTCACTCAGAAAGGAGCAAATTGGAAAACATTACAGGAATATAGACAATTACAGGATTAGAAGTATTGCTTGGTACTGACAAAACTGATCACTACCACTGAGTGCTGATACTACGGTTAATATTCCAAAATGTATTGCTAAGGACTGGAAATTTGAGTATATTGTCTTTTAATAAATGATTCACTAAAGTGAGAGACAGAATTTAAGATAATTAGTTTTAGAAAAAAAATTCTTTATTACAGTCCTAACAAACTGCATTTTTTTTGTGCAGGAAGAGCCATTACATTATATAAAGAAAAAATATTGTATAATGTTATCCCAAATTAATATGTTAGAACGTATTTAGATTTAAATGTAACTTACCTGAGCCTGTGAACAATAACCTGCAATAAAAAAAAGTTTGGGAAACAATAAGAAATCAATTCCTATATTTTCCTATATTAGGTCTTCTAGCTAGATCCAATATTGGGCCATATGTTGGTCATACTTAAAAACAAGTCAGTCTGCTTTTAGAGACAGCTATTACTGATTCCAGATATGTAAGTATAGGACAGAACTGAGGTCTGCTCAAAAATTTTCCATAGAAACTTTTGATGGAAAATTGAGTTTTTGATTAAAGAGATTTAATAGAAAGTCTGCTTTTCGGAAACTGGAAAATGTTGGCCAAAAACCATAAATGTTTTATTTTTGCCAGCGTTCATCCATTTGTTGTTATTTTTCAGTTTTTGGCAACTGAAGACATTTCAATTTAGGGGGTTTTTGTTTTTCAATGAAAAGTCAAAATTTTCCACTGCAAATTTCAATTTTTCTTGTATTCTGCTGAGATTTCCTGCAGAGAAAAAAATCATTTTCTGACCAGCTCTAATAGAATATTTAAAAACAAAATTAGTTTTTAAAAAGTGAGATGATTATTGTTGGTCACTGTGGATTCTTCCTGTTACTCACTCACACTAGCTGAAGAGCCAGCCATCATAAAGCTTATTAGCAAGTTTAGCTGTTGAAAAAGCGAGTAGCTGCAACAGGACAAGTAGCAGCTCTGACAGAGTAAGTGGCAGGCATAATCCAATAGCAATCATCAATCTGTGCCCTAGTGGCATGAACTTCATAACCAAAAATATGAGGAACATATTTTCCCTGTGGAGACACATGACATATAGGTCAAGATGGCAAGGTTTGGCACTCCTATAAGAACTCAGGTACCAGTGTTGATAAACAAATGTAGTGGGGACAAGCTGCAGAAGTAAGAGGCTACAGGTTCTGAGGATGATGAGGAAGAAATGTAAATATAGTTCTGTGGCAGTAGGCCAACATAGTTGGATTAAAAATGTACAGTTCTAGATTATGGTGGAAATAAGTCATCCCATGTAAAGGCTTTCAAGTGATCAGCATATTTTTCCACTGCTGTGTTTGTAACAGCTTGTACTAAGACTAGACTCTACTGCTGTATTTTGGATAACAGAGTTATACACTGGTAACTAGTGGTCTGGCTGCTGGTAAGCAGCTAAAATCCTGTCTTTGAAAGCCCAAGTTATAGAGAAATATTTTTAAAACTGCGGCAAAATAATTGTACTGCGTGGTACAATACATGTTTATCACTTCTTTCTTAGGCGCAGACTTTCTGCTTTCATCTGGAATGGTGGCAGATATGCAGGGTAGCAGCATCATGTCCCTACTGTTGAATATTTCAAAGAACCAGCCACCCCTACCGGGTGTGGAGAGAGAATAAGACTTAGGCCTGGTCTACACTACGATTTTAGTTCGAATTTAGCAGCGTTATAGCGAATTAACCTTGTACCCGTCCACACAACGAGGCCATTTAATTCGATTTAAAGTGCTCTTAAAATCGGTTTCTGTACTCCTCTCCGACGAGGGGAGTAGCGCTGAAATCGACATTGCCGGTTCGAATTAGGGTTAGTGTGGACGGAATTCGAAGGTATTGGCCTCCGGGAGCTATCCCACAGTGCACCATTGTGACCGCTCTGGACAGCAATCTAAACTCGGATGCTCTGGGCAGTTGGACAGGAAAAGCCCCGCGAACTTTTGAATTTCATTTCCTGTCTGCCCAGCCTGGTGAGCACAGGTGACCACACAGAGCTGAACAGCACAGGTAGCCATGCAGTCCGAGAACCGCAAACGAGCACCAGCATGGACCACACGCGAGATACTGGATCTGATCGCTATATGGGGAGAGGATTCCGTGCTCGCAGAACTGCGTTCCAAGAGACGGAATGCAAAAATTTTCGACAAGATCTCCAAGGGCATGATGGAGAGAGGCCACAATCGGGACTCCTATCAGTGCCGTATTAAGGTGAAGGAGCTCCGACAGGCCTATCAGAAAACCAAGGAGGCAAACGGACGGTCCGGGGCAGAGCCGCAGACATGCCGCTTCTACGAGGAGCTGCATGCAATTCTCGGGGGGGCCGCCACCACTACCCCACCCCTGACCGTGGACTCCGAGGAGGGGTTAATCTCATCCTTGAATGACGAATCTGCGGACGGGGAAGAGGAGGAGGAGGAGGAGGACGAACTTGTGGAGAGCACACAGCACTCCATTCTCCCCGACAGCCAGGAGCTGTTTCTGACCCTGACCGAAGTGCCCTCCGAACCCTCCCAAGGCGGCATCGCAGACCCCCTGGAAGGGACCTCTGGTGAGTGTACCTTTTCAAATATATCAAACATGGTTTAAAACAAGTATTTGTTTAATGATTAATTTGCCCTGGGGACTTGGGATGCATTCGCGGCCAGTACAGCTACTGGAAAAGTCTGTTAACGTGTCTGGGGATGGAGTTGAAATCCTCCAGGGACATCTCCATGAAACTCTCCTGGAGGTACTCCAAAAGCTTTTCCAGAAGGTTTCTGGGCAGGGCAGCCTTATTCCGTCCTCCATGGTAGGACACTTGACCGCGCCATGCTAGCAGCAAGTAATCCGGTATCATTGCTTGACAAAGCTTGGCAGCGTATGGTCCCGGTGTTTGCTGGCATTCAAGCAACATCCGTTCTTTATCTTGCTGTGTTATCCTCAGGAGAGTGATATCGTTCAGGGTAACCTGGTTGAAATACGGGAATGTAATTAAGGGGACAGAGGTGGCCCCGTTCCTACTGGGCTGTTTGCCTGTAGCTGAAAAGAAATCTTTCCCTGCAGTTAGCCAAGCGGGCGGGGGGGAGTGGGTGGACAATGGCGCTGAGGTTTTCGCGTTTGGCTAGCAGGGGTCTTCCCTGATACCAGCCACGCGGTGGGGGGAGGGGTAACGCGATCATCCCACAGAAGTGGATGGGGGGGCTAGTTTGTTATCTGCATGGATCTTCCATGATACCAGCCACGTGGTGGGGGGAGGGGGTCAACCGATCATCCCACAGAATTGAATGGGTGGTGGGTGGGGGTTATTATGTTATCTGATGCTGCACGGTAACAGGAAAACCGCAGCACGTAAAGGGCTTTGCTTGCTATGGGAAAGGAGGGCGCTGATTTAATGCAGAAGCCGCAGGACAATGGCTTACCATGGCTGCATACAAGCCGAATTCTGTTGCCCGGCCCTGCGTCTGCTGTGATCTCTAACACCAAAGCCGCGGGCACTCAATATAAGATGCAAAATGCGACCTTGTACATTGCTATGTAATGTGAAAAGTGTTCACCGTGAAAGAGTATAAGCATTGTTCTATAAAATGTATCTTTTTACATACTTCTCTCCCTTTTTTTCCCTCCTCCTGCAGCTGCAAATTTTTCAATCCTCCCGCCCCCGGCCCGAAGGCTCTCCCAGATAAGGCGGCGAAAGAGACGCACGCGAGACGACATGTTCTCGGAAATTATGCAATCGACCCGGGATGAGAGAGCTAATTTCAATGACTGGAAGGACACTGTATTAAAATTCCGGAAAGAGGCCAGTGACCGTGAGGAGAAGAGGGACCAACGGGAGGACATGAGGGACCAACGGGAGGAGAAAAGGGACCAACGTGAGGAGAGAAGGGACGAACGTGAGGAGAGGAGGGACGCCCGAGACGAGAAGTGGCGGGATGCAACGCTGGGGCTGCTGCGTGAGCAGACAGACATGCTCCGGCGTCTGGTGGAGCTCCAGGAACGGCAGCTGCAGGATTACCGAGTGCCGCTGCAGCCCCTCTATAACCGCCCTCCCCCCTCCCCAAGTCCCGTAGCCTCCTCACCCCGACGTGTAAGAACGCGGGGGGGGAGGCTCCGTGCACCCTGCCACTCCACCCCATTAGAGAGCCCAAGCAAAAGGCTCTCATTATTTTGAATGTTTTTCCTGCCCTGTTCCTTCACTCCTACCCTCCTCCCAAACCCCACCCGGACTACCTGGTTATTTCTCTCCCTATGTTCATTACCACCCGTTAATAAAAAGTTCTTGAGTTGTAAACGAAACTGACTTTATTTTTTTCAAATCAAACTGGGATCGAAGGGGGAAGGGGGAAGGGTGGGTTGCTTACAGGGAATGAGTGAATCAAGGGGGCGGGTTTTCAACAGGGACAAACAAACATAACTTTCACACAGGAGCCTGGCCAGCAATGAAACTTGTTTTCAGAGCTTCTCTGATGCGCACCGCTTCCCGGTGTGCTCTTCTAATCGCCCTGGTGTCTGGCTGCGCGTAATCAGCGGCCAGGCGGTTTGCCTCAGCCTCCCACCCCGCCATAAAGGTCTCCCCCTTGCTCTCACAGAGATTGTGGAGCACACAGCAAGCTGCAATAGCAATGGGGATGTTGGTTTGGCTGAGGTCCGAGCGAGTCAGTAACGAGCGCCAGCGACCTTTTAAACGTCCAAAGGCACACTCTACCACCATCCTGCACTTGCTCAGCCTGTAGTTGAACCGCTCCTGACTACTGTCCAGGCTGCCTGTGTATGGCTTCATGAGCCACGGCATTAAGGGGTAGGCTGGGTCCCCAAGGATAACGATGGGCATCTCAACATCCCCAATGGTAATTTTCCGGTCTGGAAAGTAAATCCCTTGTTGCAGCCGTTTAAACAGACTAGTGTTCCTGAAGACGCGGGCGTCATGAACCCTTCCCGGCCATCCCACGTTGATGTTGGTGAAACGTCCCTTGTGATCCACCATTGCTTGCAGCACCATAGAAAAGTACCCCTTGCGGTTTATGTACTGGCTGCCCTGGTGCTCCGGTGCCAAGATCGGGATATGGGTTCCATCTATCGCCCCACCACAGTTAGGGAATCCCATTGCAGCAAAGCCATCCACAATGAGCTGCACATCTCCCAGCGTCACTACCTTTTTTAGCAGCAGCTCAACGATTGCTTTGGCTACTTGCATGACAGCAGCCCCCACGGTAGATTTTCCCACTCCGAACTGATTACCGACTGACCGGTAGCTGTCCGGTGTTGCAAGCTTCCACAGGGCTATCGCCACTCGCTTCTCAACTGTGAGGGCTGCTCTCATCTTGGTGTTCTGGCGCGTCAGGGCAGGGGAAAGCAAGTCACAAAGTTCCAGGAAAGTGCCCTTACGCATGCGAAAGTTTCGCAGCCACTGGGAATCGTCCCACACCTGCAGCACTATGCGGTCCCACCAGTCAGTGCTTGTTTCCCGGGCCCAGAATCGGCGTTCCACAGCAAGAAGCTGCCCCATTGCCAACATGATCTCCAAAGCGCCGGGGCCCGTGGCGCGAGACAATTCTGTGTCCATGTCCATGTCCGCATCACTCTCGTCGCCGCGCTGCCGTAGCCGCCTCCTCCTCGCCTGGCTTTTCTGGTCCTGGTTGAGCATAAACTGCACTATAATGCGCGTGGTGTTTACAATGTTCATGACTGCAAACTTGAGCTGAGCGGGATCCATCCTTGCCGAGGTATGGCGTCCGCTCAGTTCAACAAGGAAAAAAGGCGCGAAATGGTTGTCTGCCGTTGTTTTCACGGAGGGAGGGGGAGGATGTTCCCAGAACCGCCCGCGACAATATTTTTTGTCCCATCAGGCATTGGGATCTCGACCCAGAATTCCAATGGGCGGGGGGGACTGCGGGAACTCTGGGATAGCTATGGGATAGCTACCCACAGTGCAACGCTCTGGAATTCGACGCTAGTCTTTGTACATGGACGCGCAGCGCCGAATTAATCCGCTTACTGTGGCCGCGTACAATCAAATTTATACAATCGGTTTCATAAAATCGAATTCCGTAAATTCGGACTAATCCCGTAGTGTAGATGTACCCTTACAAAACCCTTCATACAAGAACAAAGAATCTAGCCAAGTATTATGGAAATGAGCTGGATATAAAACATGTAAATGATCATGAACTGAACAGGGAAGATGCTTGGCCCAGTAATCGGCCATCCAACCACATCTCAGCATGTTTGTTCTAAAGGATGTGAAAGTGTTTAATTTCTCATTGTCACCTCCTACCTCTCGTGTGAGCATGCTGAAACAACCTTTGTTTGCTACCCCCACCTCCTTTTCCATTTTCTTATGCACTTTTCCACCTCATCACTAGATATCAGTGCACACAACAATATCTATGACAACATAAGTAACAATTATACTAAACCCCCTGAATTTCAAGAACAATGCACATTTTAGGTACGTGTACACCCCAGGTCACACAGGTTGAGACAATCAGAAAGTAGTTCTTAAAACAGACAGCTGCTTTACCATTGTTTTATAACAATGACAGGTTATTCATTAAAAGTACAAGCCCATAATCTCTCTCATTATTTTTCCATCATGTTGCCTCAGGGCCAACCAAGATTGGGACCCCATTGTGCTATGTATGGTACAGGCACAAAGTAATAGACAGCTCCTGCCCCAAAGAGCTTACTATAGAAATAGACAAGACAGACAGGTGGGGGAAGGGATATAACACACAAGCAAAGCAAACAATGTGACACCAGCAAACATCAGGTTAGTTCCACATTTTTGAGGGGGAGGAGTTACTTAGGGGGCATAAGCTAAATGGAAAGACAAGGGAGGGAAAGGGGGTGAGGAGCCAGGTTGGGAAGAAGAGTGTAAGAAGGGTAGGTCTGGAGTGAAGCTGAAGTGAAGAAACTGTGAGGGAGAGGGTAGGAGCAAACAGCCCATCGGCACACAGCAGAGAAAGTCCTCTCAAAACTGTAGAGAGTTCTCAATGTCCAGAGGTCCTTGCTGTGGCTGCTCCTGCTTCCGCCTGCAAGAGTTTTTGACTGGCTTCTCTCTGCAGATTTTCCCCAAGGCTGCATGCTGGGGAGACACCACCTGGATCCTAGTATCCCCAGAGATAGGGTCTCTCCTGCACCATTCTAGGTCCAACAGAGTTGTGGGGAGGACCTGGCTGGGCCCCATTTTAGCCACTATGTCTCCAGTGTGCTTTTGCTAGTTCTGCAGCTCCTTCTACTGACTGGGGTCTCTGGCTGGTTCCTCTGCAGTTTCCTATGTGGAATGGGAGGGTCCTGGTGTTCCCAAAGAGAGGGAGGTTCACCTGGACAGTTCTGGGTCAGGGGTGACCTCATTTTGTCATTCCCTCTCTTGTAAGCTGAGCTGCTGCTATTGCCAGATCCAGTCCCCACCAATAAGCTTTTCTGCCTTCACACTGTGCAACCTACCTTCTTGCCAATACAGCTGCTTTCTTGCCAAGAACAACTACATCTCCTAGCATCCCTTGAGGATTCCTAGATCTTAGTTTCAAAGAAAGCAACAAAGTGCCCCAGAACTGAGGTAGTTTCTGAGCCTTGCTTACTTATGCAACAATATTAATAGCAATACATTCATTACGTGTATATGCAGTAGGTTTATATATTAATAAATTAGCCCAAAGTGGACTGGATCCTACAGTAATCATGCAGTCAAAATATTACTCACTTCAGTAGGAACTGTTCCTGTGTATTAGGCCCTTTACATTTCCTACGAGTGCCTTTGGTTTTACATTGTGTGGATTATAAAACCACTATATGCATTTTTAAAGCTGACTTTATGTATTGAGAGAGAAAGAGAGTCTATTGAGTCAGCTGCTTGTCATGATTTGGGATACGTAGTAGACTGAAATAAGATCATTCCAGTATGATTTATCTTATTTTAATATTTGTTTGGTTTAATCAGATAAGATTTAAAATCAAGGGAGTTATTTCAATAAATTATTTTGAGTGCATCAACTTAAACAGAAGCCTGACAAATGGAGAACAGAGACCTCAGTAGCTGGAGAACAATACAACTAAAAATTTCACATTACGGAAAACGGTTAGAGAGAAAAGAAAAATAAAAGTCTAGGATTACTTTGTTTGAACAGTTCCCAATTAAAAAACATGGACAAATGCATCTTCAAAGAGTTTTGCAAAGGCAAATACTGTCTCTTCAATCAACATTAAAGAATAAAAGAAGAGAAAAAAAAATATGTTCAGACCCCAATTGACTGAAAATGTACATCTTTAAAACCATTTGATTCTATGTCTTTATCATAATAATTAAAATGAATTCATTAAAAATTGACAGTGGTAACCTTTTAATATATTGCTATGAGATTTAACCATTAATTTCAGAGTATTTCCAATTAGAGGTTGGATTAATTTTTAATAATATTTTAATGCAATTTCTTATTACAAAAGCAGTTTCATCTTTTTATGGTCTGTGGAGTACTCATGGTGAAATTTGTATAGTCTATCTAAAAAACATGGCACTCGGAGATGTGGCATGGCTGTTTATCTTCTGATTATCATTAATTGGAACATTTACTTGATATTCTCAATATGACTAAATGAATGAGGTAGCTTATGTGGTCTTCATGAAGAAGTATGACTAAGTATTTGTGATCTCACATAAATGATCTTGAGTAGGCAATAATTGCAGTGAATATGTATTTATTTCACGAGAGACACTGGAAATTGTCTAGCGAAATAATGGATTAGAGAGCAAATATTTCATTTAAAAATGTCCCTAGTTAATAGGTGCATTAGTCATTGCTCTAATCACAACCATGGTGTGGTGAGCTGTTTTCTGGATACCTTGGTAGACATATACTTGATTAACAAAAGTGCTTCAATATTCTGGATTTCAGTTTCCTTACAACAAGCACAAACACCAGTAAGCAGTTTTCTTTACTGAAACTAATTGTATTTTCCTGAAATGGTCATAGGCAACTGTATTAATGATGTGTTTTCACTCATTATTTCTCTAATGTCGATTTCTTGCACGCTGCGTTGGTTTCACCTTGTTTTCTTTGGTGTGCACCATGAGAACAAACAGGACGTTAAGGACTAGTTTGCACCCCTGCCTAAAGGGGATATGCAGGGGTGTTGCAGTAACTGGACCTAAAAATTTACCCTAATTTTGAACTCAACAGGCAAAGGTTCATGAATTGTCACAGTGACCTGTTACATAAAAATGTTTAAGAAGATGCAAGGAGGAGACAGAAAGACTAAATTAATGTAAACAAACGATCTACATCCTCAACGGACCGCCGACAACAACTGATACCAGCCAAAGACTATGTTAAGATCATGTTTGGTAAACAAGGGGAGTGTGGGACAAGAAATTAGGCCTAAGTAGTGGACAAAATAGTGGGGGGGGGGGTGAGCTAGTCTGCACATCATGCCTTTTTTGTGGCCCTTAAAAAGAGATTTTTGGGGAGAGAAGAAAAGAGGGCTTCATTGTGACATGCAGACCTTGACACACCAATGGGGATGCTTGCACCAGCAAAGACTCCAGCCCGATACGTGTCTTCTCCTCCCTCATGTGTCCTCATAGCAGGTTGGCTGGAGTAGCATTCCTGCCCACCCCCGTGGAACTTTCAGGTACGCCGATGCAGCCACAGGTCTCCCCCAGGGGAAGAAGTCTCTTGCTGGTGTCCTCTGAGGTGGGCTTAATTAGTCTTCCTGTGGGGCACATCTGTCATTTCCTTCGGGTTTGGTTCCTAAACAAACATTCTCTTAGGGTCTGTCTACTCTGCAATAAACACGTGATGCTGGCCCATGCTGCGGAGCAATAAAATTGCAGTGTAGACATTAAGGCTTGGGCTGAAGCTTAGACTTTGAGACCCCATGAGGGGTGAGGGTCCCAGACCCCACCTCCAGCTTGATCCTGAACATCTACACTTCAATTTTATAGTCCCGCACCCTGAGTGCAAGTCAGCTAACACAGGCCAGCTGTGGGTGTTTTATTGCAGCATAGACAGACCCTTATTCAGGTGTCGCTCGTTCTTGGGGTCTAACTTCTCCACCCCAGTGGCTGCTCCAGCTAGTAGGCTTGCAACTCTGCAGACAAAGCTCCTTTCAAGCTGAAAGACAGAGCTCCTTGCTTCTTCCTGGCCAGTCAGCCTGAACTTTGTCTTTAGTGCAGCAGCCTCATCATACAAACCTGTGACCACCATTTACTTCATTATTTTTTAGCCAAATTTATTTTTTCCACGTTTTTCCATCCTTTCACTCAGTCCAGTACCTTTAAGGAAACATGGCAAGGTCTTCTTTGCACTGTTCCATTTCCATGATATTCTCATTAGTCCCAGTCAGGAAAAAAAATCTCTTTGATTCCAAGAAAACTCAAATTTCATAAAGAAACATTCCATAGAATACTGCCCACAATGCCACAGAACATGATCAACAGTTTCTTTGGTTTTGCACACATTACACGGCTCACAGTCTTGAACTGAGCCAGACTCTCTCCTTTTATTCCCCATCCAGGCTTGGCTTTGGCTACAGGTATAGCAGTTTGGGGCTAGCTAGACCCATAGGAGAACCTCTTCTCTGCTGGTGTGGGGCACCTCTGCCCCATCACAGTTCCTTTCTGTTTCACCCCTCTCTCCCTCTTCAACCCCCACGTTATCTTCCCTCTGTCCTCTTGCAGCTTTTTACCTGACCCTGAAATCATTTGGACCACATGGTAAGATGAGAGAGCCCGTCCAACTCTGCTCAGCCTAAGAAGGAGCAGTGAACAAGAGGGACCTGACTAGACCAGCCAAATGACATCCCTGACTGGTTAGGCTAGCTGGGATTCAGAGAACAACATCTGCCATGGCCAACCTGCCAGCCCGAAGCATCTGTCCATGACTCACTAGCCACCCAATATCCTCCATCAACAAAGCCATTTCTCGTCTCCCCCTTTTATATCTGTCGGTTTTGTCAAAAGCAGGAGAGTGACTATTATTCCCAGCTCAGATTTGGGCATGTTCAGTCTACAAGTATTTTCATGTGCACATTCCTTTCAGAAAGAGGCATAGCTCAGAAGGCAAAGTAAGGTGCTCCACCATTTGTCCAGTAACACCTTTTGTGACTGTAATCAGTGCTCTGTCAAAAGTCCTGTAAATGTGCCAGGGCAAGAACAGTGCTTTGTATATTGCTTCTCCATATTGACTGAGAATAATTTTTTTTTAAGACGGAGAAACTAAATGCGTACCATAAGTGCAGTAGTAAAAATTAGAGATGATTCAAACTACTTTAACAATAGCTAATGACCCTTGCTGATAACCTTTCCCCTTAAAGTTAAATGTAGGATACAGTGTGTAAGTTTTCACATTCATCCGGTTAGCCACAGAAATGTGAGCCTGATAGTTGAAACCTATATTTGGCTCTTATCATGTGAAGGGACTTGCAGTGGGTTTTAAGGGCAATCTGGCACTTTCAGGATCAAACCTTTGTTATCAATGGCTTTTCCTCCCATAACCAGAGTGGCCATTATAATATTACCTGTCCCCCTCTTCCCCATTCCTCAAGAAAGAATTAGAAAGAAAGAAAGAATTAGAAAGAGCCACAACCCTAATGGAAACAACACTTTCTGTGACCCAAAAGGGGAAAAGAATCAGACTCCAGAAAGTCTCCTAGGACAGTGGTCCCCAAATGTTTGAGGGCCATGCCCCCGTTACCCCTGTCCATGCCCCCCCATCCCCTGGAGCTGGGGTCAGAAGTGGGGCCACAGATCATGGGGAGGGGAAGAGGATGTGGCTGGGGCTGCAGCTAGGGGTGAGTCTGGGGCCAGGAGTGGGGCCAGGGGCTGAGCCACAGGAACAGGGCCGGGATGTGGAAGAGGAAACCACATGTCCTGTCCTCTACTGAGATTCCGTAGCTTAAACACATCTCAGGGGATCCAGAGCACAGAGGTCCTCACAGCACCTAGTGGGTGGCTGCAAAGGGGTGCTTTCTAGGATCTGTGACAACAGGTAGCAGTACAGAGCCCTAAAGTAGACTGATATTGTGTCAGCCAGCAGCACTTATCTCTAGTGATAGTGGATGTGGAAGGGGAAACCACATGTCCTCCCATCCCCCAAATGAGAGATTATTTTAAGAAGGTTTACTCTCACAACCTCTGGAGTCAGATCTTTCTTAATAAAGGATTAACTCTAAGGCTCATTTTTTAGACAGGCTCATAATTTGCCTATCTGATATTGTGTAAATATGTTTAATGTACTCTTCATTTCACAGCAAATTTATTCTTGTCTTCTTTTTTATATTTGCATTTATATACAAACTAGGGCTATCTCAAAAAAATCAACTGTGATTAAAAAATTAATCACGATTAATTNTCCAGGACGCTGGAAAATGAGCTAATTCCCGAGGACGACGTGCAGGAGGCGCCGCAGGGGTGAGTCCGCCCTGTTACAATTGGTGGAGAATGTGGGAACGAGCGGTCCGCCCCTGATACAAGGGACAGAACATGGGGCTAAGCAGACTGTGCCGCATCGTGAGGGACGGAACTGATGGTGGAGAAACAGGGGATGATGGATCCCGCATACACCGGGATCACTATGCAGAGACCCCAGGTGTTGTCCCTGGGTGGGGCCCAGCATCAGTGCCCCTGTAGAAAGGGGATGACGGCCTGAAGGGGGGGGCCGAGAGACCCAGGACAGACTTTGGGAGGCGCTATGGGCCCTCCAAGCGCAGGTCGGCCAGCTGGCAGAGGAGCAGCGGGCCCTGCGAACATTCCTCGCGAGGGAGGTTAAAGGAGACCGCAGAGGGTGTGAGCCTCGGAGCGCCAGGGCCAGGGGACCCGGGGCAAGGGCTTGCTATGCCTGCGGTTGGAGAGGACACGTACAGCGGGACTGTCCCTATGGGGCTGGAGGAAGAGGACCTCACCCCGAAAGGAGACGTTGCCCAAGCCCTCACGCAGTCCTCAGGGTGAGGGAACCCCGGTGGCTGTGGGCGTGTTGGGCCTGCGGGCGGAGGGGACACCTGGAGCGGGAGTGCCCTGGCCCCAGGAGCATGGCCCAGGGCAACCCAGGGAGGGTTGGCCCAGCGAGGGACAAAAGAAAGATGCTGAGGTCCGGGGCAGCACGGAGGCAAGATGCCTGCTGGGGCTGCCGGGCACCCGGGCATATAAAGCAGCACTGCCCTCTCAGAAGAACTGAGGTGACGCCGGAGGAGGTGTCTGTGGGCCCAGGAGGGTCAGGACTGGAGGCAGAGGTGGCGGCCGGGACGGAGGGGATCCCAAAAGAGGTCGGGACCCAGACCATCGCCAGGACCACCTTCACCCGGGAAACCCAGACAGACTGGGTCCAGCAGGAGGTCGGGACCCAGACCATCGCCAGGACCACCTTCACCCGGGAAACCCAGACAGACTGGGTCCAGCAGGAGGCCGGGACCCAGGTGGGGGTGGACAAGGTGACTGTGGGGACCCAGACCCTGAAAGAAGAGGGCCTGGGGGACTCAGACCTGCGGGTGTGGCTAGAGCCGTGGAGTTGGCCCGCAGGAAGGCCGAAACCCAAACCCGGGAGGTGGCCCAGTGTTGGGAGGCTGCGGAAAGGAGATTGGTGGGCCTGGAGGGACGACTCTGGAGGGCTAACCTCAGGGAGCTCAGGCCAAGAGGGTGGGGGTTTTGAGGAGGGTGTGTGTAGCGGGGTGGACACCCGCTCCTGCCTGGAAGGGCTTAATAGCAGCCCTGGCAAGGGCTGCAGCTCTAAAAGCTGAGCTGATTGGGGAAGCAGCGGCAGCTGGGCCACGCCCCAATCAGGCCTCAGCTGGCCCTATAAAGAGGCTGGGAGCCAGGAACTCAGCAGTCTCTCTCTGCAGTCAGAGAGAGAAGGGCCTGGCTGCTGGAAGCAGCGGCAAGGTACCTAGAGTGGAGCAGGGCTGGGGAAAGGCTAGAGGAGCTGGGGAGCTCCAGCCTGGAGAGCCCCAGCCTGGAGAGCCCCCAGGCTGCGGCCTAGTAAAGGCCAGGACAGGTACTGAGGCTACAGCGGGGTAGCCAGGGGTAGGCCAAGGCAGCAGGTCCAAACCCAACCTGGCCTATGATGAGTGGCTGACACTGCAGTATGCCCCAGGGCGTGGGGGCTAATTGGTGACTGGCAGTAGCCTACGACTGAGGCAAGGTGGGAATAGTGGGTAGGGGTTCCCCTGGGAGGGGGAGACCCAGAGAAAGGGGCACCAGGGTCCTGGGAGGGACACAGGCCAGTGGCAAGCCGGATCACCAGCCTGCAGGGGGCACTCCAGGATGCTGGAAGAGCTAATTCCTGAGACGACTAGCAGGAGGCGCCACAGGGGTGAGTCCGAGCTCCCTTACAATATTGATTTCTATTACAACACAGAATACAAAGTGTACAATGCTCACTTTATATTATTTTTTATTACAAATATTTGCACTGTAAAAATGATAAAAGAAATAGTATATTTCAATTCACCTAATACAAGTACTGTAGTGCAATCTATATCATGAAAGTTGAACTTACAAATGTCGAATTATGTACAAAAAATAACTGCATTCAAAAACAAAACAATGTAAAACTTTAGAGCCTACAAGTCCACTCAGTCCTACTTCAGCCAATCGCTCAAACAAAAAGTTTGGTTACATTTGCAGACGATAATGGTGCCCGCTTCTTGTTTACAACGTCACCTGAAAGTGAGAACAGGCATTCGCATGGCACTGTTGTAACCGGCGTCGCAAGATATTTACATGCCAGATGTGCTAAAGATTCATATGTCCCTTCATGCTTCAACCACCATTTCAGAGGACATGCATCCATGCTGATGACGGGTTCTGCTTGATAACAATCCAAAGCAGAGTGGACTGATGCATGTTGGTGATGTGATTGGAATAACAGAGACTTGGTGGGATAACTCACATGACTGGAGTACTGTCATGGATGGATATAAACTGTTCAGGAAGGACAGGCAGGGCAGAAAATGTGGGGGAGTTGCATTGTATGTAAGAGAACAGTATGACTGCTCAGAGCTTCGGTATGAAACCGAAGAAAAACCTGAGAGTCTCTGGATTAAGTTTAGACGTTTGAGCAACAAGGGTGATGTCGTGGTAGCAGTCTGCTATATACCACCAGAGCAGGGGAATGAGGTGGACGAGGCTTTCTTTGGGCAACTAGCAGAAGTTACTAGATCGCAGTCCCTGGTTCTCATGGGAGACTTTAATCACCCTGATATCTGCTGGGAGAGCAATACAGCGGTGCACAGACAATCCAGGAAGTTTTGGAAAGTGTAGGGGACAATTTCCTGGTGCAAGTGCTGAAGAAACCAACTAGGGGCAGAGCTCTTCTAGACCTGCTGCTCACAAACCGGGAAGCAAAAGTGGATGGGAACCTGGGAGGCAGTGACCATGAGATGGTCAAGTTCAGGATCCTGACACAAGGAAGAAAGGAAAGCAGCAGAATACGGACCCTGGACTTCAGAAAAGAAGACTTTGACTCCCTCAGGGCAGGATCCCCAGGAGAATAACATCAGGGGGTTGCAGGAAAAAAACATCCCAATGTGTAGAAAGAACAGTAAATATGGCAGGCGACCAGCTTGGCTTAAGAGTGAAATCCTTGCTGATCTTCAACACAAAAAAGAAGCTTACAAGAAGTGGAAGATTGGACAAATCACCAGGGAGGAGTATAAAAATATTGCTCAGGCATGCAGGTGTGAAATCAGTAAGGCCAAATCACACTTGGAGTTTCAGCTAGCAAGAAATGTTAAGAGTAACAAGAAGGGTTTCTTCAGGCATGTTCTTCAGGTATGTTAGAAAGTCAAGGAAAGTGTGGGCCCCTTACTGAATGAAGGAGGCAACCTAGTGATAGAGGATGTGGAAAAAGATAATGTACTCAATGCTTTTTTTGCCTCTGTCTTCACAAACAAGGTCAGCTCCCAGACTGCTGCACTGGGCAGCACAGTATGGGGAGAAGGTGACCAGCCCTCTGTGGAGAAAGAAGTGGTTCGGGACTATTTAGAAAAACTGGACGAGCACAAGTCCATGGGGCCGGATGCGCTGCATCCGAGGGTGCTAAAGGAGTTGGCGGATGTGATTGCAGAGCCATTGGCCATTATCTTTGAAAACTCATGGCGATCGGGGGAGGTTCCGGATGACTAGAAAAGGCTAATGTAGTGCCCATCTTTAAAAAAGGGAAGAAGGAGGATCCGGGGAACTACAGGCCAGTCAGCCTCACCTCAGTCCCTGGAAACATCATTGAGCAGGTCCTCAAGGAATCAATTCTGAAGCACTTAGAGGAGAGGAAAGTGATCAGGATCAGTCAGCATGGATTCACCAAGGGCAAGTCATGCCTGACTAACCTAATTGCCTTCTATGAGGAGATAACTGGGTCTGTGGATGAGGGGAAAGCAGTGGATGTGTTATTCCTTGACTTTAGCAAAGCTTTTGATACGGTCTCCCACAGTATTCTTGCCGGCAAGTTAAAGAAGTATGGGCTGGATGAATGGACTATAAGGTGGATAGAAAGCTGGCTAGATCGTCGGGCTCAACGGGTAGTGATCAACGGCTCCATGTCTAGTTGGCAGCCGGTTTCAAGTGGAGTGCCCCAAGGGTCGGTCCTGGGGCCGGTTTTGTTCAATATCTTCATTAATGATCTGGAGGATGGCGTGGACTGCACTCTCAGCAAATTTGCAGATGACACTAAACTGGGAGGAGTGGTAGATACGCTGGAGGGTAGGGATAGGATACAGAGGGACCTAGACAAATTAGAGGATTGGGCCAAAAGAAACCTGATGAGGTTCAACAAGGACAAGTGCAGAGTCCTGCACTTAGGACGGAAGAATCCCATGCACTGTTACAGACTAGGGACCGAGTGGCTAGGCAGCAGTTCTGCAGAAAAGGACCTAGGGGTTACGGTGGACGAGAAGCTGGATATGAGTCAACAGTGTGCCCTTGTTGCCAAGAAGGCTAACGGCATTTTGGGCTGTATAAGTAGGGGCATTGCCAGCAGATCGAGGGACGTGATCGTTCCCCTCTATTCGACATTGGTGAGGCCTCACCTGGAGTACTGTGTCCAGTTTTGGGCCCCACACTACAAGAAGGATGTGGAAAAATTGGAAAGAGTCCAGCGGAGGGCAACAAAAATGATTAGGGGGCTGGAGCACATGAGTTATGAGGAGAGGCTGAGGGAACTGGGATTGTTTAGTCTGCAGAAGAGAAGAATGAGGGGGGATTTGATAGCTGCTTTCAACTACCTGAAAGGGGGTTCCAAAGAGGATGGATCTAGACTGTTCTCAGTGGTAGCAGATGACAGAACAAGGAGTAATGGTCTCAAGTTGCAGTGGGGGAGGTTTAGGTTGGATATTAGGAAAAACTTTTTCACTAGGAGGGTGGTGAAACACTGGAATGGGTTACCTAGGGAGATGGTGGAATCTCCTTCCTTAGAGGTTTTTAAGGTCAGGCTTGACAAAGCCCTGGCTGGGATGATTTAGTTGGGGATTGGTCCTGCTTTGAGCAGGGGGTTGGACTAGATGACCTCCTGAGGTCCCTTCCAACCCTGATATTCTATGATTCTATGTTCATTTTCATCATTTGAGCCAGATACCACCAGCAGAAGGTTGATTTTTTTTTTTGTGGTGATGGTTTGGGTCCTGTAGTTTCCACATCGGAGTGTTGCTCTTTTAAGACTTCTGAAAGCATGATCCATACCTCGTCCCTCTCAGATTTTGGATGGCACTTCAGATTCTTAAACCTTATGTCGAATGCTGTAGCTATTTTTAGAAATCTCACAATATTACCCTCTTTGCGTCTTGTCAAATCTACAGTGACAGTATTTGTAAATCAAACATGTGCTGGGTCATCATCCGAGAATGCTATAACATGAAATATATGGCAGAATGCGGGTAAAGCAAAGCAGGAGACATACAATTCTCCCCCAAGGAGTTCAGTCACAAATTTAATTAACAGACTATTTTTTTAACGAACATCAGCATGGAAGCATGTCTTCTGGATTGGTGGCTGTAGCATGAAGGTGCATACAAATGTTTAGCATATTTGGCATGTAAATACCTTGCAACACTGGCTACAAAAGTGCCATGCGAACACCTGTTCTCACTTTCAGATGACATTGTAAATAAGAAGCAGGCAGCAGTATCTCCAGTAAATGTAAACAAATTTGTTTGTCTTAGCGATTGGCGGAACAAGAAGTAGGACTGAGTGGACTTGTAGACTCTAAAGTCTTACATTGTTTTGTTTTTGAGTGCTTTTATGTAACAAAAACATCTACATTTGTAAGTTACACTTTCACAATAGAGATTGCACTATAGTACTTGTATGAGGTGAATTGAAAAATACTATTTTTACAGTGCAAATATTTGTATTAAAAATATTATAAAGTGAGCACTGTACACTTTGTATTCTATGTTGTAATAGAAATCAATATTTGAAAATGTAGAAAAACATCCAAAAATATTTAAATAAATGGTAATCTATTTTTTTTAAATCGCGCGATTTATTTTTTAATCACGTGACAGCCCTACTACAAACCTCTATAAAATAATCTTTAACAAAAGATTAATTAACAAATAATAAAAGGGATGGATCCTGAGGTCCTCAACTAGCTTCTGCTCAGTCTTTTTTATTCCTTATTGAGGCAAAACTTTCTTTGGGTATAAATATTCCTCTGGGTCACCAATACACTGGAATTAAACATGTAAGGGGCTGGGAACTGATGTGCATGGGCTGAAATTGTGGAAAAGCAGCATCACTTGCCCCATAACCTCAGCCATGCAGAACACAGTGCCATCCACAGCCTCAGGAACAACTCTGACATCATAATCAAAAAGGCTGACAAAGGAGGTGCAGTCATCATGAATAGGTCGGCATATGAATGAGAGGCTGCTAGGCAGCTCTCTAACACCACATTCTACAGGCCATTACCCTCTGTTCCCACTGAGGGTTGCTAAAAGAAACTACACCATCTGCTCAGGAAACTCCCTGAAAAAGCACAGAAACAAATCTGCACAGACACACCCCTAGAACCCCAATCAGGGGAATTCTATGTGCTACCCAAGATCGATAAACCTGGTAATCCTGGACGTCCCATCATCCAATCACAGCAGGATTGTCTGGCTATGTAGACTCTCTCCTCAGGCCCTACACTACCAGCACTCCTAGCTATCTTCGAGACACCACTGACATCCTGAGGACACTACAATCCATTGGTGATCGTCCAGAAAACATCATCCTAGCCACTATGGATGTAGAAGTCCCCTACACCAACATTCCACACAAAGATGGACTACAAGCCATCAGGAACAGTATCCCCGATAATGTCATGGCAAACCTGGTGGCTGAACTTTATCCTCACGCACAACTATTTAATATTTGGGGTCAATGTATACCTTCAAGTCAGCAGCACTGCTATGGGTACCCGCATGGCCCCATGGTATGCCAACATTTTTATGGCTGACTTAGAACAATGCTTCCTCAGCTCTCATCCCCTAATGCCCCTACTCTACTTGTGATACATTGATGACATCATCATCTGGACCCATGGAAAAGAATCTCTTGAGGAATTCCACCATGATTTCAACAATTTCCATCCCATCATCAACCTCAGCCTGGATCAGTCCACACAAGAGATCCATTTCCTGGACTACAGTGCTAATAAGTGATGGTCACATAAACATCACCCTATACTGGAAACCTACTGACCGCTATACTTACCTACATGCCTCCAGCTTCCATCCAGACCACATCACACGATCCATTGTCTACAGCCAAGCTCTAAGATACAACCGCATTTGCTCCAACCTCTCAGACAGAGACTACAGGATCGCTATCAAGCGTTCTTAAAACTACAATACCCACCGGCTGAAGTGAAGAAACAGATTGACAGAGCCAGAAGAGTACCCAGAAGTCACCTACTCAGGACAGGCCCAACAAAGAAAGTAACAGAATGCCACTAGCTGTCACCTTCAGCCCCCAACTAAAACCTCTCCAGCGCACCATCAAGGATCTACAACCTATCCTGAAGGGCAATCCCTCACTCACAGAGCTTGGGAGACAGGCCAGTCCTCGCTTACAGACAGGCCCCCAACCTGAAGCAAATACTCACCAGCAACCACACAACAAAAACACTAACCCAGGAACCTATCCGTGCAACAAAGCCCGTTGCCAGCTCTGTCCCTTGAATAGATATGTGGACACCATTACAGGACCTAATCACATCAGCCACACCATCAGGGGCTTGTTCACCTGCACATCTACCAATGTGATATATGCCATCATGTGCCAGCAATGCCCCTCTGCCATGTACATTGGCCAAACCGGACAGTCTCTACGCAAAAGAATAAATGGACACAAATCAGATGTAAAAAATTGTAACATTCAAAAACCAGTCGGAGAACACTTCAACCTCCCTGGACACTCAATTACAGACCTAAAAGTTGCAACTCTTCAACAAAAAAACCTTCAAAAACAGACTCCAATGAGAAACTGCAGAACTGGAATTAATTTCCAAACTGGACACCATTAAATTAAGCTTGAATAAAGAGTGGGAGTAGATGGGTCATTACACAAACTAAAAACTATTTCTGCATGCTAATTTTTCCCCTACTGTTACTCACACCTTCTTGTCAACTGTTTGAAATGGGCCATCCTGATTATCATTACACACACTTTTTCTTCTCCTGCTGATATCCCACCTTAATTGATTAGTCTCATTAGAGTTGGTATGACAACCCCCATTTTTTCGTGTGTGTGTGTGTGTGTGTATATGTATGTATATATGTATATGTGTATGTGTGTGTATATATATATATATATATATATATATAATATCTTCCTACTGCATTTTCCACTGCATGCATCTGATGAAGTGGGTTTTAGCCCACGAAATTTGTTAGTCTCTAACGTGCCACAAGTACTCCTTGTTCTTTTTAGGAATACTGGAATAACAGGGCTGAAAAACTGGTGTCTACTGATCCTAACAGTCCTCTACCATTCTCTTCTCCAAATACTGTTTCAAGAATGGGAGAGTTAGATTAGTTACTTTCTGAAGAAGTGTTTGATCCAATGTAATGAGTAAAACGTTACTGCACTTAACTGATCACTGAAAGCAAAGCGCACTGTATACCAGTATCAGCCTTAATGAATATTTATTGTATTACACTGACAAGAAGCTTCAGTAAGTAGAACCAGGCATTGTGCTTGATTATGCTGAAAAAGTATTGTCATTCATTGGCTGCAGGGAGTATCCAAAATTTAAAGTTCAGTTTTAAAATTTTAGGAGCCTGGTTTATGGAGTGTGTGTGGGGGTGGGTTTTTTTCTAATTTCAAACTGAATTACAATACAGTTCAGTTACATCATGCACATGCAACTTCAGAGAAGGTAAAGCAGAAAGGGGTCCCTTTCTACAAACTAGCTTAGTACCATTTATCGAGTTAAACAAATGCAAGCATGACCACGAAGCGTCCTCTTTTTTGTGCTAGGAAGGCTCCTTTCAATTTGTTTGAATGGGGTGTATATTTTGTTTTCCACAGTTTTAAAATTAGAACAAGTAGAATAAAAAGTTTTCAGGATCCTGGCAAGGGCAGTCAGGACCAACAATCAAAACAGGATCAAACCTGAGACAAAAAGTAGCAGAAAAGTTCATAGTCAAGTTCCAGGCCAGGGTCAATACTAAGGATCAGAGTCCAAGTCAGGTTTCAGGATCCAGGCCAGGAAGCAAGGTCCAAATCAAGCCAAGGTCTTGGCCAGAATTTAGGAGAAGGAATGGTCATGGCAGTCATAGGAAATCCACACTGCTAGCTGGAGGCTTCCTAGATGCCCCTTGGAAGACCAAGGACCGAGTAGGCCTGTTACTCAAGGAGGGGAGAAAGACAATAACAGAAAATATGGAAATAGAGGTGCTTAATGATTTTTTTTCGGTTTTTACCAAGAAGATTTGTGGAGATTGGACATCTAACATAGTGAATGCCAGTGAAAATGAAGTAAGATCAGGGTCTAAAATAGGGAAAGAACAAGTCAAACATTACTTAGACAAGTTAGATATCTTCAAATCATCAGGACTTGATGAAATGCATCCTAGAATACTGAAAGAGCTGACTGAGGAGATATGAGTCATTAGCAATTATCTTTGAAAAGTCATGGAAGACGGGAGAAATTCCAGAACACTGGAAAAGGCAAATATAGTGCCCATCTATAAAAAGGAAATAAGGACAACCTGGGGAATTACAGACCAGTCAGCTTAAATTCTGTACTTGGAAAGATAATGGAGCAAATAATTGAGCAATCAATTTGCAAACACCTAGAAGATAATAAGGTGATAAATAACAGTCAGCATGGATTTGTCAAGAACAAATCATGTCAAACCAACCTGATAGCTTTCTTTGACAGGGTATAAAGTCTTGTGGGTAGGGGGTGAAGCAGTAGATGTGGTATATCTTGACTTTAGTAAGGCTTTTGTTACTGTCTCGCATGACCTTCTCATAAACAAACTAGGGAAATACAACCTAGATGGAGCTACTATAAGGTTGGTGCATAACGGGTTGGAAAATCATTCCCAGAGAGTAATCATCAGTGATTCAGTCATGCTGGAAGGGCATAATGAGTGGGGTCCCGCAGGGATAGGTTCTGGATCCGGTTCTGTTCAATATCTTCATCAATGATTTAGATAATGGCATAGAGAGTATACTTATAAAGTTTGCGGATGATACCAAGCTGGGAGGGGTTGCAAGTGCTTTGGAGGATAGGATTAAAATTCAAAATGATCTGGACAAACTGGAGAAATGGTCTGCAGTAAATAGGATGAAATTCAATAAGGACAAATGCAAAGTACTCCACTTAGGAAGGAACAGTCAGTTGCACACATACAAAATGGGAAATGACTGCCTAGGAAGGAGTACTGTGGAAAGGGATCTGGGGGTCATAGTGGATCACAAGCTAAATATGAGTCAACAGTGTAATGCTGTTGCAAAAAAAGCAAACATCATTCTGGAATGTATTAGCAGGAGTATTGTAAGCAAGACACGAGAAGTAATTCTTCCGCTCTACTCCCACTGATTAGGCCTCAACTGGAGTAGTGTGTCCAATTCTGGGCGCCACATTTCAGGAAAGATGGGGACAAATTGGAGAAGTCCAGAGAAGAGCAACAAAAAATGATTAAAGGTCTAGAAAACATGACCTATGAGGGAAGATTTTAAAAAAATGGGTTTGTTTAGTCTGGATAAGAGAAGACAGAGGGGACATGATANCCAGAGAAGAGCAACAAAAAATGATTAAAGGTCTAGAAAACATGACCTATGAGAGAAGATTTAAAAAAAATGGGTTTGTTTAGTCTGGATAAGAGAAGACAGAGGGGACATGATCACAGTTTTCAAGTACATAAAAGGTTGTTACAGGAGGAGGGAGAAAAATTGTTGTTCTTAACCTCTGAGGATAGAACGAGAAGCAATGGGCTTAAATTGCAGCAAGGGCGGTTTAGGTTGTACATTAGGAAAAACTTCCTAACTGTCAGAGTGGTTAAGCACTGGAATACATTGCCTAGGGAGGCTGTGGGATCTCCATCATTCGGGGATTTTTAAGAGCAGGTTGGACAAACATCTGTCAGGGATGGTCTAGATAATACTTAGCCTGATTGGCTCCTCACCCTATATAGAATCAGAACTGGAAGGTAACGTGAGAGGTCATCTAGTCCAGTCCCCTGCACTCAAGGCAGGACTATCTATTAAACCCCATACGCTACTTACTGCTGATGGGTGGCAGCGTGAAGGTGTTTGCTGCTTAGCAGCTGTGTAGGCCTGGGTTTGAGACCTACTGGGCCATATAACCATTTAAGAGGTAGGAGTAACAAAACAACATAGTACTGTATACCCTCTTGCTCTGCTGTTCTCCTAGAAATTCTACATAATGGGCCAGACTGGAATTGTGCAAGTTTAAACCAGCAGAGAATCTGGCACTTTTTTATTTATATCTGAAATACAGTTTTATATTCAATGTCACTTCTTGGTTTCTGTAAATTTTAGAAAAATCACATTAAATTTTACACTTAAATTAAGCTCATGTACACCCTGCTTCCATCATAATCAGTGGGTAAAAATGTTTCTACAACAATGGGATGCAGTATAATTTAAAAAATATTAATGTCTTTCTGTATTGAATCCTCAGTATATTTTAAAATGCTACCTATCCTCTAGATCTCCAGTTTTAGTGTGCTATTTCAGACCTTTAATTTTCTGCCAATTAAACAGCATTGAAGACAACCAATTTCATCCAGATGATGTTAACTGCATTTGCTTGACAACTTATAAAGTTAATAAAGAAGTCTGACCTTCATATTGCAGAGAAACATCAATCCTTCCAGTAATGAGCAGCCCTTCTCCTGTGCACGACTTTACAAAATGACAGCAGTTTCTTAAGTCTTTCAGTGTTTTTAAATATTGTAAAGCTCCTTTAATGAACTAGATAAGTGGGCACAAACATCTAAATTGAAGCAACAACAAATCACACACCAGGAAATAGCCTGTGCTGAGATTGTCATTGCTGTTCCAAACTGAAAATGAAAAGCATAGCTGACAGACTTTTAAAGTGGGTGATAGAGATTCACTTGGTATATACCAATTCAGGAAGACCCCTATTCAGGAGAGCATTTAAGCACATATTTAACTTTAAACACGTGCTGAAGTCTGATATGTTATTTTTAGGTATAAATCTGCAGAGCGGATGGGACTGGTCTCATAAATGTGTGTAAATCTGGCTGGGGCCTGGGACTCATGAATAGAGCTGGGCAAAAACATTTGGACAAAACTTTTTTGGGGGGGCCAGAAAATGAAATTTCAGGTTGAATGAAACAGTTCATGAATTTGTGTCAATTTGGGCCAATTGTTTCAGCCAGCGGCGGCTCCAGGCACCAGCACTCCAAGCACGTGCCTGGGGCGGCAAGCCGCGGGGGGTGGCCTGCCGTTCGCTCCGAGGGCGGCAGTCAGGCCGCCTTTGGCGGCATGCCTGCGGGAGGTCCGCTGGTCCCGCGGCTTCGGCGGTGGGCACGCTGAAGGGTGGGACCAGCGGACCTCCCGCAGGCATGCCGCCGAATCCGCGGGACTGGCGGAACTCCCGCAGGCGCACCACCGAAGGCGGCCTGACTGCCGTGCTTGGGGCGGCAAAAAAGCTAGAGCCGCCCCTGGTTTCAGCCAAAACAAAAAGGAAAAGATTGGAAATGTCAAAATGAACATTATCAAAATAGAACATTTTTGATTTTTTTGGCTAGATTCAGAAAAACAATAGAGGTGGTGGTGGTGCCCTGCTCATATCCAAATAATTAGAGTACTTCCATGGGATATGGTTTGAATCCCTGCTCTGGAGCACAGACTTGAATCCAGATCTCCCCCATCCCTGGCAGGGGTGATCTAACCACTGGGCTATTAGGTTTTCTGGAGTAGGCTGTTCTCAGTATCTCCTGCTGAAGGTATTCCACTTTGTATGAAATACTTTAATAGCCACTGGGGCAGAGAGAGAGAGTGAGAATGACTCTACAGGCCAGTGTTTAAGGCAGGGTGGACACTTGCGTTCTAGTCCTTGCTCCAATTAATATTCAAGTACTGATACAGAAGAAAAGACAAGTCTACTTCAGCTTATTGGCTGCCTCTAATAAACTGCTGAATAGTCACAACATTCCTAAAATAGAATTCTTTGACAGTGTTGTGACATTGCTCTCCTTCACAACCTTTGTGTGGTACAGTAGCAAATTTTCATAGGCCAACAATACACAGCAAACCTGTAATGACTAAATTGTGATTGATAATATCAATTTACGAGCAGTGCTGCTGCCACAATGTCCCTTAGCAACAAGATGCATTCTGTAAGGATTTCCCACTTGTGTGGTGATTGCAGTAATAATGATGAAATTGTTTTGAAAGTATATCTAGAAGTCTAGCTTTCCAGCTGAGACTGGCAACTGGAGGAAATAAAACCTACTCTGGAACTTCTAATGCAGTGCCAAAGTTTAAAGATTAACCCCAAATGTTTTAACATGTTTAATTAAGAGAAGCCAAAAGTTGATGATAAACTTTCACTCTGCCTATCGGGTTCATTACTACTGCAATTGTGTGAAATCAAATTGCAGTGGTTAATATTCTGCTACAGTTACGATGACCAGACAGCAAGTGTGAAAAATCGGGATGGGGGCTGGGGGTAACAGGCGTCTATAGAAGAAAAAGCTCCAAATATTGGGACTGTCCCTAGCTACAGTGCCCGCTGGCATTCATTACATATGTGAAAAAAAATTCAAATCAATGACCAAGGCACTAACAGATCTCAGGTTTTTTTTATCTCCTCCTCTGCTCTAGGGTTGTCGTGGACTGTGTCTAGCTAAATCCATAATTCCAGCAGCTCAGTGTCTGAGATTCTCTCTAACCTGCATCATTCATAAGGTCACTTTTTTGTGGATAGGGAATCAAATGGAAATAACCATGAGGATCACATAGCAAAATCCTGGCATATCTCCGCTCCCATTAACTTTCCATGTAAACAACCATATGGTGGCATTTGTAGAGAAGGGAAAGGTCATGCTTCATTATAGAGGAAACCAAGACTACTCTGTAACCAGTGATTAAGTAGGAAGAGAGATCAAACAGAATGAGCACCATTAAAACTTGACACTTCTTACTCTCAGAAATAACCTGTGTCTGTGAACGTGCAGTATTTCCTGTGCTAAGTATAGGGAGATATCACAAATACCACAGCAAAGCTAAATGCAGTAAATGTTCATTCCTTTCATGGTGCCTCTCACTATTATTATTATTTATTATGGGCCAGATGGTATCCTGTGCTGTCCCCCTGCATAGGGGAGTATGGAGTAGTAAGGTGCACCCTTATTTCCCTGCACTGGGTTACCCATACTGGGGGTAACTGCTTGGGGGCAGAACAGAGTCTACAGAGGGGCAACAGCCCTTCCTGCATATGTAGGTGTGAGTAGGAACGGGTGGAGAGTAGCGGGAGCGCTGAGATCTGCCCCAACGTGCTCTGAGTGGTACACCCAGGGATGCAAATTGTGGTAGCTTGAAGGCAGGTGCAGGGTATGGCCCTAGCGCAACACTGAGGGGCAGCAGACACTATTTTCCTCTTCGTCTGCTCCTTGGGCAGAGTCACAAGGTGTTGCTTCATAAACTGGGCTCATGGCAAAGTCACCACTGAGCCCTATTTTATTGTCGTCCAAAATGCTGCAGTCAGTTCTAGGTGCTGCACAGAGTGGAAGGCTTAGGGTGATCTGAGAAGACAGGACAGAAAAATAACAGAAAAAAACTGGAACAAAAGGCCATTAGGAATGAGCCTTGTTAATTATTTTAAACGCCTTGCTTTATTCCTGAAATCGAGTTTCTCTTTAACCTTTAACTATTTACTGTAGCCAAAGAGAAATGCCTTTAATGCTAAAAGAAGAAAATACAGAATCCCTGGTGCCATCTGCAACTCTGACCTATCACAGTAAATAAGATTAGTATAATATAACACCTGCCAAGTCAGGACACGGGGCTTCTGAACAGAGGGCACATCCCTTTGGCTAGCTCTGCTCCTCCCTACCTGCCACAGTGGTGGGAGAGGGGGGGGGGGCATGGTTTGTGCTGGCTCTTAGCTCTTTAAAGTTATTTTGCAATTATTTAATTCATTTACATAATATTTATTATGTGTTTGAAGAGGCTGGGACAATTAATCTAATATCTCCTCAGTTGTGAAGAACAGTACGATAAGACCAAAAGGCTATGAAACACATAAGTTTACCTGGTCGATGTCTGTTTAAATTCAGCTGACAGCTCACCAAGATTAATTGTACTGTCTGAAATGCTGCAGTGCTTCACTATAGCTCTGTTACTCTAGACAGAACAACATTAATCCGTCTAACTCAAAAACAGCTTAAAGTAACACTTAAGGGTTGAACTGCACTGGCAAATGGAAGTCTTGGGTTTATGTGTTGCAAAGGTCTCTGAGCAGTTTATAATCTTATATTATATTCTAGCAAACAATATAGTTATGGCTGAGTACTTTAATTGCTGTCACTTTGTAGCTAGACACATCAGAGGCAGGTTGAGCAGGAATGACAGTCTTAACTCTTAAATATTTGTACTTCTCAGTCTAGCCCCTATTATTTTTATTACTTGCTTGCTTCCAATTTTGGCCATAATGTGCTAGGTGAGGTACAAACATAAAGGGAAGCATGGTCCTTACCCAGAAGAGCTTACATTCTTTTGTATTTCAAATTAGAAATGATAATTAATGTAACATGAGTTTTCCTATTTGATTTCCAGTTACATGGCAGCTTTACAGATGAGAAGTGTACTATAATAAAAGGACAACAATACAGAAAATTGAATGGGAAAGCCAACTATCAGTATGATGTCAGGCCCATGGATCTTTTGAAACAGGTATTGAATAATGTGAGCAAAGCCAACTGGTTAAAATTGAATACTCTGACAAGCTATTACATTTGCTAGGCTTTTATGTATGAAGAGGGAGAAACAGGAAACTTAGAAATGGCAGAGATGCTTAATGACTTCTTTGTTTCGGTCTTCACCGAGAAGTCCGAAGGAATGCCTAACATAGTGAATGCTAATGGGAACGGGGTAGGTTTAGCAGATTAAAAAAAAAACCGAACAAGTTAAAAATCACTTACAAAAGTTAGATGCCTGCAAGTCCCCAGGGCCTGATGAAATGCATCCTAGAATACTCAAAGAGCTAATAGAGGAGGTATCTGAGCGTCTAGCTATTATCTTTGGAAAATCACGGGCGACGGGAGAGATTCCAGAAGACTGGAAAAGGGCAAATATAGTGCCCAACTATAAAAAGGGAAATAAAAACAACACAGGAAACTACAGACCGGTTAGTTTAACTTCTGTGCCAGGGAAGATAATGGAGCAAGTAATTAAGGAAGTCATCTGCAAACACTTGGAAGGTGGTAAGGTGATAGGGAATAGCCAGCATGGATTTGTAAAGAACAAATCTTGTCAAACCAATCTGATAGCTTTCTTTGATAGGATAACGAGTCTTGTGGATAAGGGAGAAGCTGTGGATGTGGTATACCTAGACTTTAGTAAGGCATTTGATACGGTCTCGCATGATATTCTTATCGATAAACTAGGCAAATACAATTTAGATGGGGCTACTATAAAGTGGGTGCATAACTGGCTGGATAACCATACTCAGAGAGTTGTTATTAATGGTTCCCAATCCTGCTGGAAAGGCATAACAAGTGGGGTTCCGCAGGGGTCTGTTTTGGGACCGGCTCTGTTCAATATCTTCATTAACGACTTAGATATTGGCATAGAAAGTACGCTTATTAAGTTTGCAGATGATACCAAACTGGGAGGGATTGCAACTGCTTTGGAGGACAGGGTCATAATTCAAAATGATCTGGACAAATTGGAGAAATGGTCTGAGGTAAACAGGATGAAGTTTAACAAAGACAAATGCAAAGTGCTCCACTTAGGAAGGAACAATCAGTTTCACACATACAGAATAGGAAGAGACTGTCTAGGAAGGAGTACGGCAGAAAGGGATCTAGGGGTTATAGTGGACCACAAGCTAAATATGAGTCAACAGTGTGATGCTGTTGCAAAAAAAGCAAACATGCTTCTGGGATGTATTAACAGGTGTGTTGTGAGCAAGACACGAGAAGTCATTCTTCCACTCTACTCTGCGCTGGTTAGGCCTCAACTGGAGTATTGTGTCCAGTTCTGGGCACCGCATTTCAAGAAAGATGGAGAAATTGGAGAGGGTCCAGAGAAGAGCAACAAGAATGATTAACGGTCTTGAGAACATGACCTATGAAGGAAGGCTGAAAGAATTGGGTTTGTTTAGTTTGGAAAAGAGAAGACAGAGGGGACATGATAGCAGCTTTCAGGTATCTAAAATGGTGTCATAAGGAGGAGGGAGAAAACTTGTTCACCTTAACCTCTAAGGATAGAACAAGAAGCAATGGGCTTAAACTGCAGCAAGGGAGGTTTAGGTTGGACATTAGGAAAAAGTTCCTAACTGTCAGGGTGGTTAAACATTGGAATAAATTGCCTAGGGAGGTTGTGGAATCTCCATCTTTGGAGATATTTAAGAGTAGGTTGGATAAATGTCTATCAGGGATGGTCTAGACAGTATTTGGTCCTGCCATGAGGGCAGGGGACTGGACTCAATGACCTCTCGAGGTCCCTTCCAGTCCTAGAATCTATTAATCTATCTATAAACGCAAATGCAGCAGTGCTCTCTGTACTTCATACCCAAACCCCCCTGCAACTGGAAGACAATATAATGGTTCTAAAGAACTAATCCAAGGGAATGTAGACTTTGTTATGAAGTGTGGGCCACAAGAGATCAGACAACTCACCTTTCTAATCTGGTATTCTGCCCAGTGATAATAGTCAGAGCCTGATGCTTCAGTAGAAAAGTGACGGAGAAGTTGCTTTCCCCAAATCTTTTTTGTTTGTTTTGTTTTTTAAAGAGAAAGAAATGTATTAAAAATAACAATGCTTTCTAGACATCTGGGGGGCTAATGCCTTATTTAAATGTGGTAGAATTTACTTGAAACAAATTTAGTTTAAAAATATACAATTAGACTGCAATTCTCCATCTTTAAGTTGGATGTACTCCATCTTTGAGTAACAGGAATTAGCTGAAAGAGCATGATAAATGGGGGTCAATAGGATAATCCATTTTGGTTTTGTCACAATATCACTATACAGAACAGAAATGGATCACTTAAAGGGAAGCAGCTGTAAGAGTTGGAAGTTGAATTTGGTTATGTCTAATTAGTAAAGCAGACCACATTTTAATTATATGTGAATTAAAAGAATAATATCACCCTATGTGCGAGGGAGAGTATAACAATATGAAAAGGAGTAAATGACTGGAACTTACTTTTATGAGTTAATGCTCACATATGCTAGTTCAAAACCAAATGCTAGTTATGGTTATTCAGCACATACTCTGTGTATCAAAATACAACAATATAATAACCAACCTCAGTAGCAATCTGATGAATTTGAACTGATTATTAAAGACAATTTCCAGTTTGCTGAGCCATTTAGTTTTCCTGTGCTTTAGATTTTTAACTGGGGGAGGGGAGGCAGACTTTTGTTGTTTGTAGAGAGATGGAAACAGAAGCCTTTATTTTTTTCTCATTTCAGATCCAACTTTGCATACATTTGTTTATTTGAATCCTCTGAGCGTTTTAGGAATGACCCATGGGCACATTGTACACGATTAGAGATCTCTGTTGCTCTGTTAAAGCATTAAAACATATCCAAGAAGCTATCAGATCCATTTCACTTTCATGCTGGGCAGATTAGCAGTTGGGTCAAAACTCAAACACAGCTCTTAATTAAACTTAATAATATCGTGGTAACTATGCGCATTTCAGGAAGGCTTGTAAGCATCGTTTCCCCCTTACTAAATCAGTAATGTCCTTCATGCTATTCTAGATATACACACAAAATAATTGTCAGTATGATTTAGAGCACTATATATTATTTATTGTTACTGTTGTAAAAATGTTAAAGAAATTTTAATTAAAAAAAGACACTAATAGAAAACCTGAATGACTGAACACAGTCAAATAGGTCAATTACTGGGTACATGCTCTGTTAAGGAATCTAAATTCTTTCCTTCAGCAATGTAATGTAGAATAAAGCAGATAGATACATATTTGTGACACTAAAATTTTATCTTTCCCCTTCAATCTACAAACCAATGGCATCAGAGTGTAATATTATAGAAAGACATCATCATGATGCTTGGTTTCTGATCAGTTGGGTTAGGCAGTATTTCTGAGTAGTGCATTTTTCTTCCTCTTTAATGTTTCTCGAAGACTGTAGTTGTCAAAATAGGAAAAAGTGCCATCAACTGAACTCAAAAACTTAATTTATTTTTTTTATATAGAATAACCACTGACCTGCTTCTTATGATCATTTTGGTTTTGATCTTTATGAATAGGATGCTTTCTAGTTGCCAGAATGATTTACTGCCCATGCTGCTGAGGCAGCACACTTTTTGAGTTGATGTTTCTATTTTTTGTTACCTCTTTGTGCTAACTCAAATATGCCAATTGTCAGTGTATTGTCTGCACAGATATGGTAGGTGTCTCTCTCATCCTTACCCATTTGTCCTGCTGCAGTAATAGGTCTTTAAGCATTTATTTTAGGACTCTCTCTTTTAAGAATGTACAAGTTAGGGATTGTGCTCACCACAACCTAAGTGTGGTTGGCTTTGTCGTTCCGGCAGTAATGAAAGGGTTCGTGGTTTCTTTGAACTTCCCCCACTGCCTTAGGCTAGAGGGGAGGGCAAATGGGACAGTTACCTGATCAAAGTACAACTGGATCTACTGGCTCAGGTGGGACACTGACCACCATACACATAAGGGGGAGGATATTTATATCCTATTCCCTCCAACCATACCTTTTCTCACTACAGACCAGCAGCACTCACCCTCCCACACGTGAGATCATAGTAGAACTGGGTTTTATGATCTGCTGTAGGCATTACACTATCACCTCTTTTCTTGAGGGGCTGGGAAGGAATTTTCCCTCACCAGCAGATTGGCCAAGCAAAGAGTTCTTTTTTTGCCTTCTCCACAGCAGGTCAGGAACCCGGTGGAATAGGTAATGAGGAGGGCCCTACCAAATTCACAGCCATGAAAAACATGTCACAGACCATGAAATCAGACCTTCCCCTGTGAAATCTAGCTATTGGATGGGTAGGGGAAGGGCAGAGCTGGGGGCACCCCTGCTGGGAGCACCTACTGTTCACCAGGCTCAAGCTGCTCATCCACTGGGCTGGGGAAGGACTAGACTTCCTCTTCCCCTGCACAGCCAACTTCGGGGGGAGATCAGGCCCACTTCCAGGCACCTCCCCAGCTGTGCTGCCTTCAGAGTCCAGCTTCAGAGTCCAGCTCTGAAGGCAGCAGCCACAGAGTTTCCTGAAGCTGGGGGAAGATTCCCATAGATGGAGGTGGATCTAATCTCCCCCTTACTGCTGGGATCTCCCCCGCCAGGGCTCCTAGATGCTAGTCCTGGCTGGGCTGTGGGGAGGGACAGGACTTCCTCTTCCCCTGCATGGCCACTCGCACAGGGAGATCTCTAGGGAGCTCCACGGCTGTTGCCTTCAGAGCCTCTGAAGGCAGTGCAGAAGTGAGCGTGGCAATCCCGCAACCCCCCTACATCAGCTTTGTGACCCTCCATAATCCCCTTTATGGATGTCCCAGCCCAAGTTACAACACATTGAAATTTCAGATGTAAATATCTGAAAACGTGAAATTGACCAATTTAAAAACCCTCTGGCTGTGAAATTGATCAAAATGGATCCTGAACTTGGTAACGCCCTAGTAATGAGGTTAGGTCAAGTTGTCACAACTTGGCAGCTGCCCAGTGCAAGTACTTGTACCACAAAAGGTCTGGCTCCCCGATAAAAAGAGTTGGCATCCCCCTAAGGAAGCGGGGAGAAGGGGATGAGGACTCCTAAAGTCTGGTAAAACAGGGAAGCAACCTCCCCTTTTCCCAGCCCTCTTAACCTACATATGAGTGGAGGGTAGTGGTGTCCCAGCAACTGGCAGAGACCAGGTTGGGAGGGGTAAATAACTGATGATGACCTGCACTATATGATTTTTATTGCTGGGTATAATAAAGTTAATAAAGTTGCAACCTAATTAAACCACATCCTGCATGACTGGGACAATAACCTTTCACTCCGGGATGGGGGGCATGGATCAACGTTCATATCGTGCTCCCCATCAGTTCTCGGCCCGGGGAAGCTAATGATCCTATCAGAGGACCAAATTTGGTGATGAATCCTGGTCATGTGCCACCTGAGGCATGTTGCGCATACGCTAAGACGTTCACTCCATAATGATAATGGGCACAGAAAGACCTAAGCTGGGATTACCCTTTCACAAGGGCACAAGGATAGGAGATAGCACACTTCCAACTGAATGAGCTTATCACCAACAGAGTCACAAGCATTCCCAAAGGACATAGTGAACATGGGTGGGATCATGGCCAAGCTGCCTCAGGGCCAGGAGCCAAGAAAATGGTTTTAAGGTGCCGAACTCATTTCGGTAACCCAATCTGGCAAGAACAGTGTCCAAAGAAAAAGCAAAAATGATATAAAGCAGTTGTGAGAACTGCTTTTAGCTGGAGATGTGAGAGCAGCTGGGGAGCCCTCTGAAAGCTCAGACTGTAAACCTGTGTAATAAATGGTAGACACTCAACCTCCACCAGTGCCTATAGGGTCTCCAGCATTTCCTCTACTTCCATTTTTATCCCCACGATATGTGAATTATCGCTTATTATGCCTGGGTTCAGTCAAAGCCAGTTAGTTTTATTCATGCTTCAGTCTCTATTAGTCAGTGGGTAAGTTGCTCACGCACGCAAACCTGGCCTACAGTTTTCAGTGTAAGAGTCCAAGTATTGCAGTCATTGCATGCTCTACACACCTACTGAAATCAAGTGGAACTTTGTACACGTTTGGCCTTTTTTTTTCCCCCAGTAAGTGGCTGATACTTATGCCTGAGCAAATGGGTTTTGCAGCTGTAGATCTAGATGTGCAAATTGACTAAAATGTTAGGGCTTGAAAAATGCACGCAGGTGTTCGCAGACACAATGTGGGCAAACTGTGGCTGGACAGAAGCCCTTTTGACAATGTGGCTGTTAATGACTGCAAGAATGACAGGAGAAGGAACACAGTATGTATCGGTTAGTTACATTATCTTAAATTATTTTAATAATTTTCTCTTCTATAGTGTGTGGTAGTATGAAAGTGTGCCTTCCAAAAACCCTCCCACTTTACTATTAACTCACACAATGACAGGAATATTGTTTTCCACAATGGCACATCTGAAAGCAGCATAATTCTTAAATTTGAAATTTTCAGCCCGTCACATGGGATTCCTATGTAAGGCAATAATAGCCCATAGCCCACATTGGAGACCTTTAACTATTATTTCTATATAAGGAGTTTAGTGACTTGAACTTTTAGTCACATAGTAGGCATTCATATCAGATTTTCAGTTTATTTAGAATTGTCTTCTTAACTCTGTTGGAATCTAAGGTGAACTAAATCAAGTCAGAAAATATATGACAGTTCAGTGTCTGTTTTTTACTGTATGGATATAGTCAAATTAGATCAAAATTTCCCAGATGCTTTTCAGTAGGATAGCAACAATCAATATGCAACTAATAATAACAGGACTGCATTAAGGGAAGCACGGAATTCATGATTTGCCCAGCAGATATCTATCAATTTTGATAGTGTTCTAGGCACAGTATCTAATATCATTTCACACTATGTTGCACAGTTTCTCACCAAGTTTATAAAATTGCCTTATAAGACAATACAATACCGAAGGAAATAAACACAGCTAAATCATTCAGTAAGCCCAGTGTATTTGTTATTTAAGAAAGTGTTTTGATTGGTAAAATATGACAAAAACAAACGTTTGCTGTATGAATTACCTGCCACAAAAGATATATTCTGTACTTTTTTGTTAAGAACATAGTTACTTCAGTGTTATAGAGTCATCAGCAAATTGAGAACTGGAAAAAAAAAACCGATTGGAGTGAAAGACCCCCTGCCTGTATGCAATTTATTACAGTAGCTTTTATTTTGCTACCTTCAGTAAATGTTCCAGCTGATGGAGATTCCATCATTTACCTTAGGAGACTGTTCCAGAGACTAATCTCATTGTCAGTGAATATGTATGAAATATCACATACAAATGCACTATGATTTTTTATGATGACTCATTCACCAGTATAATAGCCCTTAGAGACAAAGGTAAGATCTAAAGTTTAAGCACAGGATCAAGAATCAGAAACTCCTGAGTGCCAATTCTGACTGACACTGAGCCCCTCATCAGCCTTGGCTAAATCACTTAAATGGGAAACAGTAGAAGAGAAGTTATGTGTACAGTGCCCTGAGAGAAGTATACAGACACAATCCCTGCCTCAGGGGAACACATGACTGATGCACTGAGCAAGGAGGAGGAGGGAGGCAGATTTAGGATTGAGGAGAATATTCCAGACATGGGGAAAGACACTGAAGCATTCAGACATTGCAAGAGAGGAAGCAGAACTGATAGAGTGTAGGCTTATGTGGATGGGTGGCAGGATGACAAAGGGCCTGGATTTATATCCACAAACAGGTAGATCATAGATTCTTAGTTTCCAAGGCCAGAATGAACCATTGAAATCAGCCTGTCTGGCTTCTTGTATAACAGGCCACCGAACTTCCCCCCCAAAAATGCCTCTTGTTTTAAAAATGGTCTGTGATGGAGAAGCCACCACAACTCTTGGTAAATTTTTCCAATCGTTAATTACTCACACTGTTAAACATTTTAGGAGTGCAAGTTGTTAGGAGCGCAAGTACTCAGATTGCAGAGTTACAAGTACAAGCAGGGGCACAAATTTTGTATGCACAATTTTTCCCATAAACTTGAGTTAAACTTTTAGACCATTTGGGCCACAAATTTGGATGTCTCCAAAAGACTGGATGAAATTCAGGTACATTATAGGTAAAATTTAGAAAAAGAGGTGAAATTAACATTTACAATTTTCCAGAATTGTACTCAGAACACAGTCTGTCCTTTTCAGTTATCAGGAATATAGTAATTGCTGTCCTGCATCAAACCTGATGGATTATTTAGTCTGGTATCCATCTTTGACAATGACCATTAAAACATGTAAGAAAACCCATAATAGAATAAAACTGCCCATATAGGGTGTTCTTAGGTTATCTAACTCTGGATCTTCTTGTTAGTCATATGAATGTAATATAATCCTACTAAGATATTGCTCTTAATGCTATCTTGTGGCAATCAGTTCCACAGGTTAATTAATTTATGCAATGCATAATTTTTTTATTTCTATTCAAAATATCTACCTTTTCATTTCATTCAATGTCCTTTTATTGGTGTATTACAAGAAAGAATGAAGAGGAACATGTAGTTAACCTTCTCTATACACCATTTATTATTATACATACCTCCATTATTCCTCTTGTATTTATCTTTTCTCCAAACAGTCCTAAGTTTGGAATCTTTTCTAATACATTTTGTGGTGTGTCATTTTTGAGATAGGATGACAAGAATTGAAGCATCTCTCTAGAAAATTTTGATAAATACTCCTAAAATATAATGTTTTATTATATAAGAACATAAGAATGGCAATACTCGGTCAGACCAAAGGTCCATCTAGCCCAGTATCCTGTCTTCCGACAGTGGCCGATGCCAGGTTCCCCAGAGGGAATGAACAGAACAGATAATCAAGTGATCCATCCCGTGTCGCCCATTCCCAGCTTCTGGCAAACAGAGGCTAGGGACATCATCTCTGCCCATTCTGGCTAATAGCCATTGATGGACCTATCCTCCAAGAACTTTAGTTCTTTTTTGAACCCTCTTATAGTATTGGCCTTCACAACATCCCCTCTCAAGGAGTTCCACAGGTTGACCATGTGTGGTGTGAAAAAATACCTGTTTGTTTTATACCTGCTATCTATTAATCCAAAGAGGATGGATCTAGACTGTTCTCAGTGGTAGCAGATGACAGAACAAGGAGTAATGGTCTCAAGTTGCAGTGGGGGAGGTTTAGGTTGGATATTAGGAAAAACTTTTTCACTAGGAGGGTGGTGAAGCACTGGAATGGGTTACCTAGGGAGGTGGTGGAATCTCCTTCCTTAGAGGTTTTTAAGGTCAGGCTTGACAAAGCCCTGGCTGGGATGATTTAGTTGGGAATTGGTCCTGCTTTGAGCAGGGTATTGGACTAGATGACCTCCTGAGGTCCCTTCCAACCCTGATATTCTATGAATTTTGTTTGGTGACTTNTCTAACTCTGGATCTTCTTGTTAGTCATATGAATGTAATATAATCCTACTAAGATATTGCTTTTAATGCTATCTTGTGGCAATCAGTTCCACAGGTTAATTAATTTATGCAATGCATAATTATTTTTTTATTTCTATTCAAAATATTTACCTTTTCATTTCATTCAATGTCCCTTTATTGGTGTATTACAAGAAAGAATGAAGAGGAACATGTAGTTAACCTTCTCTATACACCATTTATTATTATACATACCTCCGTTATTCCTCTTGTATTTATCTTTTCTCCAAACAGTCCTAAGTTTGGAATCTTTTCTAATACATTTTGTGGGGTGTCATTTTTGAGATAGGATGACAAGAACTGAAGCATATCTCTGGAAAATTTTGATATGTTCTTAAATACTCCTAAAATATAATGTTTTATTATATAAGAATGGCAATACTCGGTCAGACCAAAGGTCCATCTAGCCCAGTATCCTGTCTTCCGATAGTGGCCGATGCCAGGTTCCCCAGAGGGAATGACCAGAACAGATAATCAAGTGATCCATCCCGTGTCGCCCATTCCCAGCTTCTGGCAAACAGAGACTAGGGACATCATCTCTGCCCATTCTGGCTAATTGCCATTGATGGACCTATCCTCCAAGAACTTATCTAGTTCTTTTTTGAACCCTCTTATAGTATTGGCCTTCACAACATCCCCTGTCAAGGAGTTCCACAGGTTGACCATGCGTGGTGTGAAAACATACCTGTTTGTTTTATACCTGCTATCTATTAATCCAAAGAGGATAGATCTAGACTGTTCTCAGTGGTACCAGATGACAGAACAAGGAGTAATGGTCTCAAGTTGCAGTGGGGGAGGTTTAGGTTGGATATTAGGAAAAACTTTTTCACTAGGAGGGTGGTGAAGCACTGGAATGGGTTACCTAGGGAGGTGGTGGAATCTCCTTCCTTAGAGGTTTTTAAGGTCAGGCTTGACAAAGCCCTGGCTGGGATGATTTAGTTGGGAATTGGTCCTGCTTTGAGCAGGGGATTGGACTAGATGACCTCCTGAGGTCCCTTCCAACCCTGATATTCTATGAATTTCATTTGGTGACTCATAGTTCTTGTGTTATGATGAGTAAATAACACTTCCTTATTTACTTTCTCCACACCAGTCATGATTTTATAGACCTCTATCATATCCCCCCTTAGTCATCTCTTTACCAAGCTGAAGAGTCCCAGTGTTATTACTCTCTCCTCATATGAAGCCGTTCCATACCCCCAATCATTCTTGTTGCCTTTCTCTGAACCTTTTCCAATTCCAATATATATTTTTTGAGATGGGGCAACCTTTTTTGAGAGGTAGGGACTGAGACGTCTCTCATCTGGGATGATATGGGGGGGCGGGGATAAAAGCCAAGGGAGAGCACGACACCTCCTAGTCTCTCCTGCTGTCCATCACATTCTTTACATAGCGTCACTTTTTTGATTACTACTGCACACTAGCCTGTGGTTTTCATGGAGTTATACACAATGAGACCTATGTCTTCCTCCCCCGCCCCCCACCCCCCCGAAGTTACAATTCATTTAGGCCCCGGAAATGTGTATGAATAGTTCAAGTGTATTCCTTCCTATTATTGACATGATGAGGGCCCTCCATTTGTGTCTGTTCTTTCTTGACTCTTCTCTAAAGCAATAGCAATAGCATATTTTAGTCTACATATGAAGAAATAGGCCCACATCCTCAGATGGTAGAAATCACAGTAACTTTATGGAAACCAATGGAATTATGCCAATTTATACCAAATGAATATCAGGCCCATATTTTACACAATTCCTGAATTTGTATTTTATGTAATTACAATGCATTGTAGTAGACTACTGATAAATAATATGTATGGTAAATCTATAGCACAATGTCACATGTTTAATAAAATATAAAAAAGAAGAATGTGGAGTTAGTAGAGCAGGCTCTGTGGTTTTTGCATCTGATGTTATACTAAATAAGGTGATTTAATATCACTATTCTCTTCAGGGCTGAGAAAGCATTGATCCTTCTGCACTGCTCTAAATTTACTTCTGCACAATACCATACTTGTGATATATCACTTGTGAAAGTTGCTCTAATAATGTATTACTGAAAAAAAATGAACTGCCTGAAAGTAATGGGTCAAGAGTGTATTACAGTGACACTAGTGCTCATAGTACTATAGCTAAGGGACTGTCAGGATTTCCATTATAAACCCCCTTTTCCCCAGAGATTACAATTTAGCTATTAAAGAAACCCACCACTCTGGACTGAAATTGGACCTACAAGATCTCAGCAAAAGAACAACTTGTTTTGCAAGATTTAAAAAACAAAATATATTTGGTCCTATTTGAATTGCAGAAATATACAGAAATAAAAACAAGCAGTATAACCCATTCTTTTGATCTCATTGTTCCACTTTAACAATACATCTAGCATATATGTTCTTCCACTGATATTCATACTTAACTGAATTTTACCTGTTAATTGGAATCATTCTGCCTCATTACTGATAAGAGAACAATTCCTCAAGTTTGGAAACTATAATAAATAGACTAATCATTTTAGATATTTTGTGAAAAAAGGTACATTGAGATATTTAAAGCTCAACAAATTCCCAGTACGTGTTTTCATAAGGATTGTTCCTACAGATAACTGTACTCTTAATTGCATAGCTATACAATAGACTTAAAAGGCTCCAAAGACTAAAACTGTAACCCTTTCCAGTAAACAGCAGCCTATTTACTGACAGAGGGGTAAAGTGAGTACTTAAGAAGAGTGTAATGCCTTACTTAAATGAACAACTAAGCTAATAAATAAGAGAAAAAAATCCTGCTTGTTGTGTCTTCTATCAGTGAACAATGTGTCTGAGACAAGGTAGGCAAGTCATTCAGAGCTCTATGGGCCAGAAACACTATGCTTCACTTTCTGTACTAGAATAAATCCCGGTGGGTCCTTATAAAGGATGGTTGGATGCACTTGTAAAAGATGTGTAGTGGGATGTATACAGGTCAGCTGTAGTACCCAGGAAGCTGCTTCAAAGGAATTAAAAAGAACCTTCAGGATTGTAGCTGGGACTTGTGGGTCTCTGAAGAGCAGAAGAGCAAGAGTTCTTCCCTCTCCAATTAGTTTGGGCAGGTAAGTTGGAAAGAGGAAGATATCCAAGATTTGTCTGAGAGGGCTCAGCTATTCAGGTCAGGTGGCCTCTGTTCCTCAGCAAGCCAATTAAAGAAAACTGTGAAAGGGAGCAAAATGTTAAACCATGTCCCTATCCGTAGAAGCTCCTAATGATAAAAACCAAAGGAATAAGTTGTAAAACAAAGTTTTGATAATGCTCAAGAGTTTATTTAGGCATTAGTAATTGATAGTCTGAGAGAAGGAGCTGGACTGTTGATTCCATCCAGCAATATTTTCATTCTGAGACAAGAGCCAGAAATTACATTTAAAACCCCCTTAAAGAACATTTTCCCCTCTCCCTTCTTTCACTCTAATTACTTGTGTTGTGTATCATTTCAGCTTCATTAACTCCAAGTCTCACAGCTCTTATGACTCCTTATGAAATACAGCTTTAAAGTAATACATGAACAAAGGCTTCATCCTGCCCCAGATACATACTGAGAGCATGTTCAATCACTTATTTTGCAAGATGAGTAGTAATGTGTGGCTATACCTCCAAACGCTGGACTGATACCTCAGCCATACAGGACCTTTTTGCGAAACGGAGACTACAGAAATTATATGAATTTGTGAATGGATTCTGCTGATACTTTCATAGGATTTTAAAACTGTGCCTTTCAATAGTTACAAGTCCTCCCTCTACTCCCCTCTTCTGTCCTAAATAGAATTATTAGACACACACCTCCCACATTCAGACTGGAATGCCTTTTGACCATCGCAACACCATAGATACTTAAAATGTTACATTTAAGCTTGTGATACACTGTAGCTGCTTCACAAATTAATCATAAATAAGTCACATAGTGATGCAAACAAAGTAAAAAAATTTAATTCTTCTCTGTTTACAGTACCACCTTCTTGAATCAGTTTATGGAACATATTATACCCATGTGAATTGGAAAAAGTGGGCATCTCTATCATTTTCGTTCCTGTAATATGTGTATTGCTCTACTGCTATGCACAATGAAGGGGCAAAGGAAACAGTTGTATAAATATGGCCGAGAGATCAGAAGGATGTTTCTAGTTGTGCTGTAAATATGAGCAGCATAAAATGACCTAAAGAAAAAGAGATGGAAAAGACTAGAGTCATTTGTCCACCCCTGCCAAAACAGGAAGGGCCCTGCGGTATATGAGTGTTTTGTTCAGTTTAGTTTTAAATGACTCTTGTGAAGGATTTCCACCATTACCTCTGAGAGATTCCACTTCTCTGTACAGCCTTATAAATCTCCTTGTTTGGAAGTTTTTCCAGATATTCAACCTAAATTTTCCTTTTCTTGGTTTCATCCTATTACTTGCAGTTTTACTCTTTTGGGTGACCCTGAACATTTCCCCTCTGTTGGTGTTTACACACTTTAAAGATTTGAAGATGGCAATTCTCTTTTTATTTGGTCAAATTATGCCTATTTAAACTCTAAGCATTGTTGGCCAATACATGTTATACATATTACACACCATATTATGTATTACACATTATATTTATATATAAAGTTAGCACAAAACTTCATATTTGAATGGCATTATGCTGACTCTTGTTCACTCATGCTAAGTATCCCATAACATTTTGCAAAGCTGAAGTCATCTTAGGCACCAGCAAAAAGGACATCTGTCAAAAATCAAGATACATTCATTCAATGTCCTAGTACAGGTATTATCATAGGCAACTATTTTGGAATGTAGTATCCAAAGTAGAGATAAGTAAACAACAAGTTAAGGAACAGTTATAAAATGGTGGGTTAGCTTTTAGTGACATATAGAGAGCTTAACTTGTAAAACCTTACTAAAAAGGTAGCTAGTTTAAATGCATATACCCAAAGCACACCTTCTGTGTAACGTGAACATTCAGTGAGATAAGAATTGCTTCCCAGAAGGAAGGTATGTACATCTCCTTTTCATATTGTACTGTTTTGTCTTGGGAAAATATATTCAGCTGAATTTGGTTATTTGGTCTCAAACTACTATAAGTATAGTCAATCAATTGGCTGTATAATTAATCAACAGGGTCAATCACCCAAAACCAACCATTTTTATTCCTCTTATCTGAATTCCTTTCAGTTTAACTACATCTTTCTACATCACCAAGGTGCCCAGGGCTGGCGGTAGGGAGCAGCATGGCAGGGCTCGAGCTCGTACTCAGGCTTTGGCTCTGTGTGGCAGGGTTTGAGCTTCGGCAGAAATCCAATATGTGAGCAGGTAAGGGAAGTGGGGTGAGGGCCCACTCCTTAGTTTTTGCCCTGGGCCTCAGTGAGTTTAATGCCAGTCCTGAAGGTGCCCAAACTATATACAGGGTGAAATACTGGCTCTATTTGAAGTCAGTGGCAGTTTAGCCATTAACTCCAATCAGGCCCATCTCAACTCAGACATTGCCACTTAGGATTACTGCTTATATTCTTCTGTCCAGTTACAGTCCATGTCACAAGGGCCAAGAACCACATAGCTACTTAGGTACCTAAACCCCAGACTTAGGCACCTAAATCTCAGGTTTAGCCTAAGTCCCAGTTTTGGCTTCACTGTAATCCACATAACTCCTGCTAAACCCCACAGGCACCGGTGCCTCGGTTTTCAGGGTAAGTTCCCCAGGCACCAATGCTTCTGCCTCTGGGCATGCACACTACTGCTCCCTCTAGTCCTCTGAATGCCTGTCTCCTGCCTAAGCCCTAGAGTGATTCAACAAACTCGGGGAAGATAGTCCATCTTCCTATATCACTTGTGGGGCCTGATACCGTAGGTGTGCTCAGAGACTGCCTACTGGATTGGGTCTCAAACAAAATCTGGCAGGAGGACATGGGTGACCCATATTAAATATCACCTCTCTGCCAGAGGAAAGTGCGCTCAGCACTAGCTATGGGATGTGCTGATGAGTGTGTGTCTCCCTCAGTCTGTCCTGCTGAAGCTGTTCCACTGTGGATAAATAATGAAAGAGTGATTGGAGCAGAGAGGCTGGACACAGCAGGGTGCCGTAAACACTGGGCTATAGGGCCATTCTCTCACTCACTCTCTCTGGCCGAATGACTGTTCCACCATGGACAAATACATAGTCTCTCTCATAAGAAACACCTTAGGTGCCTAAGCTGCCTGTCTCCAGGAGAGGGGTTCCCATTCATCTAGTGCTAAACAGAGATGGACACTTCCTTGCAGCCTGGACCTCCCTAAAGGGGTTTCCCCACCATGCAAAAGGACATCTGTTGGATAGCTGTTTTGAGTTATGACATCAGGGTATGTTAGTGACCGTCTCAAAATCAGAAACAACTAAGGTTCTCTTTAAGTTCCATTGAGCAAAAGATTTGTCTTCATTGACATCAACAAGACTACCCCTGTGCTTAAGTTCTTTTGCTGAACTGCGGTCTAAGTCTCATAGGTATGTATAGCCATCTTAAGAAACATGGAAAAGGAACAATACAACAACTAAATGTAGAGAGTTCTCAACTGACTTTCTGTGACCTACTGGGAAAAATCACTTCACTCCTCTCTGCCTATAACTATCTTTGTAGTTCTTTAGAGCAGGGGCTGCCTCTTAACACCTTTGTACAGTTCCTGGCACAAGTTTCCACTCGTGTCTGGGTCTCTAGGCCTCTATTATTGTACATCAATAAGAATGTTTGTATATTGATTAATAGGCAAGATCTATTTTGCTTATTATATCCACCTCATTATATACGCATAGCCAAAGGCAATGCAACTTACTGGATAAAGCACAGGACATGGACTCAGGTGACCTTGCACAAGTCACTTTACTTTTCAGTGTCTCTGTTTCCTTATCTATACTTACCTCCTTCATAAGGTGCTCCGAGATCTACAGATGAATAGCACTAAAGAAGAGGTAGATATTATCATATATAGTACTAGTAAAGTATATTAGCACAGCAATATGATCCTCAAAAGTAGTAGGCTGGGAATATTAAAGGCATTGTCAGTTACTGAGCAGTCCTTTGCACTTTATAATGCACAAATGGCATTTAGGCCATTTAATCAGAGTCTAGCCCTAAAATATTGTAATTTAAAGTATGATTAATGTACACATCTTCAGAAGAAATACAGTAGGTTACCACTAAAAAGGTGTCTCGGTCTCATAGGGCTGGTCCATAAATAAAAATAAATAAATAAAATATGGATTATTTATGTGAAGTACTTCATAAAAAACTTTACAATTCCCTGAAGGCACAGACAGTTTTGTGGTTACTTAACCAGATTTACTTTTAATGGAACTTCTTAATGCCACATCAAAGTTTATTGATCTTGGTATATCTGAATAATTTACAAGGGCAATAAAATACTTTATTTTCTAGTACAGCTTTCATATGCTGCATCACATAAATCAAGTTTTCAATCAGATTGATCATTTTAATTTACAAGATTAAAGAATTATATTAAATCAAAATGTCTCTCTGGATGTTATATAAAAGACAAAAATTAGTCTAAATTACAATTTTTTTTATAAGACCTTTATATGCGTATTAAAAAAGTTTCCCTACTTAATTCTTGCAGCAATTATCAGATTCAGATTTTGGTTCCTCCGCCCCCCATAAACCTTTAGTGGCCTTTAATCAACAGTATGCTGGAATAAAGACATAAATTTTCAGGTATTTGAAGTTGTAATCATCCTTGAGGAGGTAGAATTATTTAGAGTAGTACTCACGGAATAGAAATTAACAAAATGAAAAGTTTTTAACACTGATTTTTCAGGATAAACTTCCTAATGAAGAAAGCTGTTAGATTATGGTATAGTCTTCTAAAACAAAGTGGTAAAGGCCCAGTTTTTAAAAAGCATTTAAAACTAAATAGGACAAAGCACTTGGAAATATTCTGAAAGGGTATTCTCTACTTTGGCAAAGCAGTAGACTAGATCATTAAAAACATATTTCCCATCTCTAACCACTCAGATGGCTCTAGGATTTTTTTTTAATACAGGATAAATCTATGCTCTACTCATCACCGTGAACAGTAAACTGTGTGGGTTCAAACAAGAGGAACAAAACACCAAGATCCTAGTTAACAGCAATATAGTGCAAAATGCATCAGTCATAATATTCCTAACAAACTATTCGGCACAAATTGGTGTCTGCAATCGGTACTCTCCATTATTAGCTTTAGGCAGTTTTAGTTTTGAAGAATTAGTTTTTGATGAATTTGCAGTCCCTTTCTACTTTAATTTTATCAGATGTTCCAAGTACTCCAATAACAATTTTCTAAAGATCCAGATTTACTGATAATTCTACTACAAGTGGAACTGCTTGACTGATATTAACAAGGAGCTAGCTTTCAGTTATCGCCTCAAACTATGTTAGATACATAATTAACCATCAAGTAAACAAGAGTAATTATTTTATAATAAGCTTTGCATTTTGATTGGCTGACGTATTCAACTGCCTTAGTGGATTAGAATAGAGAGGGAAAGAAGGGAGCTACATCAAGGGCAACAAAGAAGGAAGAAAGGGGGAAAAAGGCCATACATGTGAAGTTACCATTTTAAGGTTAGAAGGGACATAGTCACATGCTATGTAGAACAGTGTCTGAGTGAGAGAGGTAACAGGAATGACCAAGTTGGGAGCTCTGCTTTGATCTCAGAGAAAAGACCAATAGCAAGAAGAGAAGAGAACCTGCTGGGCATACTGGTTATCCTGCCCTTTTGTCAAAGCTATTGTTGTAGAAGGCCCTGAACAGAGGAACAGGCTTCTTGAAGATCCTTCAAGCCAGAGGATGGGAGCTTTAGTAGGAAAAGGGGTCTTTGAAATCATAAAACTGCCTCTACTATGACACGGTTACATCTCACATTACCACAAAATAGTCTTACCTAATATACTGCAATTAAATTGAAGTCAGTCTCATCATGGTCTATCTTAGCTTTCTTGACTGGATAACTATGCTTTAGGAAATGCTCTAGGACAGTTGCCAAAGATACCCATGATGCATGCAGTGGCTCAGCAAGAGGGGGGGACCACAATGTATCTTGGGAGATGTGGTCCAGCCAGGGAGTCCAGCCGATAGAGAAGAACTGAGATATGAGGCACCCTAACTTCAACTCCCATGAGGCACTTCACAGCGACATTACTGATTCCAAATTTTCAGTTTTCAAATGAAAAACAGTTGGTTTTCAATTTTTCATGGAAAGTTTCAATTAAAACCAATATTTTGATGTTTTGTCTACTAAGTTTGAAGTTTAAATATCAAATGTTTTTTCGGTTACCTTTTTTTTTGGGGTGGGAGGGGTGGGGGGAGAGTATGTGTGTTTTCAGTGCCATGGAAATTTCAGTCCAAAAAGTGACTTTCAGAAATGCAATGTGTGGGGGGAAAGGTGTATATCAGAAACTCCTTTACAGCTTTACTTATAGCAATCTCTGCAGCTAAATATATGTCTTAGTGGTCAGATCATTGAGAACTGGTTGGTGATTCATTCATGACTTTGGGCAAGTTATTTATCCTCGTGGAACCCAAGTCAATATCCAGTTGTAAATTCAGGTAAAAAAAACTGCCCCGCCTTAAAAAACTGAAAGTTGCAGCTGAACTGAGTACATTACCATCAGAAAATCAAGTCTAATAGAAAAGAGCCTTTCAAAATGCCATCTCCCTGTCAGTTACAAATTAAGAATATTGATGTCCTGGACAAGATAGTCCTGACAAACCTATGAGTATTTAGAAACACTGCACTCACTATTTCTACTCCTTGTTAAGATTATAGCTCAGGAGTCTTTCACTGTTCATTCACTATGCCTTGCAGTAAATTTTGAAAAATAGCCCATATACTATACAGTGTAGATTGCACCAGAGCTGGTAATTACTCCTTTCACATATGGCAGCTCAAAGTTTTGAGAAGTATTAATTTAATATACCACTGTTCCACTGAAGGCTGTGTTTTCTGAGTAAATATAGTGGTAAAAGACAGAATTTTGTTCAGCCAATATTTCAACAAGTCAAAACAAAACATATGCTGTGGATAAGAAGGTCAGATTGCTTCTTCTATCTCGTTTTACTGAGCATTGAAGTATGGAAGCTCAGTATTTTTTGCTTAAGATAAGATGGTCTGTGACTGAGTATTAGCATTGTTACAACGTGATAGATATTCTTTGTATGTGCTTGCTTAATTATTCCATCCATACTGTGAGCCAAATCCTCAGCTGGTATAAATAGCCATATTCCAATTTGCTCTAGCAAAGGATCTGGCCCCACAGGTATTAATAATGTAACTTTATAAAGGCATGTTTAGTTTCAAAATAAAGAATCCTCTCAAATAAATGTCACTTTCAATAAATAAATTATCTTCAGAATAGTTTGTGATCTCCAATATCAGTGAGTTGTGTTTGTCTGGTTTGCCAATGTAGCTTTTGATCTGTGCTTACTGAGTGTGAGCAAAGCGTTCGAGTTCAGTCATAACCTACTTTTATTTTGCACATTTCACTCTGTCTTGTTTTCCAGATGAGAGACAGAGGAAATATCTTTGTGTGCAGTTCATTTTTATCTTTGCCTTTTCTTTGTCCTTTATTTGAAGACATGGTTTGAATGAGATAATTGAAAAGAATATCTTTATGCTTCTCTTGCAGCCTAACAAAAAAAGAAAGACTGATTCCATCTATTGTACAAAATCTGAAAGAAGCAGACGTTTTGGGGCCTTATATGCCTTGGCATGGAAGCTAGGTATATTTTGTTGTTGAATGAAATCCTTAGGGAATCAAAGATTCCAACTAAATTATCTAGTTATTATTTGTGGTCTTTGCTATTGTAATGTTTAGTTGAGTTGAGTTATTTGCTTTAATTTGCTCAAGAGCTTTCATTCAGCAAGAGTCCATTTCATTTCTCCAAGAAATTGTTTAATTCACTATATAGATGATCAAACAGCTGTTGGGGATGGCAGGGAAAGGGGACAAGAGTTCAAAGGCCTCATTGAAATAGCTACAGATTTTTTTATCCAAAACCAAAACTGTCTAGTAACTAAATATTTTTGTTGTATTTAAAAATCAGATTTAACATTGATAATCCAGAGCATCATCAATTGAGAAGGTGGTGGTGTGATCTTGGAGTCTAGTGCCAATATTATACATGTGTCGGTTAGTGTAGTGCTAGCAAAGGATCGTCAGGGTTATACCCATGCTTCCATCAGCCACCATTAAAAGAACTGGGTTAAAAAGAACTCTGCTGAATATGTCTGCCCAGTGTGGGTCTGATCCCCACATGCAAAGAAGCTAGACCATGTACTTAATACCACCTGCCGCTATATTACAGGATTCCTTAAGCCTAACAACGTCAACAGCCTCTTGTCATAAAACACAACGGGAATAGTCATGCCTAGTGGTCAGAGCCAGGAGTCCGAATTGGAAACAGCAGTCCAGAGCAAGGGTGGAGTGAGAGTAAGGCTGGAGCAGGACCAGAAACAGGACTGGAGCGAGAGCAAGGCTGGAGCAGGTTAAGGCTTGAGGAGTCTGTTACCACCATCAGGCAGGAGATAGTTCCAAGGAGTGATATTGAGCAGACTGAGCTGCTGTCCCTCCTGTGGAGTTTATATACCTGTGGAGTGATCAGATCAGTTCCTGGCTTGCGGATTGGCTGGAGCCTAGCACAGGAATCAATCGGTATTGTTCCTCCTGATATATGCCAGGAAGTTGCTAGCAGAGTTGAATGCACAAGGCAATGCACAGATCTAAGACATCCTATGTGTGATATAACACAAACATTGAGTCAACTTAAGTCATTACAAAACTTTCTTGCCACTATTAAACCCCTAACATTGTCACCCAAACAGACAAAGAAAATTAGAGTAGAGAACAACCCTGTAGCCTGTGTGCCCCAGCTCCCTCCAGTCGAGTTACCTGCCACCCAGTGCAGATCAGACCTGGACTATATGGAGTTGCCTTAAATTGATTCCGCACTGGAGCTGGCCAGTCTAGAGACGCAATGATTAAGTTAGGCTAGATCACTGGCGCAAATACCTGTGACTGTAGAAAGCCTCAAAATATGAAGCATCTGCTGCGATACCAGCAGCTTGAGCACAATTGCTCACCCGGGAACCTGGCAGAGTGCAATGATCAGGCAAGTGAATGTGTGTGGCAGGAAGCAGTACGAGGATATGACAAGAACATGACCTAACTCAGGCTATGTCTACACTACTGCGATAAGTCGACCTATGCAACGCAACTCCAGCTACGTGACTAACATAGCTGAGTTGACGTACCTTAGGTCAAGTTACCACAGGGTCTACACCTCAGGGGGTCGACGGGAGAAAATCTCCTGTTGACTTACCTTACTCTTCTCATCCGGGGCGGGGGGGGGGAAAGAGTACAGGGGTCAACTGGAGAGTGATCTGCAGTCAATTTGGCGGATCTTTACGAGACCCACTAAATCGACTGCCAGTGGATTGATCTCAGAGCGTCGATCCCTGCCCTTAGTGCTGTTACTAGCACTGCCTACAGGGTTTGGGGGTTTATGTACTCAATTATGTCAAAATTTTAGGCAATATGCTCTCCCTAAAGGACATTCCTTAAAAGAAATTTAGATGATACATGGTCTAAAAGTAGACCACATGCATGTGATTTCATGGCCCCTTCAACCTTGGTGAGACCGGTGGATTCATGCCTTCCATAGGTTCCAAAAACATCTATCACTCAGGCAGAGCTTAATTGAAAATTTTCAACTCGGAAAAAGTTAGCGGTGTTGTGATGCTATTAAAATGTTTTATGAAAGCAGTTGGATTTTTTTTGTGTGTGTGGCAAATTCAAAATGAAAAAAAAATCAGCATTTCTTTTTTTAAAAGTGAGGCGTTTTGGGGGAAACAGTTAAGATTGTTTCATGTTAATTGGAAAAATTCTACATTCTCTGACTTTATTCTCATACCCCCTTTTTGCCAGTTGTAAGTGAGAGACTGCCTTCCCCTCCACATAAACTAAATGTACTTTTTCTTCCAATAAATAAAAGTCAATACATTTACTCATAAAATAAATGTCAATAAATTTACTCAAAACCTAAAGTGTTATAACAATTGCAAATTAAATTAAAAACAAACAGGTTTATTTCAAACTTTTTCATGAAATATGGTACATTTTTACTACCATCCCTACACAAAAAGCTGATAGAGGGCCCTAGTTCTTGGTACCAGACCCACCAAAACAGATGAAGATTCCCATCTCGGTTGGGCAGTTTGTGACTGGCCCAAGGACTATCCATAAAACAGATCTCCATTTGGTTAGTAGGTACTATCTGAAGCCTAGGGTTGGAACTTTTGTACAGATGCTGGTAAAGTCTCCAAGACGTGCGAACACAGGATCCAGTCTTGGACCACTTTTTCATCAGGAAACATAGATCAGTGGCTAGCTGGCTTTTATGGTACTGCCATCTAATTGATGGGTGACCCATGTGGCAGAGTGAAGGGCTTAAGATAGGCCTACTCCCCAAAAATTCGTTCATAAAGAATGCCTGCCCTGGACATTAATTAAGAGATTTTTAAAATTACACCCAATCTAACTAGTTATTCCCGAAAATAAGGTGTGTATTGTATTGCATGGCTGGGGATGTAGATCTGAATTTTCCAGCATCAAGAACATTCTTTGTGCGATTGCCACAAACTAAAAACAAAAACATCATATAAAATGTTTCCAATCTATACAAGGGCCATTTAATTTTCTTCATTGTCCAATTTAATTGTATGTTTTATAGCTGGTAATCAGCCTGGTTAGAAACAGCAATGGCACTAACCTCAGGTGCAAAATAGCCTCATAAAATAATGTTGTAGTGAAAATAGGCTTGATTTATTTCACCTACATTGTAAGTTAAGTGAGCGAAATATAAACTGGTACCAGATTTTGCCTTTCCACTTCAGTGTAGTGATGTGAATGGACACGGTTATAATAGAATGACTGGGAATATTCCTTTGCAAGTGACTGATCCTCTCTGCACGGTGTCAGGAGTGCGGGGAAGGGACCATGGCCACTTAGGGGGAAGAGGTGGCGCGGGAACAGGGCCTTGGGGAGAATGGGTGGTGTGGGGCCTCAGGGAGAAGGGGCGGCGTGGGTCTCGGTTTGGGTGCCTGTGCCCCGCATGCTTAGGGTGCCTCCACTGCTCCTGCATGGGTGTACCTTTGTTTGTCAGTGTTCAGACTAACAGAACATAGTGATACTGTAGCAGCTAATCCCTCTTCAAGAACAGGGGTGCTGGAACAAATCTTATAGTGAGGGTGCTGAGAGCCCGTGAACCAAACTATAAACCCTCTATATGATGGAAACCACTTCAAGCCGGGGGGAGCAGCAGCACCCAGAGTTCTAGCACCTGTGTCCAATAATATCTTACGCTAATATTAGTTTCCCTTCCTCTCCTCTCCCAATTTCCATCTTTAAAATTCACTTCAATAATATTCAAGCTACTGTTTTTGTATTAGATATAGAGAGATGACTACATGGCATTATGATGTGTGCAGGCCCTATGTTTTATCTGCATGCATATAGAATGGCCATATTTATGAGGGCACAAAACCATAAAAGAATTATGCAGCTAAAAACTGAGAAGAAAAAAATCACTCCATTAGTCTGTGGAAATCACTGCCACAAGATACCAAGAGCTTAGTAGGATTCAAAAAAGATCAGAGATTGGTACAAATCATTGGAATAGCCAGAGTTATAATAGCAAATACAAGAGCTTTTGGAAGGGATATAACCCATGAAGCTTTCCAATATACCTTTGTTAAATGAGATATGGTGCAAGCAAAAATGTTACACCATACCATCATGTATTTTCTATATGTCCTATATTTTACTGAAAAAGTATGTTAATAATTAGGGTTTTTTTATTTATTGGTACTATTTTCCTTATCCTCATGTCTGTAATTCCATGTTCACACTCTAGTGTTCATCTACTTTTTGGTCCCTTTCTTTTGCACAAAAATATTCACCATTTTTGAACTTTTCTTCATTGAGTTATTCCAACTCCTACTTTGCCTGTTCTCATCAACATGGGTTTAGCATAAAATAGTAAGAGATGAGATTAAACCAGCTAGAAATTATTAGGTTTCTCTGCAGGAACATGTTCTTGCAGGTACCAGTTGCCTAGGCCTGGTGCCATTTATTGAGTTTAACACACATTCTCCAACAGTGGGTATGTCTATACTGCACATTAACCCTGGACCCATGGTTTGTGGACTCTGTTTCCAAGCCTATGCTTGAGGATCCACACTGCATTGTAAACCTGAGTTTACAATTGCTGGACCCAGGTCTCCAGCTGTGCTAATGCCTCCTTCTGACTTGGGCCTATGGTCTGACTTGTGCCCACACCATAATATGGCAGGGCTTGGACCCAAGCCCCCATCGGGCTCCTAGGACCTGGGTCCTGAATGCTTGTTGACCTGAGTCATACTGATGTGTGTGTGGATTGAAGGGGGGCTTGGACACAACCCTGGATCAGAGCCCAGGCTTAGTGTGCAGAGTAGACATATCCCCCCATTGAGGCTATAACCAGAAAATGTTGTTGACTCCATACACACTGATCTGCTTCCAGGATCACTGCAGTCCACCAGGTCCATTCTTGTTCATAGAACTTGAGCTGCCACGTAAGCAATCCCGACATCTGCTGAATGTAGATGAGTACCCAAGACTTGTATCCTATCAGATGCTATTGCTGTCCTACCAAACCCATCAAGAACCGTCAGTATTCGCTGAAAATTAAAACAGAAACTGACACTGGAAAACTAAAGGAAAAGAGAAACTGTCAGGAAATGAATAAGAATCTTCTCCATTGAGCTGATAATTGCAGCTGCTGAGAGCAAAGGGGCTCACTGCTGCATCTGTCAACATCTCTGCTCCCGGTCAGTTTGCAGAATCACACTAACTCCTCCCCCTTCCAGTACTCAAAGTAGACAACCCTGAGCCATCACAGTTCAGCCATGTGCACAGAGCCATGGTTATCTCTGGCAACTGTGTGCCCTGTTGAAAGGCAGAAAGCATATGAACCCTGTAAAGACTAAAAATATGAAAGTAAGTGCCTACCAGGTGGGCTGGAGGGCCCTAAACTTCCAAACTCACCAAACATGACCATCTGGGAGCCACATAAGTTTGGGTAAATTTTGCCAGCACCAGTAACCTGAGTTTTCCCCATCTGTAATTAGGTATATGGCCCAATGTAGCAAAAGCAGTGGCCTGCAGACTATTCTGCCTTTTGTTTAGGATTTAACACGACAGGCAACAAATCTCTAGCACTTCCAGCCCTGAAAATGTAAAAGCCAATTTTTGTCTTTGCCATAGCCAGCACAACAAATTTCCCCCTTAATTAAGTTTTTAGACTTAGCCTGATTTCACATTACAACTCACATTGCAAATGGAGCAAATGGATCAGCTGGCATCTAGCATTATAATATACTGCAGGCAGAGATCCAGTTTGGCAGTAATCCCCAGGAATTCCAAGTCCCTCATTTGTGAATTTATATGCCCAAGTACTGATTTAAATGAAGCGTGACAATGAAAGGTACTAACTGTTTTGTTCCCAAATGCATTATTGCTACAGACTCCTTGAGGCTCTGGGGATGACATGGGAGCGCTTGTCAAGAGAACCTTTTCAGCATCCATTTCCAGGATACTGGAGATTAGAAAGAAATTAATCTCAATTTTGTTTTGATTCATAGAAATCTATTTTAAAAAACTATACAATGTTCACAGCTATTGATCAGCATTCAGAACTCTGCACAGAGCACACATTAAACCCTCATGGGTTTTGTGCTAACAACGTCATTCCCATGCTACAGCATATTTCCAGTATTTAGGACTTGATAGTGTTACCTGTCTGAAATTTTGTAATGAGCAGTTATAAAAGAAGACATTTACTTTTTCCCAGTGGTAAAGCAATTGAGAATGTACTTTTTTTTTCTTTTCTTTTTTTAAATATGATCCTCTTCTGCATTCTAGCTGGGAATTGTCATTGTATGTTTCTGCCAGGACTCTACATCTCCACTGTATCATCATTTCTCTTGACATCATTGTGTTTGTGGGTGCAAATACTTACAGTCATACAGATATCAGACTACATGTTCAAACTTTTAAAAGGTGTTGCACCTGCAGAGTCTAGGCACAAGTCGGTCAGTTATATACTCTGACAGCTCCCCTGGCTCCTAAATGATCAATGGGGAACATGTGGCAGTGTACAAAATACAGTAAATAAACACACCAGTTTTTGCAACATTTCGGTGAGTTCTTTTTTTCATAATTCCACTTTAGAATATATTGGTGACAACTGTGTGTGTACAATACACCTTGGAGGCTATAAACAGATAATCTTCTATCACACTGCATTAAGTTGCTCATGGACTATTTCATACATGAAACAAGATGTTTTGTTATGCCACATAAAATCTATAGGAATATTAGCCATTCAGTCAAAGTCAGAAATATGTTGACCCACGTGTATTATATCTTTAATATCACAAGGTGGCAGTGTTTCAGAATTTAACTGCCTGTTGGCTAGCCAACAATAGTACATGGTATTTATTCATAAGGGCAAAAGGTCAGCTGAGATGTTCATATCCATTCTCTTAGAACCTAAAACATTGAACTACAAAAGGGGCTTGGAAAGCATTGTGCAGGTTTCTTATGCAAGACCAATTGCTCAAGGAAAGATCTATAATACTTAGCAATTGCTCATCACTAATCTTAAAAAATGGTAATTTTCCATATAAACAGATAATATGGTTTCTTGCGTAGGCTGGATATTCAGCCATTTTCTCCATTACTCTGATCGCCAGCAATGTTTGTAACTGTCAAAAAAAACCCCACTTGAATAGCTATCAAATCCAATGGTAATTTATCTGCAGTATCCTACTAAAGGATTTATGCCATCACTTCTGATTTCAGTTGGTAACATCACAAAAATTACCATTTCTTCCGTTTGTGAATAAGAGATCTGAGCCTCTTTTTTAAGTGTCACTGATTGGTTTAGTCATAATTTGTTTCAAAATAATAAGAACAAGGTCATTTCTAATTCTCCTGTTCACCTGATCAGAAAGAAACAAATGTGAGGGTTGTCTAAGTTACACCACCACCTTAGAAGCTCAGGGTTTTTGTTTGTTTGTTTGTTTGTTTTTTAAGGCAATTGTCTGCAAAGCACAGTATTGATGTGCGATTACCGTTTTTTATTAATTATATTTGCGTTTCTTCTATGATATCCTCAATTCAGCTTTTTTGTGTGCTCTATCTACATTCTCTATGAAAGAGCAACATTGTCGTTACCCAAAACTAGAAAAATATTGGACTAATTTACTCATCCCTTTACTACAACTGTCTGCCAAGCCCCAATTGCTGCCGTTTTGTCATCCTATTTCTCCTGTGTTATTGCTTTCAGTGTAACTACTCTAAAATTCATACCAGCTTCTTCCCTTTCCTGTCACTTCTTATGGAGCATAAAACTAGTAATGAAACAAGGACAATCTCTCTTCTTGTTCTATAGTAGCTAAAGAGGACTTCAGTGTCCAATTATGTCTACCTGTCACCTTCCAAGAGTTCTGAATTCATTTGAAATTACCTCTAATTCTGAAAAAGAAAAAAGCCCTAATCATGTGTTTTTGCTTTTTAATACAGTTACAGTGGATGGAGATTTTCCAAAGGCTTATTTGAGAATATATTTGGATTGATCCACCAGCTCCTTTCCAGACCTCTCCAACTAAACAACAATAGGGAAATGGTCGGTCTTTCTATTATTTATACTACAGTAGCACCATCTGGCAGGACCCAGTTATTCCTGGGACTCTACTTACACATAGTAAAAGACAGTCCTTACCCTCAAAGAGCTTGCAACATAAATGGACAAGACAACGGAAAGGGGAGGTGGAACTCAGCTGACCAATAGGAGAACGAGGAATAGAACCCATTTCTCCTGATTGCCACTTCAGCGACCTGTCTGCACTGGAACACCCTGCATTGCTCAAGTCATTTCTGCTTTTCTGTCCCATTCCCAGTCCCCTCCCTCTGCCTTTGCCACACCCACTAAGCTCTAAAGAGGGACATACGGAAGAGTAGGAATCCCCAGTTAGTGGTTTGTGTTTAGTCTGTGCTACTTTTGTGGTGCCTGAGCAGAACAAAGGGAATGGAGCACATAAGAATATCTGCCTCGTTTCATTTTAAATCAGTGCTCTATCACAAAGGTTTAACACTGGAAAGGGATATTAAAAATAGCTATTGTTTAACATAGTACTACAGAACTGTAAGCAAAGGAAGATTCATAATAGCTTGTGCTCCTTGAGAAATGGGGAGACTATTAATCTCTACCAAATGAAGAACAAAGCACAGACACAGGGATTATTTTCAAAGTTTCTAAGAATTTTTTTTTTTGCATGAAACAAAGAAAGAAAGAAAAGAAAAACAGAAGAAAAAGAAAAAGAAAAACAATTTTGGAACCTAATTTTGAAAATGGTTTTAAAACAAAGTGCAGATACAACTACATTATATAAAGCAGTGGCCTTAAGTTTCCCATAAAAAATTATATTTGTCTACACAAATTTGGCCACCTAGTTATCTGTATTTCACTTTAACTTGTCAGGTAACTAATTCCTCATAGAGGCCATGGAGCATTTCTACCAAGAGCTGCATTTCATACTTCATCAGTATTACAGTAAACGGGGTACTCTAATCAGCATTCCCTAAAAGTGTAGTCCGAAGGCAATCTGCTCTGGAAGATTTGATGAAACAAGGAGAGAGCAATATCAAAGTTTTTACAAATGCAATCCAGCTAGGTTAGCACAGATAATATTAAGATAACTAAGCTCTAACTATATAAAACATGACAACTGCAAAAAATGAGAATGCACTTATAAGGGGTTCAGTACTTCAAGTTTTAGTTGCCAGACTAAGAGAAAGTTCATATACATTTTTCATATGAAAATAAAGTGAATAAGAATGAAAAGTGTTTGGCATTATTACAGTTTTTTCAAAGCATAGATAACAAATCATATAATGTGTGTGTTATTTCAACAAAACTCTAAAGACTAACTCAGTTTCCTTAACTGCTTCAGAGTTCATAACATAAATATGGATGAAGAATACCACATTACATAAAGAAGCACGTCATCTCTTTCTAGCCCATAAAAGAAATGTCTTTGGTCCCTTACATAATTAATAATAATAATAATAAAACCCAGTGTATTTCTATTATGGTAAGGCTAGAGGCCACTCCTGAGATTGAGTCAGGAATGGTCTCTTACTATGTGTTTGTACAGCACCTAGTACCAGAGAGATTGCACATTGAATATAACCATTAGAGCCATCATCAACACACAAGTGGGAGAAATGGAAAAAAAAGTCTAGGGAAAGTTATTTTCTTACTAGTGCTTTCACATATGGCAGGTCCAGAGCTGCAAGATGCTGAACACTATTAACTTTAATTTCAGCCACTACCATTGTTTTTATTTTATATCTCTGACACAGCACCTTGTAGAAGCAGGGTTTTTTCCCCCCCCTAATGGCACAATGCTAATTGATCTAATTGTCTAAATTTGATTACTCCTAGAAACCATCATCTGTGGGGAATATGTAAACTGTTAAAAAAAGCAAAAAAACCATTAAATTTAACTTTTCATCCTGAGAGGATGGAAATTCCTCTCAGGATATATTAGCAGGATATAATTATTTGTTTGTTTGTTTTCTGCGTTCTTCTGCAAGTGTCAGAAAAATTACAGAACAAAAACCATAAGCCCTGTAGTAATTTTTTTTAATTCTGTAAAACAAAGGCAGCAAACAAGGCACAGCTATGATTGGACTTTATGAGACAAAACACTTTCTATCTCACAACAAGCAATGTTGAGTGTCTCTACTTTCACAACGTGTGTTTTTCCTCTCCTGCCCTCTGGATGGTGCCAGACACACTAAAGTATGCTTGTGTTATCATGTTTCTTCTTGGTTAGAGGTGAGTCTGAGAAGCTTGGTTTGGAATTTCCTCAATATTTGGGGTGCTTGAAGCTGAGATTTTGGTTCAGGCACTCGTGTTGTTCAGGATAACTCTTGCCACAGTACTCACATCTGTACAGTGTGAAGGCCAGATTCTGAGGTTTTGACTTCAATGAGCATTCGATGCAGTAAGCACTAATAAAAGCTGCCAATTTCTGATACAATTGAACCTTTTGTGATCATGGCACCCTCTACTGGATGCAGCCTAAAAAAAAAAAAGCTATAAGCCCGAAAAAGGCTATGAAGGCATGAATGTTTCATAGGCCTGGCCTACACTACGGGGTTAGGTCAAATTTAGCCACGTTAGATCGATTTAAAAATGAATGCATCCATCCAACCAATCCCATTCTGTTGACCTAAAGGGCTCTTAAAATCGACTTCTGTACTCCCGCCTGGCAAGGGGAGTAGCGCTAAAATTGACTTTTCTGGGTCGAATTTGGGATAGGGCAGATGCAAATCGATGGTATTGGCCTCCGGGAGCTATCCCAGAGTGCTCCATTGTGACCGCTCTGGACAGCACTTTGAACTCCAATGCACTAGCCAGGTACACAGGAAAAGCCTCGGGAACTTTTTAATTTCATTTCCTGTTTGGTCAGCGTGGCGAACTCAGGAGCACAGGTGACCATGTAGTCCCCCCAGAATCGTAGAACGTAGAATGTTTCTACGCTCCCCCTATCATCTCCGTCCCTGAAGTTATCGCAGATTAGAAGGCGAAAAAAACCGCACTCACGATTACATGCTTTCCGAGCTCATGCAGGCAGTCCTCCCGCACTGACAGGGCACAGCTTAACGCATGGAGGCATTCAGTGGCAGAGGCCAGGAAAGAATTAAGTGAGCACTAAGAGTGGAGGCAGGACATGATGCTGAGGCTAATAGGGGAGCAAAGGACACGATGAAGCGTCTGTTGGAGCTGCAAGAAAGCCAACAAGAGCAGAGACCCCTGCTGCATCCACTATATAACCGCCTACCCTCCTCCCCATGTTCCAGAGCCTCCTCACCCAGACGCCCAAGAACGCAGGGGGTGGGGGGANTCATGAAACTGGTTTTCAAAGCCTCTCTGATGCGCAGCACACCTTGCTGTGCTCTTCTAATTGCCCTGGTGTCTGGCAAGAAATGATTGTCTGCCGTTGCTTTCACAGAGGGAAGGAGGGGAGAGTGACGACGTACCCAAAACCACCCGCAACAATGTTTTTGCCCCCTCAGGCATTGGGCGCTTAACCCAGAATTCCAATGGGCGGCGGAGACTGCGGGAACTGTAGGATAGCTACCCACAGTGCACCGCTCCGTAAGTCTATGTTAGCCATGGCAGTGAGGACGCACTCTGCTGACTTAATGTGCTTAGTGTCGACATACGCAATCGACTGTATAAAATCGATGTCTAAAAATTGACTTCTATAAAATCGACCTAATTTTGTAGTGTAGACATACCCATAGTTTACCAGCAGCGCTGTACATCAATAGCTGACAAATAGGAGGAAAAATAAAATCTCACAAAAATATTATTTTCAAGCTTCTAAGAGGATTTTAAAAATGGAAATAATGAAAGCAGATTAACTACAACAAACAGCACGTGGCAGTGTCCATTCCATCTGATTTTTCTATTTGCCTGAATGTTTTACAGCCTCAATCTTACTTTGTGTGTGGGCCTTTGTTTGTGTTTTTAAATGTATTTAGCAAATGTTCACCAATAAAAAAAACCCAAAACATACATTTTCATTACACAAACTTCAGAGATGACAAATTTTCAAGAAGCCTTAATGTCATCACCTTTCCTGGTAAGGCACAGAGAAACACGTGTTTTAAAACACTGGTGATTCATACTGTATAAATCAGCACCAGAGGAAAAACAGTGACAGCTCCTGCAGAATGCACTGATTTGCCTTCCTTGCTAATGAGACTGACTGATAACTCCTCTATATTCTAAATAACTAAACCACACGAATGTGTGCCCGGGTCTTTAAATTATATTTTTGAACATAGCCGACTGGCAAATAAATTTGATTTCAAATATTTTGGAGCAGATTAGTTGATAGCAAAACAGAGCCTGAATGCTAATGATCTGTGGCGCTATATATATATATATATATACACACACACACACACACACACACACAAACACAATGAAAATTCATTCAATCCATGGGAAAAGTGTCAGATTTAATAAAGTGATGTCATGCTATACCTCCCCCATAGCTGACCTATCCTGACATGAAAAAATGATAATAGTAGAAATAAAGAACTTTGCAGTTATAAATAACTGGAGACTGTGCTATAAGATTTCCAGCTGGGTTGGGAGGGCAGGTATTAAAATATATAAAGTAGCTTTTGGGAAGAATCTACTGAGAAGGGAATCTCCTGCTGCAAGACAAGAAACAAACCAACAGAACTCCACGGGCCATCACCTACAGTCCTCAGCTTAAACCTCTCCAACGCATCATCAGTGATCTACAACCCATGCTGGACAATGATCCCTCGTTTTCACAGACCTTGGGAGGCAGGCCAGTCCTCGCCCACAGACAACCCGCCAACCATAAGCATATTCTCACCAGCAACCACACAACACACCATAACAACTCTAACTCAGGAACCAATTCATGCAACAAACCTCGATGCCAACTCTGCCACATATCTACACCAGCGACACCATCACAGGAACTAAGCAGATCAGCTACATCATCACCGGTTCATTCACCTGCACGTCCACCAAGGTAATATACGCCATCATGTGCCAGCAATGCCCCTCTGCTATGTACATCGGCCAAACTGGACAGTCCCTACGTAAAAGGATAAATGGACACAAGTCAGATATTAGGAATGGCAACATACAAAAACCTGTAGGAGAACACTTCAACCTCCCTGGACAAACAATAGCAGATTCTAAAGGTAGCCATCCTACAGCAAAAAAACTTCAGTAACACATTTCAAGGAGCAACTGCTGAGCTTCAGTTCATTTGCAAATTTGACACCATCAGCTCAGGATTAAACAAAGACTATGAATGGCCAGCCAACTACAAAAGCAGTTTCTCCTCCCTTGGTGTTCGCACCTCAACTGCTAGAAGAGGGCCTCACCCTCCCTGATTGAACTAACCTTGTTATCTCCAGACTGATTCTTGCCTGCATATTTATACCTGCCTCTGGAAATTTCCATTACATGCGTCTGACGAAGTGGGTATTCACCCACGAAAGCTTATGCTCCAATACATCTGTTAGTCTATAAGGTGCCACAGGATTCTGTTGCTTTTTATTCAACAAAAGAGTCGAGTAATAGAAAGTAGGTAAGAATATTGGAAACAAACTGGTTACACCTAAAATAAAGTCATAATATGCCTTCTTGAGCCTAGGCCTAACTAACAAGACACTCTCCTATTTCATTAAAAGGTTAGCTCACTCTATCCCAGTGTTTAACAGCAAGGCTGGCTCTGACCCTCCATTCATAAGACAAGCATACTGGCAGCTTGTCCCCTAGGTGAAGGATACAGTGTGCCTCCTACCATTCTTCTGATATACCAGCCTAATTCTTTGATCTTAGATCATAAACAGGATATGTCCCGCTGTGTGTTTGTTCCTGTAGATTTTGTCATCTCTTGTCAACTTTGCAATCTTGATTAGCTGGTTGCTCTGATGTCACAGTACTTGCATTGTAGACACACAATAGATAATAACCAGTCAGGGAGATAAGTGTAATACCCCCTGCCTGTCCAGAACCTGTTTATCACTTCTGATGTGTCTTTACCTTAAGAACACAGATTTCAGTACAGATACATAACTTTTAAAATAATATCCTTCCTTACATTTTGCAATACCTATGATGATCAGTGGGCTACAGGCTCTCCATAGAGACCTTACATGTCACCCTTTGCCCAACTATGACAGATATCAGACCCAGGGGATTCCTGTAAACGCCTATGAACCTAGGGGGAGCAGATAGCAAGTGTGAAAAATCAGAATGGGGTGGGGGGTAATAGGAGCCCATATAAAAAAAAAAAGCCCCAAATATCGGGACTGTCCCTATAAAAATTGGGACATCTGGTCACCCTATATGCACCCATTATGTCCTCCGCCAGTTGGCACCAAGAGGTCCCTGGCTCTCAGTTTCTTCTGGCCTGTTTGCATACCCATTCTATAGGAAAATTTTCTGTGTTTATTACCAAACTATTGCCCATCTGCCCATTACTTTAGACTAACAGTTATATATTTTTTGCTTTATGATTCACATGAAAAACAAACAATGAGGCAGGTGGTGACTTGTACTGCTGATGAAGGAAGTGCTGTTCAGGCATGCATAGAGGTCTGGAAAATTGTGTTCTCTATATAAATGAAGGCAGTCTGTACCATGAGGGGCTGTGTCTATTTGGGTAGGTTGGTGCTGTAGTAATTTGGAGGGAATTTTGTTTTTTGGTATTTGTAACCAGTGGTCCCATGTTCCCACATTCCTCATGGTCACTGGTGTTTCTGTGTCCCACTTACTGACCACAGTCAGCTTTTGGGATCAGCTTATGGAAACACGCACATCAAGGCCCGTCTTCAGCCTCCAACTTCTGTCACAACCAGCCATCAGTTCCTTTTCCTTTTCTCTAAGGATGCTCTGTAGCAGATACCCCAACAACAGCATAAATGTGTTTGCTAGAAAATGGACACAACAACAAAGCAAAAGTGAACATATGAAATCTCATCATTTAAGTCCTGGGTAACTGCTTAGTTTAACTCCTTATTTTAATTTATGCTGCTAGCCCTAGATTTCTCCATGTCCTTTTGCTTCATTTACATTTTTCTACCATTCCTAGCTTCTAAATTATATTACAAACTTCCATAAATATTTATTTTTATAGCTGCTTTCACTTCCCCTCTAAGGCTATGTCTACACTACAAGCTAGGGGTCTAATTCCCCTGCTTGCATTCACATACTCACATTAACTAGCACGAGTGTTAAATAGCAGTATGGCTGCAGTAGCACAGGTAGCAGCAGTGGTGGCATGACTGAGCCATGCCACGTAGGTACCTGCTGGTTTCAGGTGAGTTTATACTCTGCACAAATAAGCCATGCTTCTGCTGCCACTGCCCATGCTACCATGGATCCTCTACTATTTATACGCATGCTAGTTTGATGACAGCTAGCACGAGTATGTGATGCAAGCAGGGAAATCATACCCCTATTTTACAGTATGGGCATAACCCAGGGGTGAAAGTAACTTACAGAAAACTTACCGGTACGGCCGGAGTCCTGAGCGGGGGCGGGGCCTCTCCCAGAAGAGTGGGTGCCTCTCAAGATTTAAAGGCCCTGGGGCACCAGCTGTGGCTTTTGGGGTTAGGAAATTTACATCTATAATGTTTAGATATTCAAAGGACCTTTTAGTACTGGCAGCATGAGACTTCCAGCATATGTCACTCAGATTGAAGTCTCCCATGGCAACAGTTTTTTTTCCCCTCCTACACATATAGACAAGTGCATAAGGAACTGGTTATCCTATTCTCCAGTGTGATTTGGTGGTCGGCAGCAGACACCAAGTAATACCTCATTTTGTAGCTTATCTGGTTAAAACATTGATCCAAAAGCAGTCAAGATCGTTTGTTTCCAAGTTGTCAATGACTAAAATGCCATTTTATGCAGGCTTCCCATCAGGTTTAAGTAATACCAACCAGGTTGAATTTATGAAAATAAACGAGTAATTCCAATTCCTCTTATTATTAAGGATGCTAGCACTGTTGATAGACTATTAAAAACAATCTTCTCTTCACATCTCTTGGTTCCTTGATTAATTTTGTTCTTGGCATCTTGATTTTTGTGCTGAATGAGTGCTCATTTCTTCCCCCTTTCCACCTTCCCCATTGTTAGTAGTTTAATACGTTCCTGTCTAGTTTTGCCAGCCTGTACCCTAGAAGATTAGATAGCCTCCATCTCAGACCCAACTGTCCAGACCCCTCTCCCTATAGGTACTGGGCCACTGTTCCACAAAACCAAAGCCCTGTACCATGTGCAAACCTTAGAACTTAGTTCCTCCTGTGCCACTGACATATCCATCAGTCCAGTTCTTCCACTGATTACAGTAGCTCATTAGTTGCAGTATTTCTTCCCAGTGATGCCAATGCATTCAGTATTGTCTTGTCACTGTCTTCTGCCAGTTCTGCCTTGCTTTCTCTTTCTTCTCTCAGATACCAAATTAAATGCTTGCTTAGCATGTCTCCCATCTTCTATATGGTGTCCATGTCCCAAACACCTGAGCCTTCTTTCTTTAATGATATTTTCTAACCTGCTCTGTCAGTTCCCTTGCTCTCGCATTTGTTATTTTGCCTTTCCATTAAATGTGTAATATCTTCCTCAACCATCTGTGGTGGGCAGCCTCCAATCTCTTTTTATCATCAACTCATGAGCCAGGTATCTTCACTGGACACTAGCACACACAGTACAATCGCAGGGCATAATCTGATCTTTAGGTTGGTATGGAGACCTGTGTTTGACCAGATGCTGTTTATCCTTGCAAGAGTGGTATTTGTTATTCCTACCCTCGTATGAATATGTTTTAAAATTGCAGCCATCTTCAAATGTCACTACTCTCCCCAGATAGCAGAACTCTTCTATTTTTTTTATTTATTCTTCTCATCTTTGCATCTGTTGTCCAGTTTCCTACTTTCATGATCTTGGTTCTCTCTATTTACTTTCAAACTAATTTTTGCCGCTTCCTGTTCTATCTCTGATGTAAGGACAATCATTCCAGTCCATATCAGAGACTTAGTAAAGCAATGACTTCAGCAAAGTCAAGGTCAGGCATCTCATCGTCGCTAACCCCTTTTACACCATTCATGATGCCTTTTGTTGACAGCTTCATTATACAACCTATTACTAATACAAAAAGAGGACTGGTAATAAACACCTCCCCCACCACCACCCCGTCTAACACCAATCACAATATCTAACCACTCCCCCAGGCCTGTATCTGATCTTACTGTGCATCTAATTCCATTATATAACTTCCTTATTATGCTGGACCAGCTTGTCTGGTATCCCTAGCTTCTAGCCATATTCTACAGCATCTCTATAGACACTATTGAACACTCTCTTAAAGTCAATACATTTTATTAAGGTGGATTTAAGCCAAGCAGTAGCTTTTTTGATGATCTGTCAAAGAGTGACTATCTGTTCACAACGTAATCAACCTGGACAGAACCCAGCCTGTTTTTTCCCCCATAGTATTTCATCCACTGCCTTCTTCATTCTATTCAGCCAAACAGTAGTCATTACTTTGCCTGCGATTGACAGCAGTAAAATACCTCTCCAGTTTGGGTATGGAGTAAGATCACTCTTTTTAGGCAATGCCATGATGCCATTTTTCCAGTTTTGTGCTGCTTATTCTTTCACCCATATTTTGTTAGAGTTTTGTTAACTGCTCAATCAGAATTTTGTCTCCCACTTCTAGTACTTCTGCTTGAATTCTGTCAACCCCAGGAGCCTTCTACCCTGATTAAGGCTTCTAATGACTGCTTTAATTTAAATCAGTGTTATTGGTCCCACTTCTATTTCTAACTTATCATTGATATGTCTCAAACTTGTGTGAGATCAGCAGCTCTGGAGAGTTTAATATGGAATGGAAATGTCCTTTCTACCTTGATCTTCATGCATAGTCAACATCTCTCCATCAGAGTCCCTGATGGGACTCACCTGTGATGGTCTGGTTCTTCTTGAGAAGTCTTTCACTATTCTATAGAACTGCTTAACGTCTCCTCTTTGTGCTATTGTTTTTCTGCCTCTGCAACCTTCTCCCGAACTCAGGCATTTCTAGCTCTTCATTTCTTTATCTTTTTCTCTGTATCTTGCAACCACCCTTAAGAGTTCATCCTGTCTTGCACTCTTCCTTTCTTTACTTCAGAGCTTTTGGTGCTGCCCATGTTACACATATAATCCATACATCTTTCTTCTGCCCTCTTTGGAGGTTTGCTACTTCCTCTGTTGTCTCGACTAAGTTTTCTTCCAGTTTGACTGTCTCTCCCAGCCTTGCATCAGCCTGGTCCTGTAAAACACTAGAGTGGTTGCTAAATGCAATCTGATCTGTGTTTCTTTGTTCTTGAGCTTCTCTATTGCTATGACACATTTTGTCCTTCTTCACGATCGGAACATCATCTCCTCTGCTGACTCTGACATCGCTCAGAGAAGATGGCTGTCTCTTTGATTGACAGTCACATTGTCTGGTGATTTTTATGTGAACATGTGAATCCTTTTGAGAATACCTTCTATCTTTAGGATGATTTGAATCTCTGGGGTACAGAGCCATTTACCATTATCAGTTTAGATGCCCTTCAGTGCTATGCACATGACTCCCTCCCAATCAGTTGCTGATTTGTGCACTGAAGTTGCCTATCAACTTGATTTCATGGTTAGGTATTTCATCCAACAGTTGCTGCACACCTGCTGTGTTTGTTGGTGCATATACTGGGATTAGTGTATATCTGCAATGTCTTATTTGCTGCTGTTATTCTGTCATATACTGGCTCTAAGGCCAGCAGGGTCTCCATTGTGCTGTTATCCAGCATAATTCCTACAGCTCTTTCATACATTCCTTCTCCTGGGTAAGAGATTGTAGAGCCACCAGATACCACCTCGCCACTTCCTGCCCATCTCATCTCAATGACACCAAGTATGTTCAGATAGAGAAAAAAAAATACTCTCTCATGTAATGTGTGCCAGCTTTCCCATACTATACAAAGTAAATACATGCCACACACCTAATTTGTACAGATTTGGTCATAAGAATTCAATGTCTCGAGATCTCAGCTTCCTTTTGGCTTTCACTGAGATCTGTCATACTTGGGTTTTGAACTCCATAGGCACCTACCTGCCTCTAGTTTGTTTAACTGAACTGCTTCTGCTGCAGTACTGAATAGGTTGTAAACCCAACTGCAAAGCCCCTCTTTTATCCAACTTAGGACCGGCATTGTTGTATATATGTATAAATACCTTGGGTTTGTCACTATATAAAGTCAATTATATTTTTCCAGCCCAGAAATCTTTTTGAATAGTAGAAGTTCTCTATTGTGACAGTCACTTTATTCTCTGTTTTGACTCTTTGTACTTCAAAAAAAATTAAGGCATAAAACATTCTATTGCTAGTTTCAAGTGTGCAAATACACGGTCTGAAAAAATAACTTTACTGACATCCTCAAGATTCAAGGTCATAAAATAATAAAAAAAAACCTGCATTGATTTCAAGCCTTCTACAAGTTTCATGAAGAGAAAAAAAATTATCCAGTACAATGGAGAATTATTTGAATGTACAATAACTGCTTCCAAGAACATTAGTTCTAAATACTTTTACAATTGTGCCTACTGACTGCTTCCAACTCAATACTTCAATTATAGAAACATTATAAGAACAATGTCTTGGGTATATTCTGATGTATGCTATTATGTTCTAAAGGGTGCCATTATTGTTAGCTTGTGTGGAGAGATGAGTAATCACGGAAACAGATGAATATCCTTAAACCACACTAAACCGATTACAAAGCAATTGTTGTTTGAGACTAGCAAGGAGAATAGATTAGTTCATATACCTTTGCACCTTTCCTGATTTGGGTTCAAACCAAGTTCAAAGAAATGCAATTGGAATTGTGTCTGGTTTTGTAACTAGATCTGTATAAGTTTCAAAGCTCCAATGGCAGGCTTTAACCCACCGAGAAGAATGTTTCTGTTCTGTTTCTAAAGTGCCATAAATGCTCAGCAGCTTACTTATTGTGTACCGGAGTCATCATACATACAAATACACAGTTTTTATAGGCGTTTGCAATGGAACTTAAGCATATGCTTAAAGTTAAGTGGGTGTTGAAATGCTTTTCTGCATTGGGACAGACTTAAGCGCCTTCTGAATCATGACCTTAGTAATTCAAGAGTGCTAGGTTTCAACTGATGCATCTAGCAGTGGAATGCTTCATCCATGAGGGATGATAGACTTCATGAATATATCAAATCCAAAAGTAATCTGATGGCATCTGTTACATGAACATATTGTACCTCTTAAAAAAAAAATAGACCTCATTATGAACCATAAAATACTTCACAATGCACGCTGCAACAAAACAGGATTTTCACAACCCAGTATTAATGGAGTCCAAATCAATTGGACAAAAACAGATTAACAGTTCAGGAAGACAAATATATTTTTAAAATTCTATACCATTTGGTTGGAGAAACTGGGATTCTGGCTTGACAAAATAATTATAAGCACAATAGTTTGTCTCTTTTCCTCCCCTATCAGGGATTTTTGTTTATTTGTTTTTGTTTTTAAATACAGCAGAGTACTCCTTATTAGAATTGATAGGCCAGAATGAACAACTATGTGTACCACTGTATCTGTTTGATGCAGTTTCCTCCTAAACAATGCAATAAAACCGTCGCTGGTCATAAAGTGATTATATTTATTTAGATCCACAGCGTGCTTTACACCTTACAAGGCACAAAGGTGAATACAGCCCCACATGAAAGAACTGAGAAGACAGAACATGCTAGGAAAATCAAAGAGGGAATGAATTTATTTATTTATTACGAACTCACAGCTTGTGAATGCAAAATAAGGTCATTTGAATGAGGAAAGTGTGATGCCTTTGTTAACAGGCAATTCTTGGGATCATGGAAAACAACAAAGAGCACAGGCGCCGACTTTCAGCTTTCCCTGGGGGTGTCCCACTCCTTCTCGACCCCGAGAGCCCACCCCCACTCTGCCCCTTCCCCCAAGGTCCCACCCTCTCTCTGCCTCTTCGCACCACCACGCCGCACCCTCACCCAAGGCTCCACCCCCTCTTGCCTCCACTCCACACCCTCCCCCCCAAACATGACCCACCCTCACTCCTCCTCTTCCCTCCCACTTCCCCCAGCACCTCCCACCCACCGCCGAACAGCTGATGGTCATGGCTGACGGGTGCTGCAGACCCGTAGCTCCCATGGAGTCAGTGCCTATAGCAAGGAGATGGGGTTGGGAGAAGGAAACAACCAGAGCATTAAGACTGACATTGTTAGCAGAGCAGTGAGGGTAGTAGTCAAAACGAAATTCCAATAAGGCAAAAGACCCAGATGTAGATGTCAGAGCTGTGCAGGGACTTGAAGGTGAGAAACACACACAAATCAGGTAAGATTATGATGAAAATTAAAAACATTACATGAAATGGTTAGGAGGAGTGGGTGTCAATTTCTTGGGAAAACTTTATGTGAGATGTTCAGTTATTACAAGGTGGCTACATTATATATTAATGTTTAAATGTTAAAATTCCCCTCACTCTTTAGTACTGTTAACTGACTTAGTTAAGAATCATTAAGGACCTGATCTTGTGAGGTGCTGAGCTTGTATAACTCCCTGGTGAATGTGTATTACAGGTCCCACTCTGTGCCTAGAGTGCAAAGGATGTAAGTCTGTTACAGCCCCAGCTGGAGTGGCTTGCCCGTTCAGCTCAAGTTGTAGCAGCTCATGCTCTTAGCTCTGAAGATCTCCAGTTCAGTCTTGGGCATGCTGGCCAAGATGGCAGCCATCATACTTGCGGTCAATGGCAGATAAGAGATCACAGCACCTCAGAAGATCAAGACTTACAGGGAGTTATAATATGTACAGTCTCTTGTAGCTCATGTAGAGCTTTATCCAAAGCCATTGATGTCAATGGAGAATAAAAATCATTATTGCTTCCTGTGCACTTTGGATCAGGCCCTCGATCATTAAATAGATTACTGTCAGACCCCCTGGTATCATGTCTCGTCAGCTCTGGACCATGGGACTGCCTGACCCTAGAAGGAACACTTGGGGTAAACCCCAACTGTAGGGTACAATCTTCCCATCCTGTCTTGGCATTAGTCAAGAGGTTTGCTATATGTTTATAAAAACAAAACAAAACAAACAAAAGAAACAAAAAAGACCTTCTGGAGTGGTTCTTCTCCATTCTCTAGATTTCAGTCTCTCAATATATAATGTCATATATGCCATAATTTTAAATACCAGAGCTTGCCTAACAAATACAATAATGTTACCTCAATACATGTTTAACCAGGATCTTACTGGCTGGAATCAGTAAAAAACTATGCCTGATCCTGCAAGGTGCTGAGTCAACAGACTGCTGTAGGAGTTGTGGATACATGTCCCCATGGATTCCAAGCCAGTGGGAGTACAGGGCATTCAGCATCGGCAATGGTCAGCACCTTGCAGGATCAGAACCACTGTCAGCTGCACAAACCTCCCAAATTGAAACGGATGTTGATGTAAAATAAAATGCTGCATTGGATATGGTTACTGAGGTTGGAAAAGTATTACCGGTAATATTTTAGGCAGTGTAATACATGCAAATTCAGGGACAGGAATCCAGCCCTAAATCTATATTGTCTTAGTTTCATCCCATTACTACTCACGTTTCCTTTATTATCCTCCTAATTGATGCCTCCCAAAATGTATTTTCTATAGATAAAAAGAACAGGAGTACTTGTGGCACCTTAGAGACTAACGAATTTGAGCATAAGCTTTCGTGGGCTACAGCCTACTTCATCGAAGGCTGTAGCCCACGAAAGCTTATGCTCAAATAAATTTGTTAGTCTCTAAGGTGCCACAAGTACTCCTGTTCTTTTTGCGGATACAGACTAACACGGCTGCTACTCTGAAACCTTTCTATAGATAAGATCACTATGTAATTTTCTATGACAATTGGAGAGAATGTGAGTGAGAATATATCTTTTATGGGACCAACTTCTACTGGTGAAAGAGAAGCTTTCAAGTTACATAGAGATCTTCTGAAAGGCTCTGTGGAGCTTAAAACTTCTCTTTCACCAACAGAATTTGGTCCAATTAAAGGTACCCCTCACTCACCTTCTCTCTCCAATATCCTGGGACCAACACGGCTACAACACTGCAAACAATAAATGTATGATAATTGAAGTCAAGTCTCCAATAAACTGCCACCACAAACTTATGGGTTCTGAAATATGGAGAGTGATATTAGAAAACTAATTTTAAGCCATTTCTTCATTCATTTTCAATACTTAAACAGTGCATCTTGCGTTGTGTAACAATCAAACGAGGGGTATTGATATGCTTTGCAGAAAAGACAACTATTTCAGGTTTTAGTATTGATGCCTACTTTACTTAAAATCCAATGACCTACGGTTTTAGACAGGGAAATTACTGGAGCAAATATGTACCCACATGAGGATGTGTTAAATCCAGAGTTCAGAGGATCCAAAATCATCATAAGTATATTTACTTTTCACTAGGACTGCGTGAACCCATTAGTATGTGGTTTGCAGGGCTTGGAAACAAATCATCCATTACTGATTCAATTTGGAGACTTAAGTTTCTGAACTCACACAGGAAGCTGAAGGGGGCACCTAGACTTCTGGGAGTTTAGAAGTGAAGCCAGATTACCTTTGTGGGGCACATCTGTCTGAAAGTTCAGGGGGTGCTGAGAATGTGGCCATGTTTAAGAGTAAAATAAAAAGTTGTGGGGGTTGTCCCCCTCATCCTTCCGCAGTGCTTGTGCCCCTTAGTGGCACTGTGACCTAGTGGATTGAGCATTTAACTCTTCAATCCAGTCCTGGCTCTACTACTGACTCACTTTGTGAACTTGACTGTTTGTTTCCCCAGCCGTAAAATGGGGATAGTAGTTCTTCCTGTACCCCAAAGGATTGTTGTTATAATAATCAAGACTGATTATTGTTTATGGAGATCTCAGGAAATATAAAGCTGTTTGTTAGGCATTATAAATATGTTAAACAAGGCTTCAGTTTCAGAGAACAACTTAGTTATGTCTCTTCTTTTTTTAAGGTAGTGTAATAACTTAGGGTGTTGGAAAATAATTTGATTTTAGGAAAATTCAAATGTCCACTGAGAGATTAACGGCCAGTGGCAGGCGGCTAAGGAGATGAAGCAGGTTGCACCAGCCATCAAGAAAGCACAAAGAATTTTGACATGGCTGTAGTCTGCATTTCTCAGCATGAAACAACAGCTGTCAGGGGGCTGGTTGAACAGCTGAACAAGAAATAATCCTCTAACACAGTGGTTCTCAAACCGTGGCTCGGGACCCCAAAGTGGGTTTTAATAGGGTGGTCAGGGCTGGCGTTACAGTTGCTGAGGCTCGAGGTTTCAGTCCTGGGCGGTGGGGCTCAGGTTATAGCCTCCCAGCTGAAGACCTCAGGGTCTGGCTTTACCATGCCACCCCGCCCCACCCAGGGAGGAGAAGTTCAGGCTCAGGCTTCAGTCCCCCTTCCCAGGGTTGTGCAGTAATTTTTGTTGTCAGAAGGGGATCACAGTGCAACAACGTTTGAGAACCGCTGCTCTAACATACTGGTGAAGGAGGGCAGAAAGAAGGTTTCTATGAAGCAGGAATGATTCTTTGAAACAGCCCTTTGCAGCATTCTGAATTTCTGAGTTTCAGACTTCTGAAGTGCAATATAATCAACATTTAACTGATTGCAGGGGACCTTTTATGTTGACCGTATGTACTTCTGTGCAGAATGAAAATACACAAATGTTTCTCCTTTCTAAGAAAAGGACCCACCACACACACACACACAGGGTAAACTTAGTGCTCCATAAACATACCAGATCAACCACCCTGGAGACCAAATTCCTCTGTTCTCAGAATAAGCAGGCCTGAGGGATTTTTCAAAGGTGCTAAACCCCTGCTTCTTCCACTGACATCAGTTACAGCTGTAGGAGTTCTGTGCCTCTCAAAAATCAGGCCCAGGTTTCTCCAAACTGCTTTGCCTCAGCCCTGTCCTCAAGGAATCAGTTATAAGCCTGAAAGAGTAATTCAGTCTCCTTGGCTATTTAATCCTTAGCCTTTCTGCTGAAATGCCCAGCAAGTCCGCCAGTTGGTGCCACCATCAGTGGGAATTTGCATAGTGTGGACACCTTTTCTAAAAGATGGACCAGGGCATACCAGGTATTTTAAATACAAAGTGAATTCAGATATTTATTCTTGCTCAAAGTAATAGAATGCAACTGTTTAGTGCAATGGGGAGCAGCACATGGTCGACAATACATCCTAAGTGAGCTGCTATGCATACAAAATAGGAATTGTTATTGAAAGTGGGGAAAAAAGTTTGTTACTAAAACCGCTTGAGCTGTGAATGAGATTTCATTTAAACTCACTCCAGCTGTCTTACTAGTTAAACTTTCTTAGAGTAGATTCCCACTTCATTTGAAATATGCTCCCCAAAAGCGGCTCAAATTTCTACATGAAGAGTGGTGAGGTTGGGTAAAAGCATGTCCTGACTGATTTAAAGGCCAACTGCACCAACAAAATGTAAGATTTAGGGCCACAAAGTGCCATCAACCCCGAAACAAAAAATCTCCATTATTCTGCACGTGGGCGGAAATGAGGCCGTGCATGACTGCAAACGTCTCTCACATGTTTCTCATTGGAAGATGGGGGCCACATTTCAGAATGAGAAACAGCATATTCCAATGTACATCTAGTTCTATTGTGTCCTATAGGAGCCTTAGCATTCCATTGTGGTAGAGAGTCTGCCAACATTTCAGTTATAAATCTCTGTTTACAAGGGTGTACAATTTGGTTTTAAAATGTCTCACTGGACAGAAATGCAGCATACAAGGAGTCAGCCAAGGATTAATGGATTTTTTTTTAATTTAATTTGGGGAAAATGTTATTTTTTTCACAATGGTATCTGAGTTAAAAAGAGTTCAGAGAGAGAGAAATGATTCATCACTCGTCAGACACTTTCTATGCCTCTAGAACTCAAAAGCTGACAATTTTCATCAAAATTTTCAGAACCAAAAGCCTAACTGTAAGCTGCTAAATTCTGATGTAGGCCTCAATTTAAGAGGACAGTAAGAGGACTTCAAGACAGTTCAAGTCAATGGGATTTAAGCATGTGCTTAAGTGCTTTCCAGAAAAGAGGCCCTGAACTCCTAAATAAGTGGGCCAATTTTCAAAAGGGCTGAGTGCAAAGCACTGTCACTGAGTTCACTGGAAGCTGCTACATGCTGAGTGCTTTTGGTGGGGAAAAAACCCCACAACCACCTATTTAGGAACAACAATTAGCATTTTCAGCCTAATTTCATGAGCCCATTTTTGAAAATCTTGTTCTTCTTTAGAGAGACGACTTTTTCAGATGGTCTGTCCAGTTCCCCACTTGCTGTACTCACTGCAGTGGTTCAGACACATTTCCATAGACAATGAGAAATTACCTACATTCCCCTATCCACACAATTATTTCTCTCCCCACCCCGCTCCCCCAGATATCGTCAACACTAATCCAACTTTGCAGTTCCTTTCCATAGCTGTATTGGGGGGGGGTACACAATTTTTATTTACTTTCAATAATTTATAGCGCACCTATTACCATGGCATCTAGGCTCATCATAAAATAGAAACAAAGTAAGAAAAGATAAAGCTATAGATTAGGCAGGGAGTGATCTGAAAGAATGAGACTATTTAGACTTATTGGGACAGATCTTCCTCTCACCGAACAATTCAGGGTAATTCCTCTTACTTAATTCTGTGGTGGGTAAAAACAATACAGGATAATTTGACTCTCAGATGCTTATTTGCATGCATAAATAAAGGTACATGCAAAGTATGTACATGTACAAAATGGAGGCCTACTCAAAATTTAACTTAATTTTTTTTAAGTGGTATTGGCACATTACCACTAAAGATGTAATTATTTTAAAAAAGTCAGAAGAGCTCATACTGATTGTTTATATAGATTTTTAAATATTCATGATCTCTTATGTTTTAATTATTTGGATTCCTATTGAAGGTCTAGCTTCCCTGAAAAATCTTGGGCTCTTTCAAAAATATATTCTAAGTAACAGAATGCCTACAATCAAAATATTATAGCAGTTTTTAAAAAAGCTTAAACTTAACCCTGATAGAGATCTGAAGGAAAGCTGCTGTCACCTACAGTACTGCCTGCTTTGTAATGAAAACAGCAAAGAAAAACAATTAAAAAAAATATTAGCTCTACTAAGGATTTTTCTCTTTTAGCATCTTCACATTGTGTGTTAACCCCCCAACAATACCAGCAAAACAGAGACTTAAATGCACAGAAGTTGATGAGAGAGGTGAGTGGACAACCAACAAATAATGTAATTGACAAAGTTAACCTCTTTTTCTCCTCTCACAACTCCCACCAGCAGATCTTGATATTGATCATTCTTCTAATTGTTGCCTATGGATTGCCTGTGAATGCTGCTTTGGGAGTATTTGATATGTGGTATTCAAGCTTTTGATGGTTGACTGGTTCTATAAAAGTGATGTGCATTACTTCTGGCCTCTCACTGGAGGCTTGATCCAGCAATGTACTGAGCACTCTAGTTCGATCCAGCAAAAGACTTATGTCTACACTAGAGGTTAGGAGTGTGATTCCTGTGTTGTGTGCACATATTTGCACTAGCTCTCATTGAGCTAGTATGACTATAAACAGCAGTGTAGCCATGGTACAAAGGTCTCCCAGTGCCAGGTACATGAAACTGGTGGGTATTTGCTCGACCCAGCTCAGCTGTGCCCCCACTGCCACAACCATGCTACAGTGGCTACACGGCTATTTATACTCACGTTAGCTTGATGTGTACATGAGCTGGGGAATTACACCTGTATCTCATAGTGTATACATAGCCAAAGAAAGAACCTTGAAGTGAATGCTCTTAGTTTCTCTGTTTGTTCTTTTACCTGTTCTCAAGTTTATCTGTTATCTGCACTCGTTTCTAGATTAAATTTAATGTATTGCTTTTGACCCTTTAAAGCCCTAAAATGAGGCCCCAAGTATTTCATAGACCTCAATTCCCAGGTGGTACAATGGTAGTGAGACCATCTGAGTCACTTGAGCCAGCCGTCCTTTTTAGGTATATACAGAAGGGGCTGCTGGTAGTACAGAATTAGTGTCATTAGCGAGGAGAACCTGCTTCTGTAATTCACTTCCCCTGCTAGACTATTAGAGACCAGATGTAATAGCCTTCAGGACTTGTTCCATTACATCTCTCTTTTTCCTTGGAAGACCGAAAGATTACTGGGGGGCTGGCCAGGTGACTATTTGAAGAACTGGAGTTGCGTCGAAACTTTGGGCAAGAAAGTATGAAATCTCTAATATGGTTATAAAAAGCTGAAACCGTGCCACTGGGCTGACCTAGAGAGGAACAAATGATAATATTGAAAAGAATGTTTGCAGTGTTGCTGTAGCCATGTTGGTCCCAGGATAACAGAGAGACAAGATGAGTGACATAATCACATTTATTTTGAAAGAGAAGATTTTGAGCAAATCAGAGATGACTTGAAGAGCTCTGTGTAGCTCAAAAGCTTGGCTAATTGGACCAACTACTATTAATGAAAAAGATCTCACCTACCTTCTCTCTCTAAAGTCTTAAGGTGACTTTATTAGTCACCTTGCACCAAGGATACTTTGAACAGAAGGAAACAGATAACATTCATAATAATTAGTCTAAAATCCTTCTCTAATGTATGCTTGCCAGGACTCAACTAAAGAGGACTTAGATGGGTAACTCTTAGGTTATGCACATTCACATCCTACATTGTTTGTATTGCATGCACAGTTGTGTTTGTATTGAACTGTAAAGTATTAAACAATTTACATGGAAAGCATGCTAAATCTGATTGTCGTAACCTAGGAGATTAGTGAATGAGAGAGAGAGAGAGAGAGAGAGAGAGAGGGTGTGTGTGTGTATATATATACACATACTTATTGCGTCTCATGCTGGGCAAGCAAAAGGAACTTTTTTCATTCCAATATGCTATAACGAAACAAAATGTTTCAAAACGGATCAAACTTATCAAGAAAAAAAGCTTTTCCAATTTTTCATTTGAGACTTTTTGTCCTAATTCAGGATGGTAAAAATTCACAATCTTGAAATTCTCATAGGTTGGGTAAACCATTTTCCACCCAGCTCTAGTTACATACAGTGGTAGCCATTAAAACATCAACTTCTATCCAAAGTTAACACAGCATGGTGTCAGAAACTGCAGTCTCTCTGTGTGTTTAGAATAGGTGTCTGATGTCCACATGGTAAACTGGTAAGTGCTGACCACCCTAAAACGGTGATTCCAACATTTACATTGGATAAAATAAAAATTTAAATTTAATATACAATTAAAAAAAAAAAAAGTATTTTTCCCTGTGGAAATCCTGAGATCTGCCTGCAGAGGAGTCCATTTGCACATAACTTAATAGAGGACAATTCAGGACAGAGTCCACAATTAACTTAAGGCTGGCTCCTGAAATGAGAACTGTGTGGGTGAACACTCACATCAGAATCCTGCTGACTTTAACAAATCTTCAGGAAGCAGTATTTGGGTGGGAAACCAATACTAAGACTGAATCAATAATATACCTCATCTAGAACATTTTAGCAAATAAGTCTTGGGGCATAATTTAAGTGGCCTAATCCAAAGACCACTGAAGTGAAAGGTCATCTTTCCGTTGACTTCCATGGACTTCGTATCACGCCTTTAATGCTTAACCTCTCTTATTTTCAAAATCTCACTCTCTCTCAAAAATATGGGGATGTTTAGATTCAGGAAGGAATGCAAAGTACTAAAAAAAAATGCAAGCTGATTTCAATCCAAAGGCATAAAAAGGGCAGTATACTGAGCAAAACTGCTCACTCAAATCTGAGATGCAGTATCTGTGAGAATTCAAAAAATAAATTTTAATTGGGTCATATTTGTTCAACTGGAGACTATGATGGTCAACAAAACCAAAGAGAATAGCAAAATAATTGCAAAGTTCATGTAGCAGTGGATATTGCAATTAATTTACTTTGCTAATGGCTATAAACTGCTATAGATCCTTTACAAGTAGCATTTCATAACAGATAATAAGTAATAACAAGTGCTGAAGGTGACACTGACAGTTCATTTGTCTGTAATCAGGAAAGAAATACCACTCCATATGTTGCCATCATTTAATATTAAATGTTCATGACTTTAAAATGTCATTTTTAAAGTATAAAAATAAAATTTTAGTGCTATTTTAGTGCACACTTTTAATAGTGTGAAAATATAATTATCTCCATTCTCCAGGGCTCAGTATCCTCTAAATGTACTGCAGCCATTCTACAATTACCATAACCTGACTTTACAAATGACTGTTTGGAGATTGGTGGAAAATATCCACATTTGAGTTATACAGAAATGCTCAAGTGATGAATTATCCATAGTGGATTCAAGATACCAGCATCTATGAATTATTCATATTAGTCCTGTTAACTGACTCGCCACTAAATATCCATTCACAATATAGACTGGATAATAGTAACTAATTATTCAACATAACAGCATTGCCAAAAGGGTTTAACAAAAGGTATCGAAGATCTAACCCTAGCAAGATAACCAAATTGAATCTGAACATTGTGAGTTTGAGTTTGCTAAAGGTCATATCACAACACTGTCACATTTAGACTACCTCAGAAACACACACAACGTGTACCCCAGGGGTTCATTCTTGGAGCTTAGACAATAGGAAAGGTCTGTTCACATGTGCAAGCAACTCAAGAACCCTGCACTCCAACAGTCCATTCACAGAACACTAGTTAGAAGGTGTCATCTGCTGCTCCAGGCGGCCTTGCTCTCCCACCACCTTCACTCCAGGGTCTGGGTACTGCCCTGGAATGATGCTGTGATGTTCTGACACTTATGTCATGGTGTTGAGCTGCTCTTGGCTTTTGCAATTCAGTTTTCTGAATTTTGTAGCTAAAACAATCCCCACATTTCTTCACTTTCATCTGCTCCTGGTTAATATACTACTTAAATGTTTTGTGTATAGTCTTCATACAGTATTATTTCAACTCATGACAGGATATGGTGCAAGCTTTAATATAGTGGCAAAAGTATTGGAGGCTCTGCAATATAGGACTGCACCAAAGGAGTCCCTCTGTTTCCCTAAACACAGTAGGTTTCAAGGGTGGATCAAGAGTGGCAGGAGAGTGGGGAAGCATGAACTGTCCTGCTATTTCAACCCTGAGACTACAGTTTTGGTTATGGGACAACTGCACTTTTGTTTCGTTGCCTGGAGGAAGTGAAAGAATTTCTTCCTCCTTAAACCCCAGTAGATCTCCTTCCTTATGCTGTGAGCAAAAATAAAAATTTGGCTCAAAAAATGGACAGCACTGTGCCTCCTTTTAGATCCCTTGTATATTAACTGCACTTTGTAAGAAATCAAATCTTTTTTTGTATTTTATCCTTTTATAATTCACTTCATTTCTGTTTGTTAGTGAAACAAAGGTCTCCCAATGACTGTAAGAAAACAGCTCCTCTGTTTTACTTTTATGTTGATTGCATATTATAATGATTAGACTTGCAAGTCAGAAACTTTGGCACTCTACTTGTAGTTGGAAGTGGATACATATCATCAGTCTCCAAATATAAGTGGAATCAGATGGCAAAAACATTTGCCCTCCTGCCCAAACATCTAGATGTAAAGTTAGCGTGGTTAGCAATTAAAGAACAAGTTAAAAAGGCTACCCAAAAAAAAAAAAAAAAAATCCAAAGTCAATTATTATAATCCTGCTGGGCTGGTATAAAGCCAACATTCNCAAAAAAAAAAAAAATCCAAAGTCAATTATTATAATCCAGCTGGGCTGGTATAAAGCCAACATTCAGGTTGGTTTGCAATGAGCCATAATAAATGGTTTTAGTCGTCGTCCCCCCCCCCCTTTTATTGCCTGTGGACATCAGTTTTAATACAACTGCTTGAATTTAGAAGTTTACTACCAATAAAAGTGAAACAAATGTTTATACCCAGCAGTCTTAGACTTCAGACTAACTTTATACATCTAAGTAGTCTTGTTGGTCTTACTGAACTCAAGGGGTCTATTCACATTCATAAAGTTACCTATGTGCAGAAGTGACTGCCGGCTCAGACCATAGCTAAGACTGGACCCTTCTCTGAAAACAAGCATTGTAGCTTTATATTTTATGGTTTTTGGAGGAATAGGTAGGAGACAGGAGTCCAGACTGTTTGTACAGAGCCCAGCACAACTTGGCCTTAATCCTAATTGGGACTTAATGGCTTTACTACAATAATTGTTAATATAGCAATACTTAACATTATAGCTCATTTTAACACTGTATCATCCTTTGGGTCCCAGTTTAACCTCCAGTTACACAAGTGAAATTCTTATTGAGTTCTTACCAAATAGGGTCATAGGTATTTAAAACCCTTGGGATTGGTTAGGCTCCAAGGTTTAGAGGAAATGCTGGGAAGCAGGGAACATTTCTGGCTAGATCAGGACTCTTAACAGACCCCAATTTCATCGTATTCTGTCTCCCCACTGCATGAGCCCCCCAACATGGCTTCCCTACCCCATCTGTTTGATCCCAGTCTATTCCTCAGACCAAGAACCGATAGTGGAGAGGTGGAGCACAGCCAGAGTCAAAGGTGGGTGGGAAAGAACAGGTGTGCATTAAGAATGTCTATGTGGGGAGGCGGGCCTGTCAGTAAAGGAAAGTTAGTCAGGGAACACACAACTGATGGAGGAGGCAGTATCCTCTCTCTGGTTCTCGAAGGTGGGATGGAGAAGTGGGAGGGCACTTAGTTGTCAGGAGGTAGGCTTCTGCTGGAAACGGGGCTGAGGATAGAATGCTGAAGCTGCATACTATTGATGTGCAAAACAGCAAAGCTACAGAACTTTACAGAGCTGCAATGCGTCTGGCTCAGAAATGCTGTGTTTTGCTAAACAAATCAGTGCTGTTCTGAATCAGGAAAGTATCAGAATTTTCACAGAAATGTACCTTTATCCAAACAAGATCCAGAATTTCAACAAATTGAAAGGTTGTTGCTAAAAAAAAACAAAAAAAACCCCACACCTGTTTCAGGGGAAGCAAAGTCACAAAATTTTGGTTTCTTTTCATGAAATTGGATAATCACTCCGTTTAAAACAAAATATGAAAATATTATGACAGTTGAATTTCACTGCAAATATTTCACCCAGCTCTAATATTTCTAAGTGATGTAACGGCTAAGCAAATAATCAATTATGGACTCTTTAGCCAGTGGTGGATAATGACAATCGAAGTTATATTAAGATATGCCCTTTTTTTGTGGACATGGGTGACCGAACAATGGCTAGTATTCTATACCCGTGAATGATTCTTTCCATAAAATCTCAGCTGTGACTACTTTCTTGTTTATAATACTACTAATGCAACAATAAAACTGAATAGGACACACTGAGCCTGACAGCCCCAAAAGTGTGGAAAGTGAAAAAAAATTCCATTGTGGAATGTACCCTGCAGCAGTGAATCTTTACATTGCCACAAGGATGAGCCAGTGTCTGCAAGGCATAACTGAGACAAATTGATCCTAGGTGAAATATGCTATCCAAAGTATACTCATCCACATAAAGGGAATATGATGATCCTGATCTCTCTTGTATAATCTTATTTAAAAGGTCAATCCTGAAGTTAGTTGCGTAGTTGCTACTTTCATAGAAGCCAGTAAATCTAAGGTAAGATACATTTTAATTTAGGCATTTCAGTAATACAAAACTAAAAGTGACCTGATCCTTCTGCATCTCTTCCTTCCCTAGCTTTGCAGAATATTATTGATATAAATCAATTCTAACAGTCCAAGACTACATAATAATTGTAAAACAAAACTATGGCAATTATTTATTCATTATAATTGAATGCCTCAGAACCAAAAAGCACATTTTGCAGACTCGTCCTACAGAATAGTAAATTACTTTCCTGGAACCACTACAAAGACCTGAATTAATTACCACTGAGATGCACATTAGTGGATTAGTATGAACTTTCATTCTGCTTTCTGCGTTAACTGACTTTCAAACTGACTATGACCTTATTTTAATTTGCATGTTAGAAACCTGTGCATTGTTAAAATGTAAGCCACCATTAGATCTACCACTTTAATATCATATTGAGATCAATGACATCATAGCAGTATGGGTAATGGTGCTGTGAATAATCTATATATAAAGCAGCGATTCACAAAGCTACTGATAACTTATACCACACTTAGAAAATCCCTAAAGTATTTTCAATGTGTATACTAATTCTTTATTGAAGCAAGCTATAGACCCCAAACAGTATTGAGCCCCGCATTATGCTAAGCACTGTACAAACAGGTCCCTGCCCTGATGACCTTACAGTTTGATTTGAAAGAAGATGCAACAAAAGTGAAAATGACAAACAGAAGTAAGACAAGGGGAGGGAACATACAATGTGACCCTTTGTTGTTGCCTGTAACAGAGGTGGCTGTGGCATAGCTTGATGGTCTAGAAGATTTTCATTTGTCAATAGTGAACTACAAATCTTTTGTAAATGCGTGAAAACAGGTTGCTTAAAAATCTCAAATCACTATCGGACAGACAGGTAGATATTAGAATCTTTAATTAAGTGATTGAAAAACATTCCTCTTTTCACTTTTCTGACTCAGCTGACTTCCAGATTCTGTGCTATTCCTGTATCAGGTGCTATAACAAACACTATTAACTGTGCATGTTTGGACAAACATGATGAAATGTTTAGTAGAATAGAGCTATTGTACTTGAAATATAAAAATAGGTGTTAATAGGATGAGCAGGGAAACTTCAGGTGAGGGGTCGAATGATAAATATTTTTAAAGCATGATCATTTTTATATTACAATGCATCAAGGAAAGAGATGGCTCATGATTTTTTAAAAGAAATCAACTGAAAATTTTTGAACACAATCCCGTGAGGAACCGAGCACCCCCAGCTTCAAGTCATTGGAGGCAGTCAGCTCTGTAGAGATGTTCAACACTTCACAAATCAGTTCCCTCAATCTTTGCTTCTTCCTGAGGTTAGTCGTGCATCTGCTTGCACAGCATAGAAGTGGGTAGAGAGGAGCTTTGCACAAGAAGGTACTGAATGCTGAAGAAATAGTTCACAGCCCACAAAACTTTCATACAATGCACACACCTGTTCGGACTCCTAATCACCCCACACACGTATCACGGTAAAAAGGGGATGGCTGAGAAAAAAAGCTTTTTATATCAATCCTAGAGATCGAAGTTGGGCATTGAGTAGCTCCAGATAGGATACAGTGTTTGCTTATTTACACATATGTACATTTCTTCCTGTTTATGACCACTACAGGACCAATCGTCACATTAGTCTGTGCTAAGCTGCCCTGCCTGGGGCATAGTCTTTATATTTATGAGCTTCCTAGACTCATGCCATCTGCAACCTTTTCTTCTGTAGTGCTCAGGAAAAAAAAGTAATGATGATAAACATGGAGTAAATAAGGAAAATGTTCCCCATTTAAGGCTATTCCGTACAGTTAGAGATAAATTGGAACAACACAGATGAAATCCTGCCATAGTCACATTAAACATAATCATGCAGCATCTGCCTTCTGTTTTCTAGATTCATTACAATCAAAGAAAAAGCTCAGTTTGTAGAAGTCACTCATTTATAAAATTGTCCTCTTCTCTCCACAAAAGTTACAGTAAAGAAAATACCTACTAGATAATCTGCTCTGTCTTGCTGACAATGCACTCTCCGCAACCTGAATGCATGGTGGGGGCTGCGTCCATGTAGCAAGAGAAGAGAAGGGCTATGGGGGATTTGAGGGGAGGAGAAAGTTGGCAATTACTTCAGCCAAGGGTGGACCGGAAGTGTCCCGGGTGGGACACAGACCTGCCATGCTCACCAGGGAAGGGAGGGAATTTATACCCTCTTCCTTCTGACCAGAACCCTCTCTTGACATGGATATGACTAGGCCTCTTTCTGAAGACCAGGTACTTCAGAACATGGCATCACTGGTACACTGCAGGTTGGCATGATCCACCATCTCTGGTTGCTTATCAGGATTATTAGTAGGATGAAAGGTTACCCAGAGCCTTGTGGCAGGTTCTTAGTATCGATGTTGTGAGAGGGCTGGTCGTGAGACAAAGGCCTTGGGGAAGATAGCCTCTGAATAGTGATGGGATGTCAGGTGAGAGGTTTAGCACAAGTTCTTCACCAGATATGCAGAAGCATCCAGGAGATGGCCTTGTTCAAGACTGCATTCCTGATAGCATTTTTGGACCATTTATAATAATGAACTGGTGCGTGGGTTGGCAAGAGGTACTCCAAGTAGGGTTTTGATATTCAGGGATTTGCAGTGGAGGGAATGACTGGAAGCACTTGCCTGCCCTCCCTGATATGTTTTTGACATCCTCAGGGTCAAGATAACCAGAGGATGGTGAGGCAGGAATTTGCTCAGTAGGGGCATTAAGAACTTATATAACAAGGCCAGCCAGACATCGGCTCCTTTCTTCACGATGACAGACACCCCCCACAAAAAAGTTGGTGGTGGTTTTGAAAGTGGGTCTTACAATGGCACTGTTCTCTGCACATGAATTTGGGCCCTGCTTGTTCAGGATCAAGGTAGCAACAGCTGTGGCCCAACTAGGACCAGAGGTTTGCAAGGATACAAGTGATTGAATATTGGCATTCAAATAGACACAGGACATATGTGAGGCTCCAGGTGGAGACTCAGCGTCTAGCAGTGTGAATAGTTCATTTTACTATCTATCCAATTTCAGGAGCAAACAAACAGATCAGCTGAGATAGTATGTGGATCTGAGGATGAAGTACTGTGCACTGGACCCACAAATAGGTGGCCAGTTCACCTGGAGATTTTTAGCTGTGTGTCAGTGGTAATGCAATGCTGAGTTGGACTGGAAGGATGGCCATAATCTGGGACTGGCTGATGCCCACTGTACACTCCTTAGCAGTCAGAGAGCAGACACTGGACATGATTTGTGAATTTGCAAGGGGTTTGACTTGATGATCAGGGCTAAGAGGGATTTGGGACAGATACAGAACCTTTTGCCAGAACGGAATATAATTAGGTCCAAAATGAGACAGCAGAGGGCATGGCAGGGAGCTGCTAAGCTTCTGCAGGTTGACAAAGCTAGAAAGCACATGAATAGGGAGGTGGCTAAATTTGTACATGAATGGAGCGGAGTGGATGGGTAACATCCATTAGGACATTTCATACTGGGTTTAGGGATACACATATCAGACAGGGGGTAGTGATGGAGGTGTGCATATATTTTTGGCCAATATTAGGGAGGTAATTATTAACCATCAGGAAACTCAGTGCAGGGTTGGGAAGAAGGCAGACAAGTTAATTACCTTGTCCAGTGCAGATACTCATTCCACAGGGGTCCAGTTCCCTGATAATCTGGAGCTGGACATGGATTTGGAGGAAAACGCCTCCTAAGGAAGCTGGAGAAAGGGGATTGGGGCCTTTAACATCTGGTACAGCAAGGACACCCCCTCCCCCCCATTTCCCCATGCTTTAGATTTCTTGTCTCAACTACTTCAACCGCCTCTTCTCTGGCTACATCCAGTCTCCTTTTGCTCCTTTTCAGTCTACAGAGATTGCTGCTGCTATAGTTCTTTTCCTCTGCTGCCTGCTTACTATGTCACTCTCCTCTTCATATTCTTCCAGTGGCTTAATTTCACCATCCATATTGGGTCCAGGCTCCTTGTCCTACTTACAAAGCCTTGCATAATGTGTGTCTCACATACAGAGCCTCCCTCCCACCCGCAAACACCTTTTCTTATTTCTTCCTACTGTCTTCCCCCCACCCCCCTATTCCCCATACATCTATCTTTAAAAGCTTCTAAATGTCTCTTCTGTATCCTTCTTCCATTCTGGTCGCTCATGCTACCTCTTGTACCTGGAACACTCCTCCCCTCCTTTTGCAAGCAACTTCCTTCTAAACCCTTTTAGCCTCAAGGGAAAGTCAGCAGATTTAACAGGAGATACAGTAACTCCTCACTTAACGTTGTAGTTATGTTTCTGAAAAATGCGACTAAGTGAAATGATGTTAAGCAAATCCAATTTCCCCATAAGAATGAATGTAAATGGGGGAGCGGGTTAGGTTCCAGGGAATTTTTTTTTTGCCATACAGTACTATAGTTGGGAGGTGCCCCTGCCTTACCCCACACAGGCACAGCTCACTGGCACTCGAGACAAGGAGGCTGAAGGTGCTGTAGGCTAGGAGAAGCACATTGCACAGCAGCAGCTTCCCCTACTCTGCAAGCACCGGGAGGGGGGGGGCTCAACCCTCGGCCCGCCCATGCCACCCCTTCCCCCAAACCCCCACCCTTAACCCGCCTCTTCTTTCCCCCCCCTTTACTCCACACGCCCCGTCCTCACTCCTCCCCCCTCCCTCCCCTGCCTCCTGCCCGCAGCAATCAGCTGGCTTGTGATGTTCAGGGGGCGGGGGAGGGGGGGAGGAGCAAGGACTCGGCGTGCAGGCTCCTCCCTCCCTCCCCTGCCTCCTGCCCGTGGCAATCAAAACAACGTTAAGCGGGGAGTTACTGTACTAGACGAAACCAAAACTGTACTAGTCATATTCCATAGAAGTCTACTGCAAGAGCAAGAAACCTTACTATACAGCACCAAATAGCTGGCAACCAAACAAGCAATGAGGTTTAATTGGCTCAGGGAGTTGATAACAGAATCTAGCCTGTAGGGTGCTGGTTTGAATCCAGACTGGGTTGGTAGTGATTAAAATGGGTAGTATTTGAGGACTGAGCATTAGTATATATCAAATGATGTGAACCCTTCAGAGTTCTAGATGGAGGATTTAATTGTAACCTTCATGATTATGGGTCTAAAAAAGGGGATATACAGTAACAACTCCCACTATTACCAACAGCTAAGAGAAATTCTGTCGCAGCTCTTAGAGCTTTGTGCAATTTTTACACTTCGTTTGAACCTGTATGTAAGTTTCACTTTAAATTGGGGCCAATTAATGGCTTTGCATCAAAAGTTACATGAAATTTTCAGATATGCATGGTTACAAACCTGGTGAAATCAATTGACTTATTCTGAAACTCGGCAAAATTCAAGTGGTGTGAATCAGCAGAGTCTGAAACTGAACCAATTATTTACCCAAATGTCTGCAAAACCTCTGAGTTTAGTGCAATTGTAATGAGACTGTCACTGGGAATGGTACATATAATTATGTAAGCGGGGGAATGGTCCCGCTCTTGTGAGGAACTTTCCTAGCTTCTGTGCTACCCCGGTGAAGTGGGCGAGCGAAAGGATCTGAGTCCTCGCTCCCACTTCCTTGACCCAGAGGCCTCCCTGCCCTTGAGGACTCTCCTGTCTGGCAGAGTTCTCGTAGCCCCAACAAGGCTGGGTCCAGGATTCCTGCGGGGGCTCAACCCCCAACCCTGCTGTGGTCACCTAGGACAGGGGCTAAGGTGTCCCCACTCCGGGGTACCCTTTCTGCACTGGGCACCTCCCTGACCCACTGATTATTTTATACAATATAAAGCAAATACAAGTTGTTTTACTTAACAATTAATTTAAAGAAAAGAATAAGAAAAAATGGGAAAGGTCACAGGAAAACACATCACCCTGCTCTGTGGCAGGGAACATTACAAACAGTGTCTCTGGACATCAAAGCACTTTGCAGTCTGTTCCTTGTAGGTCCCAGGCCGCCTTCTCAGGGCCTGGCTGTGCTGCAGTTATGCTGCCGGTTAGACACTTGCAATGGCGGTGACCACACACCTCCAGGCTGTGGGTGGTGGGACCCTTCTTCCCAGTGCCAGCCCCCCAGTCAGGTTAAGATCCCCCTCCCAGCCTGGCCCGCATGGACCCTTGGCTGGAGTGTCTTCCTGCGCTGGGCCCTTTTACCAAGGTTCCCCCCTTGGCTGGCCCCAGTTGCTCACCACACCTGGTTCTCTGGCTGCAGCTCTGCTCCCAGCACAGGATCTGCTCTTCCTGGGCTGTGCCTCTGGCTCTCTGGCTGCAGCTCTGCTCCCAGCACAGGATCTGCTCTCCCTGGGCTGTGCCTCTGGCTCTCTGGCTGCAGCTCTGCTCCCAGCACAGGATCTGCTCTCCCTGGGCTGTGCCTCTGGCTCTCTGGCTGCAGCTCTGGCCCCTCTGGATCTGGCCCAGCTCTGCTCTCCCGCTCAGCTTGGGCCCCTGCTTTCTCCTTAGCTCGGCCCCACTCTGTCTGACTCAGGCACATTCCTGCTCACACGGAGGACGGGACCCACCCTGGCCTTCTGTCTCCTTGATTAGCTGGCCCGCCCTGTCAATCTGGAGCATTGGCCTCTTGCCATTGTTCCTGGGGACTATCAGTCTCAGGGTCCTGATTTGCCATCGATCCCTCCCCTTTTAGTGCTGGGAGCTAGCAACCAAAACACCCCCACTGAATGTTAGTAAGGGGGCAACAGTCCCCTTACAGTTAGAAAGCACTACACTGCTCTTTATCAATCTGTGATAATAGTCTTCAACCGGTATAGGTAGGCACTTCACACAACTCAAGAAAAGTCAATGGTAGATTTGTAAGATGAAGCCATAGGTGGCTTTTCATTTGAAAAATAAACCACCTGCATGAATTTCCTCTTCTACCAAGTTCTCTAATCTGAATACTGGCTGATCGTGTAGCCAGGAGCTGAATTTGCCCTTTGACCTTCAGTTCAACCTCCTTTGCATGCAATTTTGTTAAGCACCAATCTGTTTACCTAGGAGCGGGGGATGGAAAAAAAAAAAGATGCTTTTTATTTCTTCATAATATTGTCACTGTACCAAATGTAGGAGTACCATTCTCTTTAGTAAACATCCACTGAAATAAACATGACTCAGCATGAATGCAACCTATAACTACAGAGTTCAGTGATGGTAAGAACTCGCAGCAGCAGCAGCTTCTCTAATTACATTCTACCCAGCCAGTGATCAGTACATTTAATGCAGACTGCAAGGCATAGAACAATAGAGAGGCAGGAGTCTAGAATGTTTCCTTCTAAATCATACACCATCCCAAGCTGATACTTCAATTCTTAACATTCTTTAGTCATCTTAAATTCATAAAGCTTTGAGGATTCTGGAATACAGAAACCAAGCTAAAGGTTTGCACAAAGACTGACTGTAGAGATGAATGATTCACTCTACAGCAGATCCTGAAGCACAGATCAAATTTCAATAAGTTTTTGACTCTTTTCTAAATATCATCCCCTAATGACACTATTGGAAAGACGCTGTTTCTCCCATCACTCTCTCTTGCAAATGTTCAAATGCTAAACACACAAAAGATTTGATAAGCCACCAAATGAGTCTTCCTTACTAGACAGATTAAAATGCAAGACAAGAGCATTTTTGCTGGTTTATTTTGTTGCTTGGATCTGCAGTAGCTGCTACTGCTTTCAACTATTAAATGAAGCATTTTTCTTAGTTTCAAGATAAGCTTAATTGACTATTGAACTAGACCAATTTTTTCAAAAGTGCTTAAAGTAAATCCATGTGACAGCACATGTATATGAATGACCAGAGGGCACAATTCCTCACCTTTCCACTCCACCTCTCCCAACTACAACACTACTTTTTCCACATCCATTAACACCCCTTCTGGCCCATCAAAGATTTACCCACATCCCCTCTCGCCCACCACGCCCCCAAATCCCAATTCAACCCTCCCTCATGTCTTCTACTTGGTGGCATTTCCCTTCACTTCCCATGATACTGCTGCATATTGCCATGGGGAAAACAGAAAGCTAGATATTGGAGAAGCAGGGGAATGATTATGAAAGCTTGGAGCCTAGAGTGGAGTGAGTGAACTGGGTATGAAGAGAAGACCAGGCCCTCTGATGCATTGGCACTTGGTGGGTTCCACCAATCCATCTGCCTCTGTTCCTCATTGCACTGAGGCAGCAAGCCATTGATGGGCTGATGCCTTGGCACAGACACTCAGGACTCCCCTAGTGCTCCTGTCTAGTGCTCTGGAGAGCTGATGCAGCAGTCCTGGTAACCTCACTCTCAGTCCCTGTAACACCCTGAACAAGCCCTCAAATCTTCTACTCTCTCTGATTGCCCATCATATCCCTGTTTACCCCATCACGTTACTCCAAAGCCACATCCCTTCCTCAGAGCCAAACCCCATATCTCCCACCCTGCCTTCCTGTCCCGGCATGTGCAGAGCTCAGCTAGTGAATCAGGCAGAGCTTGTGGGAAGACTTGGACAAAGACAACATTTTGATGAAAAATGGAAATTTGCATTTAATCATTTTAGTTTGGTTGAAGTTGTCTCTACTCAGGGAGCCAGGCTGAGAGCAGCAGGTAATGGAAGTAGCTGAGGGATTTGAGGAATTCTATCAGCTAGAATTGTGAAAATCAATTACCTTATTCTGAGTAAGGGGATTAACTCGGTTTCATTTTTTAAAATTGTTCAAAAGTCACCTATGTCTAATATACTATCAAAGTGTGTGTTTGGGGAGCTAGAGAACTCCCCCCATCAAAATATGAAGAAACAGGACACATTTTCAGAAAGGGACATTTAAAAAAAATATTTCCACTATAAAAACATTAAAAAAATTCAAGGGGAGATTGTCAAGAGCACAAATGGCAGTTAGGTCCCTAACAGCTATTTGTGCGTTTCAAACAATCTTCTTCCCTATCTACTTGTCCTATGAAAAGTTATTATGCCAATATGGAGACAGATTCAGTCCTGAAAATGTGAAACAAGGATATTGCTTGAAATGTAAATCCTAACAGTTAGCTATGGGGCTGCTATCCATGCCTCAATAATACAGAAAGAAAGAAAAAAAATTACAAAAAATTGCTGTTTTCTAGTGAACCTTTTTGCTCATGTTTTAAATAAAGCAGATTTCACTTTGCTCAGTTTTTTATTTTAGCACTCTAACAGTTATATGTTTTTATAATATTAAGTTTAATAAAAATAGTAATCTGAGTATTATAGACATTACAATATCAAAGTAGCATTGCATTCGGTAGCAGTACATAACAGCAGCTTTTCTTACGTAAACACGTTTCTTCTTCCCCCTACCCCCAAAAATCAAAAGGTCTATAAATTAAGGACTAACAATTTAGAGAGTTAAAAATTTTACATGAAACAAAAACCAAGGCAAACAAAGGAAGGACGGACTCATTATAATAATCTTTTGAGGATCACCTCTTATTTAAAAAAGATTATATTATTTTGCAAATGGGAACAGCAACAAAAACACTCTCTGGCTGCCAATCTAAATAGCAGTTTCAGCCTGAAGTAAATATTAAGAGCTGCAGGGCTTATAATGAATGCTAGCTGTGGTATTGCTACTGGGCAGAGAGAGATATGTAACTGGTGTATACATTTGGCAGGAAATCAAAGACCCAGGACTCCTATGATAAGATTATAGTTCTTGCCAACTTACTGCCCAGGGGTACTCTTGCCATGTGATATAGCTTTTGTGGTGAAGGCAATAGTAAATAAGATAGATAAGTCAAGAGAACCCAGCATGCATGGGCAAACCACCAAACATTTGAGACAGAGAATACAATTTTTCAAAATAAAATATCTTTTTCACACAGTGCCCAGCTTCAGAGACTGAGGCGGCTTCAATCTTTTTCTTTTGCCCCACTAGAATGTAGAGACCCTTGATTAAAGCAGCATCTACTGAGATAGTCTTAAGTCACCTGGGAAGCTTCATTGTAGCGCCAAGATATTACCCTAGAAACATAAATGCCATATTGGGTCAGACCAAAGGGCCATCTAGCCCAGTATCCTGTCTTCCGACAATGGCCAATGCCAGATGCTTTAGAGGGAATGAACAGAACAGGCAAACATTCAGTGATCCATCCCGTCATCCACCCCCAGCTTCTGGCAATCAGAGGCTAGGAACACCCAGAGTCTGGATTGCAGTCCTGGCCATCATGGCCAATAGCCATTGATGGACATATCCTCCCCCCGTCCCGAATTCATCTAGTTCTTTTTTGACCCCCATTATAGTCTTGGCCTTCACAACATCCCCTGGCAAGAAGTTCCACAGGTTGACTGTACATTGTGTGAAGAAGTTCTTCCTTTTGTTTGTTTTAAACCTGCTGCCTATTAATTTCATTGGGTGACCCCGGTTCTTGTGTTATGTGAAGGAGTAAATAACACTTCCTTATTCACTTTCTCCACACCAGTCACAATTTTATAGACCACTATCATATCGTCTTTTAGTCATATATATTACAAGCTAAAAAGTCCAAGTCTTTTTAATTTCTCCTCATATGGAAGTTGTTCCATACCCCTAATCATTTGTGTTGCCCTTTTCTGAACCTTTTCCAGTTCCAATATATCTTTTTGGGGATGGGGCAACCACATCTTCACGCAGTATTTACTGTCTCATTATCTATCCCTTTCCTAATGATTTCCAACTTTTTGTTAGTTTTTTTGACTGCCACTGTACATTGAGCAGATATTGTCAGAGAATTGTCCACAATAACTCCAAGACCTTTCTTGAGTTGTAACAGCTAATTTAGACCCCATTATTTTGTATGTATGGTTGGGATTATGTTTTCCAATGTGCATTACTTTGCATTTATCAACACTGAATTTCATCTACCATTTTGTTGCCTAGTCACCCAGTTTAGAGATCCCTTTGTAACTCTTTGCAGTCTGCTTTGAACATAACTATTTGAATAGTTTTGTATCATCTGCAAATTTTGTCACCTCACTGTTTACCCCTTTTTCCAGATCATTTGTGAATATGTTAAATAGAACTGGTCCCAGTACAGACCACTGGGGGACACCACTATTTACCTCTCTCCATTCTGAAAACTGACCATTTATTCCTACCCTTTGTTTCCTATCTTTTAACCAGATACCAATCCATGAGAGGATCTTCCCTCTTATCCCATGGCAGCTTACTTTGCTTAAGAGCCTTTGGTGAGGGACCATGTCAAAGACTTCCTGAAAAATCTAAGTACACTATATCCATTGGATCCCCCTTGTCCACATGCTTTTTGACCCCCTCAAAAAAATGCAACTGCTTCTGTATGAGGAGAGATTAATAAGACTGGGACTCTTCAGCTTGGAAAAGAGACAACTAAGAGGGATATGATAGAGGCACATAAAATCATGACTGGTGTGGAAAAAGTAAATAGGTGTTATTTACACAAGAACTAGGGGTCACCAAATGAAATTAATAGGCAGCAGGTTTAAAACAAAAAAAGGAAGCATTTCTTCATATAACACAGTCAACCTGTGGAACTCTTTGACAGAGGATGTTGTGAAGACCAAGACTAACAGGGTTCAAAAAAGAACTAGATACGTTCATGGAGAATAGGTCCATGCATCATTAGCCAGGATGGGCAGGGATGTTGTCCCTCGCCTCTGTTTGCCAGAAACTGGGAATGAGCGACATGGAATGGATCACTTGACAATTACCTGTTCTGTTCATTCCCTCTGGGACACCTGGCATTGGCCACTGTCAGAAGACAGGATACTGGTCTAGATGGACCTTTGGTCTGACCCAGTATGGCCATTCTTATTTTTATAATTTTGTGCACAATGTGTTGATAGGCAGTTAGTCTTTTAGAAAGGTAAAAGTTATCAAGGCCTATTAAAGATCAAAATAGAGAATATGAATAATTATATAAGAGCTAGATCGTTAGTTGCATTGAACTGCTCTATAAAAAAAGAATTGAATGTCTAAAAATAGTTTTTTTTTCCAATAGTATTAAAATTTATTCCAGTAGTGTAGAATAGATAATGGATTCACTAGATTCTGCCCTAAAGGATTTATCAGAAAAATCAGATAAATATAGTTAGAGACGTGAGTAAAAATATAAAAATGTCAGCAAGAATTTTCAAATAAAAATCTAAAACTGAATTAACACTAGACAAACAAAAAGAAATAAAGCATACTACTTGCTTGATTAAATGACACCACTACGTTACTTATAATGAACTCCACAATACACATAGTATTAGAGAAGATAGTGATTTATTTCAAAAGAGTTACCGAATGGGTCTTATAGTTAACATTGCCTGCCACTATCAAATATGATACTTTAAGCACTGCTATTCTATAGAAACACATTACAAACCTTTCTAGCTGCATTATTTTTTAATACCAGTCAGTTGGGCTTAGTTTACAAAAGTTTGCATGTTAGATAGATGTAAAAATACTGCAGATTGGGCATGCTTTAATAAGCCTTTTGTTTGCTGGTTTGGGGGAGGTTGTTAAATATTTATGCATGAATATGTTGATCACGCCATTTTAATGGCCCATTTGTAATTTTGAGTAGACATACTTTTACACCCAGGCAAGTGTGAATAAAATAGAGGCTTTACTCATTATCGACAATGTGTATATAAAATTAAATAGTATGATGTCCTTTCAATGCATGTGCATAGCTCTGGGAGTTAAGTCTGAGCAGTGAGAGGAGAATGAACCCCTATGGCAATTTGGTGGTAATAATCATTTATCTTAAAGTTGTTAAAATGTTTGAAGTAAGGAAAAGGGGACATTTATAAGGATGAGATGCAATTATCCCAGAAGGTACACATTTATTGGAATATCAATGTCTTTTCAGACTTCAAGGAAAGATTTAGAAAAAGTTATGTTTTGCTTGCACTTGTTAAACAGATAAACAGTCGAGTTTAACATTGTTCCCACAAACACTTGATACAGTCCACATGAACTTAGAATTTACCTTCGTCTTCAAACCTTTAAAGGTATGCTTTACACTGTTTTGGCATAATTACCGTACCTGAATGACCATCAGCCTGTTGCCTTTTTACCAAGAGTTGACAATAGAGGACATTCCAGAGGATGAGTATTCCATAAGGCACCTTGCCAATTCTGCAGTTCCTCCTTTTGACTCCAGCCAGTGATCAGTTTATACCCCAAAGCATGAGGACTGATAGCCTTTTCACAATATTTTTTCTCCTAGCTATTGAGAACTAATCATTAGGTCTGGCTGTCAAAACTATACCTTGTGATCTTAAGTGTTTCCTGAGGAAGCATTTCTTGTCAAATGAGAGTTGAAGAAAACATCAGGGTTTTTTTTTTTTTAAATGCAGACATTTCCTCATTCATGTGTATACCAAAGGCAAAGAGGGTAGGGCTGTGGAAGAACAGTGATAGAAAGTGATGAAGGAAGGAATGGGGGGGGGGTGGGAAAGAGATAAATTACTAGAGTGAAAAGGAACAAGATAGACATGAAGAACAGAGAAAATAAAATATAAAAATTTTGGATGAAATTTTTTTGAAAAAAATGATATTATGAATGATGACTCAGGGGGGTCAACTGAAACAATTCAGAAACAAAACAATCTAACCAAAAATATCCTATTAATTGGTAGGAATGGTATATACATATAAAAGAAATGGGAGTTAGTGTCAAGAAGGTTGTAGTGACTCTCACCAATAGGAGCAATAGAAAACAACTGAATATATTTCTCTTTTTTTATTTTTAGCTACAGAAAAATGTTACTTCCATTTCAGCTGGTGGTACATCTCCCCTCGTGATTGGTGGAAGGTGGCTTGGCTCTGGGTCTTGCTGCAATGGTGGTCTTGGGCATCACCATCTCTCACTTGGGAGATGGCTCCTCCTACAGTCATAGCATTGAAGGCCAGAAGGGACCACCAGATCATCTAGTCTGACCTCCTGTATATAACAGGCCAGCAACACCAACTAGCACCCACACACTAAACCCAACAATCTCACTTCATCCTTTCCCCACCTCTCTCTCTCTTTACAACTAGCCAATGGTCACCTCTTGCTGGGTAAATTACATCATGGTGCAGATTGGCACAAAAGTATTTGGGAGGAAGGCCCCTGATGAAAATGATGGAAGAGAATAGAAAATTCATTGAAGCTTAGGGGTGAATACAAATCCTTCTCTTTGAGATGGGCTTCTATTGCAGGGGTTTTGGGAATCAACTTGGCAAACCTTTTAGGTGAACATTCCTCTCAAATAGTTTTATAACCAGTAAGCTCAATAATACAAAAACAAAATGCCAACTCAACGGGGTAGCTGAGTTTTCTCCAAAGTTCTCTGCACTGACTTTGGGTCAGCACAAAGCCTGCTATAAAAGCAATATGTTAATTAAAAAAGTTCTTACCAAGAGTTTCCTATTCATGTAATTCCTAAATGAAACATGCTCTGTTGATTGACTAGGAATTATGCGATCCAATATACTAGATTACAGATATAAGGATATATCAATTGCCTGGTTAGGGACAGACAATAAACCACACCTTTAATTCCGTCATGAGCAGCTACTCAAATGTATGTTCTCATTGGCATCAGTGGCTTGATATTAAGAAGTGCTGAGCTATACACAAATCCCATAAAGTCAATGGGAGCTGCAGTTGCTTATCTTTGAAATGAAGGTGACTCATTTAGGTGCCAAAATATAAATCTATGGGTGATGTCCAGGCTTCACTATAAGCAATGGGAGTTTTGCCATTGACTTACATGAAATCAGGTTTCACCATTTGTCTAACAATTATGCACTTGCATTTGAAAATGTTTGTCTGTCTTCATTCACAACATGTTCATTTGCTGAGGTTTTTTGTTTTTGTATTTTTAAAGAAAAAGATAACCTTCAAAATGACACTTTGTCCTTTCCCCTTTTATTTTGACCCCTATATTAATCACATCACTCACTAGCCATTTTTTCCCCACAGGTACATTTAGAAGTATCAGACCAGCTCAATTTGATTCTCCTTCTGAACTGAATGTCTATACATGGTTATTGCAGATAGCTATGCATCATTTCAGCAATTAATTGCTTATTAAATTCTTGGTTTGGTGTGGAAATACAGAAGATTTCTGCAAAGGCTGATGTTTGTGATATTAGCTGACTGAAACTGTTAGAAAATGGAGAGTAATGATTTTGAATTAGAATCCACTGTGACAATTCTTGCATATCCTAATATGCTGCAAGTAATTGGTCTTAAAGCTGAAGACTGCCACGAGACTTGATTTAACCATAGCTTTATATTATATCAGCATACAGAGTATTCACACAAGTTCCACTAGTTACCTATCCAGAGCCAAGGAGACTTGTAATTACATTTGTCCTCCAGACGAGGAGTGCCTTTGTTTGCTTGTTTATAATAAGTTAGTTGTTCTCTGGAATTGACCCTGCAAGGGAATAAATTCCACAACAGATAGATGAAATTTTAGGCTTAGGGCTGTAAGCACCCATTGATTGATGATGGAAGGCCCTTGAATTAAGAAGTACAGGTGTAAGTGATGGTATAATTTGGCTCCAAATGTATAACCTTGGGGAATTCATTTAACTGTCTTGATCTTGAGAAAACCTGCTACTGAGTCTCAGGGAAGCTGAGAGATCTAGAATTGAAGAGAGAGATCTGTATCTAGAATACAAGTCTGCAATCCTCCTTTTCATTAGTATGTCTAAAAGATTCATTAATCTGTTTTCAGCCATTTATTTCTTTGAAACAAATCACTGCTGATGCTGAGCACTCTGAATGATCACAGAATCAGAGAAGGTACTAATGGGAAAAAAACGACTAGGTCTATATGCTTGCCAACAAGGATGTGTTCTTTACAGAATATTTTCTAGTGGTTTGCCCTGCCCATTTTTAAAAGGAACAAGAAATGGACATTAGTTATACCACAGTCTTGTACATTTCACTTTCAGGGTTATTTTCCCCATATTCAGCTAAACGTTAACTTTCCTGTATACATCCTATAGCATTTAGTTATAAACATGTATACTAAATAATTCCTTTATATCCATATGGTTTACACCTTTCAATTATTTGCAGACAGCTAGACTGTCCACCTTAGTCACATCCAAGCCACAGTACATAATACTGCTCTCATTTAATCTATCCCTATAATTCAATCCCTACTTGAAGACAACTGATTATTTTTTTTGTTCATTCTGAATAATTACTGTGTGATCTGGCATATTTACTAACAGATGGTGCATCATCCCTTTGCATGGATAAGACCATGGACAGATTACACCTCCCTGATCCAAAGTGTCTTCAGTGCCCTTCCTGGGACAATAGGACTTTTCACCTTTCCATATTTAGGCCTGTGGCTGACTTCTACAGTCTAAGGAAGATGTTGAATTAAAAATCAGACTTCCCATCAATACCTGAAGTAACCCACTAAGGGGGAGATTTTCAGAGGCACAAATGGGAATTACGTTGCCCAACTTCCATTAATTTTCTGCCCTTTGAATCTGTGCCCCTAGTTGAATAATCTTAATTCCCTGTGTTTATGCTCTTTTAGGTAGTTTTTGTTTCATGTTAGAGTGCACCATTCTAGCAGAAAAAAAGAAAATGATCATGGCAAATCATTTATTTAGACCTGTTTCCTCAAATGTATTCACTATTTGAATTTTTATGAATAAATAATTTCATCTTTTTTGCTCTACTGGTTGTAAAGGATTGATAGTTGAGCTGTGCCATTTAGTTGTGATTGCTGAGATAAGTATATCAAATGCCTTTCTTAAAACTAAATGTGTGTCAGTCATCCACAAATTTACTTTTGGTAAATATGCTGTAAAATAGATTACATCTGTTATTCCCTTTATCCAGTAATTTTATATGAGGAAACCAATAATAATCAAGTTTGTCTGTCCAGGGTCTCTCCTCTCCCCCTCCCTCCGAGGTTCTCTTTCCTCTAAGCCTAACTCTCAGGGTAAGTAAGCATCAGAATCACTATGCTTTCCTTTTTTTGAAACTGGTATTACATCTGTTTTCCTCAAATCTTTTGGTGCCTTCCTAGTTGTTCATTTTTCAATATTGTCAATAGTAATAGCTCTTATGACCCCATGTTGTATACCATCTGGACTGGCTGATTTGCAGAATGTCAATTACTTAATTTGTACATGTATGTCTGCTTTGTATGAGTGATTATTCTAGCAGAATCTTGCTTCCTTACTAATGGGTCAGACTTTCTTCCCATAGATTTCTTGAAGGCTGCAGATTTAAAAAAAACAAGCTTAGCATGTCAGTCATTTTTGAATAATTTATTCACCTTCATCATTTATTAATGGACCTACTTTCTTCCTAATACTTCTTTAGTCCTGTTATATTTGTATTAAAAAGACTTCCTCATCTCCCTTTAATCTCCTATAATAAATAATATTAAAACTAACATTTATTATTTGTTATGTTCCTACATGTATTCCAAACATTGTTTTGAAGATCTAAGATGTTTAGGGGTCTGGGAGACACATTGTAAAAGTAATTAATGAACTCCAGTGATCGGTAATGAGTATTCTTGTCAACAAATGTGTTCTGTTAGAGGTAATTTCCTCCCCTTTTTCTCCTTTTTGAAGAAATCCCAAAACCAGCTGTGAAAAGAACAGCAATCATTCTTGCAGCTCTGCAACTTGGATTTGTTTCGGTCTGGTAAGTGCATCTGTATGTTGAATACATTATTTCCTGGAATTATGATGGAACATTAGTAAGTGACCAGGAAATAACTAAATACCATTTTCAGAGACAACTCCCTCTAAAGATGCATCACAGTGGATATAGATACATACACAATTTAAAATATCAGAAATATTTTCTTTGCCTCTAGTGAAAACGGGAAGCTGTCCAGAACTGACTTTTTCCCCTGTAACTAACACTGAAGAATGAGAACCCACACTGGATATGGAAATACTAGTAAAGATATGTTTACACTTACTAATTTCTGACACTTTTCCTATACAGAGAATGTGAACAATTAAAGTAAGTTTCTGGTTTCATGGATGCTTCGGGGTAGCCTCATGATCACCTCACCTAGGTCATCTTGTTTCTAAGTTAAGCATTTTGGACATTTAGGTTGAACAAAAGGCCAATTCTGGATTTAAGTTGTCCACTTTACATAGCATATTTAATTGAACATTTTTTCTGAATTTGGAAAATCACTACACACACTGTAGGCTAAACAACCAAGATGTCAACTGATTCAAATTAACTTCATCATTGTTGCTTTAACTAGTGAACTTTGTCTCAGGGATCTATTTTGGAAAGCATGAATGATGTAACATATCCAGTGCTAATTTAGGGTGCTGTTAACGAATTAATACAGCCTCATAAACCCAGCTGTCATTGGAAGAGGGACCACTGATTGTCTTTAAAAAAAAAAAAAAAAAAAAAAGGAAGACCCTTACCATAACCCTTATTAAGAGACGATTGTGCAGAAGACAGGGAGTTGAGAGAACATGTACAAATAGGAACTCTGCAGTCTCATTTTAAAGCCATAACTCTAAATCTATGTTGTGGTCTAATGCTTGTTGAAGTTTATAGAACTAGAGAGACAGAGAAGCCTTCCAATCTTCAGTGTGTACAGTGATTTTCCAAATTTTAATACATAATAAATACTGCATTACTTCCATAGCAGTTTCTGCCTCCGTAACATGGATATAGTCCCATTTATATTCTTGTACCCATAACAATTTGATTTATTTCGAAAAAGGGGGGGGGACGGGGACAGACAGACATAGATGGCAAAATCCCTTAGAAAGAAGAATAAGACCAGTGCCAGATTAAACATTTGTGGGGCCTTATGCACGATGGCAATTGGAACTCCCCACCTCCACCTTCCCTGCCCCCAGGATGTGGAAAAATGAGCCCACCCTCACTCATCCTGCAGCTGCTCCTGTCACATGGGGCTGACCCAGCTCCCTGCTCTGACCTGTTGGTTCATGCCACAGGCTGCAGGCAGGGCCCTCACCCCAAGACACCCATCCACCCTCCCTCTTCTTGGTCCTGAGTTGTTTTTGTAGGTGTTGTGGTTCCACACCACCCCCTACCTTTTCCCTGATGGTAGGGGACCTCTGAGATGTGGACCCTGTGCAAATGCATTGAGGGCTCATTGGTTAATCTGGGCTTGAGTAGGATGGCTCCCCATTTTCCACTATTAACACTGATCAGATTTAGGCTTGTAGGACCAGATCTTTAGCTGTTGTACATTGGCATAGTTCCATTAATGTAAATTGGTGTCAATTACACCAGCTGAGGATCTGGTTATTATTATATAAAGTCTCATAATAATGCATAGATTACTGAGCTTTTCATCCTGAAGGATCCCAAGTACACATCCATGGGATTCAGATGGGTTTGAACTCTGCCCAGCTAGTCCATGCCAGTGGCTACGCTACTATTTTTAGTGCGCTAGCTCAAGGAGAACTAGCATGAGTGTGCCTGCTCCTAGTGTAGATGTACACTTACTACAGTAGGTCTAATTTAGATAGTAAACTTTTCAGTACACTTCTGTTATCATGGAAAAGAGAGCTAAGCAGGGAGAATGGGCTATCCGGCATTATATAACCACAATTATGAGACAATAGAGACCGCACAAACTAGGACTTAGTGTCTAACCTCCGCTTCACTGAGCAAGAAAATTGAGAAATAGGGGGTAGGGGTTGAAAAGTCACCAGCATCACATATCAGCTGACAATCTCCTAGATTTTTTTCATTCAGGTCCAGAGTAGTATGGCAGTGAAAGAGCACTTGCTCTGGTGGGTGACCACCTGACCATAAACAAGGAAAATGCATCCATATGCATCCTGTGGGACCTCTCAGATGTTTGATACTGAGGATTATTAAATACTCTTGTCCCATTCCAAGAAGCTGTAAGTAGGTAAATGGAAATGCCCGGAAATGGCTCTAGTTCTTCCCCCTCACACTAAACCCAGGGGGTTGTTATGGGCAAATGCTCCTGTCTCGAGGACAGGCAGGTGCTGTGTCCCACAGGCTCCATCTTATTCAGCAGATAGGAGAACTAGTGAGACAACTCAGCTGTCGTCTGCATGCTACTGGGCCTAACAAACAAACAGCATCATCTCCCAACTGTCTCAGTACTTAGCTACTTTTTATTAAGGTGTAGATTTTGGCTATGTAAAGCTGAACCCAGACAAGACTGAGATGAAGCCGATAGGAAAATGGACTAAAGGGGTATGGTCTATACAGATGTTGTGAGACAATCTTGCAGCCCAGGTTAACAGAGTCAAGAGTCAAGTTAACAGGTCTTGGGCAAGCATGCTAAACATAGCTGTGTAAACTTTGCTTTGATGTTTGGACTTGGGCAGGAGCTTGGGCTCTGAAGCCCACTCTTCCCTAGGCTTCAGAGCCTGAGTGCCAGACTGAGACATATATCCACATTCCCATTTTTAGCACGCTAGCATGAGACCTGCTAACACTAGTCTATTGACACAGGATGCAACTTGCTCCCAGCAGTTGTGCTGGCATACCCTCAGAGCTCAGGATGTAGTCTCTGACATCCTCACTATCGATGGCATCTACACTCAGATTATGATGTTGGTTCACAGCCAACACTTGGGCTTGTGCAAGAGCCTGGGCTCTGAGACCTTGTGAGGAAGTAGGTCTCAGATGTTTCGGCTGAAGCCAGGGTCTACACTACAATTTTATAACCCCACAACTGAAGTCCCATGAGCCTAATTCAGCTGACTCAGGCCAGCTGCAGGTGTTTTGTTGCAGTGTAGACATACACTTACGAATCCTCAGAACTATCAGATATCCAGTGGCATAAAATTCCCATTCCATGTTTGAATGGTCAGAGGATACCTCATCCTTTTAGACACAAATCTGTTCGTAGTGATTCATGCATCTGTGACCTCTACACTTGGTTGTGCAACTCATATCTAGGTATGAAGTTATATACCTGGGAAATCTCCACTGATACAAAATGGTATTCAGCTAAATTACTTAGCAGCTTGGATCATTGAACACATCACTCCAGTGCAATACTCTGCACCGACTTGACTCCCCATTGAATAAAGTCTTGTTCAAGATCTCAGTCCTGGTACCCAAAGCAGAATAGAATGACCCCAACTGGGATTTGGCAGTAACAGTTTTGATAAGTGAAAAACATCAGCTCTTTAATCATCATCAACAGCCAGGGCTGTTTTTCATCTAATTTAAAAGACTGGTAGAATTCTGTGATTAAATTCCTGTTAGTCAAATCATGAGTCTCGTATATAAGCTCCATGAGAAGGGTAATATATAATAATAGACCCAATATACAGTAAACACCATTAAATGACAATATTCATCCAATTGTTGCTACTCAGTTACCACAAGTATATCACTTGGTGATATCCTCATATACCATTGTGAGATAACTGTTAGCAAGGACTGACTATCAATGGAAGCCATTACTATTACCAAATGTCACGGTCATCTCATTCTGAACATACCTTTATTTTTATATTTGTTTATGTACAGGTTAACATCTGCAGTACAGAGCAAAGGAATGACAGGTACAACCTGCATAGATTCTTTCCACACACCCCACCCCCTTTCATTTATTATATAATTTATCATTCTATAAGTCTCCGTAAAAGCTATGTATGCATTGTGGGGTAGAATCAGACCTGACATAGCAAAACAGCAGCTAAATGTAAGAGCACAGTTTTCTAAAAAACATGTTATTTAGATTTGAAATGGAAGGTAATAGACTGTAACATGCAGTGTGACAGGAAAAACTATAGACTGCCACACACAATTGCCTAGATTTACAAACACACCATATAAAAATGTACATAGCTGGCTAGAATTATGGTACACCCTCCCCCACAAAATATCCTTTGTAAAAGTGTCAGGATTCATTTTCTCTTCATCATATTTAAATATGAAACTTCCAAAAGCGGTTCTATGTTTTTTCTGAGGCAAGTATGCAGAAACTACAATGTAGCTATTAGAACAAAACAGAATGGTCATTCTCTGGACAGCAACAACTTTCAAGGTTTCAACATTTGTTTTTGTTCCACACTGGCATAAAAAGGAAACCTTTCAAACATTTTTTTGCAAATACAATTGTGTCAAAATGTCTGTTTTAGAGATACTCTCACACTGTGTAGTCTCATGATCAGTAGCGGCGCCAGCTTTGCTGGCGCCCTAGGCGGCGGAAGGTCCCGCCCCCGAAATTCTGCCCCCAACAGCGGCGGCGGAAGGTCCCGCCCCCAAATTTTTACGGGCGGCGGGGGCGCAGGCGCCCCCAAAATAGCAGCGCCCTAGGCGACCGCCTAGGTCGCCTAATGGAAGCGCCGGCCCTGCTCATGATTATGGCACTGTCCTGGCATATGGAAGAGGAAGATCTAGGCTCAAGTCCCTGTTTCAGAGCAGTTTTCATACCAGATCACTATGATTCAGGCACAACAGGGACTCTAACCTGCATCTTCCACATCCTAGGTCAGTGCCCTAACCACCAGTCTATGGATACACATTAGCTTTGATAAAATGAAATTTCATCAAAAAAACTGGTCCAGCCAGCACTAATAGTTAGGTTGTTGAAAGACTTTGGAAGCTAACTAGTGATTGCAATGTCTTTCCCACCCATAATAATAGCATGGTACCTTGCATTTTCATAGCATTTCCATCTGACTATCACAAAGTACATATATTAAAGAATTAAGCCTCCCCGCTAAATAGGTAAGTATTATCCCCATTTTACAGCTATTGAAACTGAGGCTCAGAGATGATAAGGGGAAGATTTTGGAAGGTATTGAGGCTTTGGTGTGCTCAGCACTACAATGCTTTACTGATTTATGACCCTAAATCTCACATTTAAGAGGGGTTTAGGCACTTAGCCAAAAATCTTGTCATTTGATGGTATTTAGGTTCTTGAGTGTCAAAAATCTCTTTTGAAAATGAGATTTAGGCTCCTTAATCAAGTAGATGTTGCAATGCTAAGTGCAGTTACACCTTAGTATCTTTGAAAATCTGGGCCTAAATGTCTTCCTCAAAGTCACACACTAAGTAGCAAAGCTAAGAATACAATTCCAATCTTCCAACTTCAGTATCATGCTCTAGCCACTAGACTACAAACTCTTTTCCACAGTTAGTCCTGTCTTTTTGCTTATTCTATCCTTTTTATCTTTTAAAAATGTTACCATTATGGAAATTTCACTATCATCATGAAGAAAGCCTATATTTAAGCATTGTTAAATGTTTGACAAATCCAGAAAACCAAGGAAATTCAGATTTAAAGGTTGCAAATCCAGGCTGACACCCGAGCCTTACTGATATTGCTGTAAACCTCATTGCTTTTGTGCATTGAAGTCAAACCCTTTACTTTACTAAATGCAGGTTTTTTGTAGTTAAATTATAGTAACAAGTGCTCCAATTTCAGTAAAACCCACTACCCACAAGATTTGGATTACTAAAATATAACCTAAATCCTTCCTGCTGGTGGTGTGTGCATTTGAAGATAAGTGGCAGGGTGAGTAGGCTAATAATGTACTGGAATCTCCTACGGATAGTTCAGTATCTCTAATTTTATTGCAACTTTTTTCCTTGTTAAATTTAGATCAATGGAAGGAAATGCATTTATATCTATTCTGCTGTTTAATTTTTTAAGGTGTGATAGAACTCTACATATGTAGAGGTTGGAAACACTGGACCCAATTCATGCCTGTGGTAATTCCATTGATTCAAACGGGTTAACACTAGGGATGAATTTTGCTCATGTTGAAAACAATGTCAAAGGAATTAGAACTGGAAATGACCTAAATAGGTCATTAGCGCCTCTCACTGTGAGCACAGGATTATTCCCTATAGCACATTTATGCTTTGTTCAGTATACTTGTAATGAGATTTCTACCACACAAGAAAAAACAAGCAAGCAAATAAATACCTTGCTCTAATTGTTAAAATTAGCACTTTAATTTTATAAAGGTTAATCAGAAAACTGAGCACCACTGTTATCAGATGGAGGCGCCCCACACCTTTAGCAACTAATATAAAATACACTAATTCCAGTTTATGAAAGGTTTTTTTAAAGGGCGTTAGCAAATGTGTGTTGCAGGGACAGACTATTTAATGTATTTTCATTTATTTTCTCCTAAAAAAACCCAACACATTGTTGTTCAGTCTCTAAAGGCTGACCACAACTGGGCAGACTGTGCCTCCAGTCCTTTCTCCTCACGAGCAGACATAGTTGGTAAGGAGTGTCCACCTTGGAAATTGGGAAGCAAGGATCCACAGGGGTCTAGTGCACGCTCTTTCACTCCCAGGAGGCAGGGGGAGAAGAAGCCAAGGACTTGCTATTCTCCACTCTACTTCATGTGGAGCAGCAGTAGTTGGTTTGTGTGCGAAGACAGAAGAGTCTAAGTGGCAATCAGAAAGGCAAGAAGAGGAATGCCAGTTTCTAATGGGTGATGCGCATGATTTGTGTATACTATTTATGGTTCCATAATATTATGATATGCACATATGGTAATATTTATGGCCATCTTTAAAACAACTAGAAGTAGGAGAACAGTCTTGTAGGCCAGGAATTAGGAGATCTGGGGTGATTTGATTTCACACACTCCCTATATGACCATCATCAAGTCACTTAGAGCCAGATTTTTGAAAGGTATTTAGGCATTTTGAAAGGTATTTAGGTGGGATTTTCAGAAGCATCTAGGCCAGGGGTCGGCAACCTTTCAGAAGTGGTGTGCCGAGTCTTCATTTATTCACTGTAATTTAAGGTTTCGCGTGCCAGTAATACATTTTAAAGTTTTTAGAAGGTCTCTTTCTATAAGTCTATAATATAACTAAACTATTATTGTATGTAAAGTAAATAAGGTTTTTAAAATGTTTAAGAAGCTTCATTTAAAATTAAATTAAAATGCAGAGCCCCCCGGACCGGTGGCCAGGACCCGGGCAGTGTGAGTGCCACTGAAAATCAGCTCGCATGCCGCCTTCGGCACACGTGCCATAGGTTGCCTACCCCTGATCTAGGCACTTAAGTGAAAGTTTTTTCCCCCTAAAAAATTCTATTCAGTGCCAAAATACCTGTAAAAGCCTGGCCTCTAGTCTTCGTGTGCTACAATTCCCTGTCTCTCATCTGTTTTCATTGTAAGCTTCTTGGATCAAGAACTATTTTTAACTAGGTATGTTACAGTGCATAGCAAAGTCAGGCCCTCATTTCATCTGGCATCACTATGGACTACTATAAGAGTAAATCTCTGTTGGTATAGTACTGTATGTGTCAACAAAAAATTACACTAGCACTCATTTCTCATGGTTACAAATGTTCTATTTGTATTCCAGTAGTAACTAGAGAACCAAACTGGACTGAGATCCCATTGTGCTAGGTGTTGCACAGATAAATAGTAATGAACATTACCTGCCTCAAAGAGCTCACAATATAAATTCTGAATGACTTTCCATGCCTTAAAACTGGTCCTTGGCACAGTACTTAAGATATTTTAGATAAACTTCATTCAAGTTTTCTAGAAAAAAAGATTTGGGGGATAAAATGGCTAAAAAAGGTGTTAGAATACATTTTACCATATGTTTAATATCTGCTTAAAGTGGTTTATGTCCATCAACTGAAATAGGGGCAAAACACTCTCAGCTGGCCAAAGACCACACCTGCAAACTTTGTAATGGAAATGATCCCTTTGAGGATTTTAGGGATGTGTATGTCAAAATGGATCTTAATGGAAAGCAAATCTCAGCCAAGAAGCAACCAACAATTGATCATGCTGGAAACCCAATCTTCTCCTCAGTTACAGCAGTAAAAAATGAAAAGTAACTCCACTTTATCTAACACTATTGCATCGGATTTATACTCCTCAGGGCAGAACTGGAAATGAATACTAAATATAGTCCAGTTGCTCAACCAGGGTAAATTGGGATAGCTCCATTAACTTCAGTGGAGCTGCACTGGTTTACATTAGCTGTGGATGTAGTCTGGAGTGTGTAATTTGTATACCAGATTAGAACACAGTGCATCCAAGTCACCCATCCAGGAGTGCAAGAACATCTGTGTAAGAGATAGAGAACTCAGAGTCCCTTCTTTTAACTGACTTTTTAAAAGTGTCTGTTTTTATTTTATTTTTGAAACAAAGGATGATATTGCTATAGCTGGACCAGAATCCCTCTCCTCTGTGGCCAATGGAAGCCAGTATGTTTTCAAAGAGAAAACAATGTACTACAAGGGAGTATACTTGATCTTTCAGTGTGGTTCCATATCACACTTCACATATTGTGCACCAGGAAAAGGTTGTATCAATATTGCTGCTTTCTTCACTGGTCTTCATCTTTCACCTCTCTTTTATACCACCAGGCTACAGGCCCCAACCCTAACCAGGGGAGGACTATTTTCAAAGAGCCATTTTAAATATGCAGGTTACAAAGATGTTCGCCATCTTTGACACAGCTGTCATTTCCTTGTAGGAAACCAAATTGAAGTGGCTTGTAATTTCTTTAAAAAGCATTGGTATTAATTTTCTTGCTATTACACATTGCTGTGCCAGCGTATGCTTGTAGATAATGACGTGCCTAATTTTGCCCAGGCTTTTTGTTTGACAGTTCAGTCATTGCTTAGTGACTTTGTGGAAACGTTTGCATTCAATGTAGTCATCACTTCAACCCTGATATTCAGAAAGTACTCCTATCAATATATTTGGTATTTATCTGCCACACAAGTGACAGTTTCATAAGTTATACTTAAATTGACCTTCACTATTCAACTGTTCATATTTTCATTCATTCAATATATATTTAGACAAATTTGTGATCATTTACCCAGAGCCAATACATTTACTACAGAGGGTCTGCCCCCATTTCTCATCTACTTCTATCACACATTAGAAATAGCATTCTATACAGAAAAACCTACGTTGAGGAATACTAGTATTGTTAAAATATGCAAGTGTACAATAACTCCTTGCTTAACGTTGTAGTTATGTTCCTGAAAAATCCGACTTTAAGCAAAACAATTTTAAGCTAAACCAATTTCCCCATAAGAATTAATGTAAATGGGGTGTGGTGGGGGGGAGGGGGTTGTTTCCAGGGAATTTTTTTTCACCAGACAAAAGGCATATTATACACACACACAGTTTTAAACAAAATTTAATACTGGTTTCAGAGTAGCAGCCGTGTTGGTCTGTATCCGCAAAAAGAACAGGAGTACTTGCGGCACCTTAGAGACTAACATTTATTTGAGCATAAGCTTTCATGGGCTACAGCCCACTTCATCAGATGCATAGAATGGAACATATAGTAAGTATATATACATACAAAGAACACGAAAAAGTGGAAGTAGCCATACCAACTGTAAGAGGCTAATTAATTAAGATGGGCTATTAGCAGGAGAAAAAAAACACTTTTGTAGTGATAATCAAGATGGCCCATTTTAGACAGTCAAGAAGAAGGTGTGAGGATACTTAACAGGGGAAATAGATTCAAGGTGTAATGACCCAGCCAGTCCCAATTCAAACCCAAGTTAATGGTATCTAGTTTGCATATTAATTCAAGCTCAGCAGTCTCTCGTTGGAGTCTGTTTTTGAAGTTTTTCTGTTGCAAAATTGCCACCTTTAAGTCTGTTACTGAGTGACCAGAGAGTTTGAAGTGTTCTCCTACTGGTTTTTGAATGTTATGATTCCTGATGTCAGATTTGTGTTCATTTATTCTTTTGCGTAGAGACTGTCCGCTTTGGCCACTGTACATGGCCGAGGGGCATTGCTGGCACATATCACATTGGTAGATGTGCAGGTGAACGAGCCCCTGATGGCGTGGCTAATGTGATAGGGCAGGAGTCCCGGGGAGGCCGTCAGGGGGAGAGAAGCAGGAGAGGTCAGATGGGGGTGGGGCTGGGCCATGCGTGGCTGTTTGGGGTGGCACAGCCTCCGCTAACCAGCCCTCCATACAATTTTGGAAACCCGATGCGGCACTCAGGCCAAAAAGTTTGCCCACGCCTGGTCTAGAGTCAGGGCTTCAAGATTTTGTCAGTATTCATCCATACACGAGCTCCATTTATGGATTGATACACTGTTGAGCATTAATTACTAATACACGCACACAACCCACCCCCATGTCAGTCAGTTTTGAGAGTTTCAAAGCTGTAATAGGCTACATATGTAGTAGCTGTCTGCTCAGACTTCTAATTTGTTTCCTACGGGAGAGGATCACCTGAATTTCCTTGATTAGGTCTGATAGAATCATGTAGAAAATTCCAGAGTGGCCTGATTTATTCCATCTTCCATTCATCTCATTTTAAAAACTCCCACTTGACTATTCTTCTTGCTAACAAACTAGCAAATGTACAGTGATATATATGTATAATGTTTGTGTATCCTATCAATATCCTTTAGTTTTAAAATGTAAGACTGCGGAGAGACAGCAAGACAAAATCAGAACTGAAGACACAATAAAGAGATAAACAACACAAACCATAGATCAGTGGATCTTAAATTTTTGAGCTCAACAAGAGAGTTATGATATCCCATAGGTGGAATTTTATTGCTCGATGAAAAGTTGAATCAGTAGGCATTGAATAGGAGACTATGGGAACCATTTGCTTTACTGGGTTCACTGAAGCAGATAAAATGCTGGTTGCTTATAGGAGATTTTTTTTTTTTTAAATGGTANTACTAGTATTGTTAAAATATGCAAGAAGTGTACAATAACTCCTTGCTTAACGTTGTAGTTATGTTCCTGAAAAATGCTACTTTAAGCAAAACGATTTTAAGCTAAACCAATTTCCCCATAAGAATTAATGTAAATGGGGTGTGGTGGGGTGGGGTGATTTCCCTTAAGAGAGTCACTCTGTGTAACCATCACACATCCTCTCTTCTAATAGCCTGCCTGCCACTGCCTGGGAGTGTTGCTCTAGGAGAAAGCACAGAGATCTCTTCAATCTCTCCCCCGTGCCCAATGTAAGTGGTAACTATAATGAATCTACATTTCCTGAGTGCAAGTGTAACGGTGCAGGGACTCACCCCTGCGGCGCCTCCTGTCGGTCGTCCTGGGAATTAACTCAACGCAGGAGCGCCCTCTGTAGGCTGGTGTCCCGCTGGGTCCCGAGTCCCTCTTGGACGCCGGTGCCCCTTGCAGACTGGGGTGCTGGCCCCTGCAGTACCCCAGTCTCACTGGGTCTCCCCTCCCCAGGGAACCACCACCCCCTATCCCCACCTCGCCTCAGTTGTAGGCTACTGCCAGTCACCAACTAGCCCCCGCTCCCTGGGGCAGACTGCAGTATAAGCCACTCATCACAGGCAAGGAGGGGTTTGGACCTGCTGCCTCGGCCTAGCCTTGGGCTGTCCCGTACAACCCCAGTACTTATTTGGCCTTATACTAGGCCGCAGCCTGGGGGTTTCCAGGCCAGAGATCCCCAGCTTCCTAGGCCTTCCCCCAGCCCTGCTCCAGCTCAGGTACCTTATCTAGCTCCCCAGCAGCCAGGCCTGTCTCCCTTCACAGCTAGAGGAGACTGTGTCAGCTCCTGGCTTCACCAGGCTTTATAGGGCCAGCTGGACCCTGATTGGGGTGTGGCCCCCAGCTGAGGCTGCTTCCTCCCCAATCAGCCCAGCTTTTCCCCTGCCACAGCCCTCTCTCAGGGCTGTTTTTAACCCATTCAGGCCAGGAGCAGGTGACCACCCCGCTACAGCAAGGTTTGCTAATACTAATGCCAGCACTGCATGGTTCAGAGTGGGGTGGGGCAGTGCTATGTAGGGGTTAGTGCATGTTCAGCTTTCCATACAGGTGTAGCAAGTGTGTAACTCAGTGCTTTCCCCCAGCACTAGTGGATTCATTCTGCCTTAGGAGGCATAATACAGCTCTTCACCACCACTCAGGTGCTTTGTTGCATATACACACATGCCACTTTATCCAAGAGCTATATTTTGGCCTTAGATTTATATGGGAAGACAAGACGACCTAGGTTATAATAGCCCTTATTTTGAGGATCAGTGTGTGTAGTTTAAGAATGCAAAATGTTTGGAATGCTTCCCCAATTGACGACTACAGACAGTTTAACATCCTTTATAGCAGAAATTCTGTTTACAAGCCTTGTTGGAAATGTGAGATTAATGAAAATATGACCTTAAAGTTAAACGAACTGTAGGACAACTGTAAAGTGAGGATGACAAGTTCAATTTGCAACTGATACATAAGCCAAGTGATACGATTTTTTCTTCAAGCATCTCTACTAAAAGCAAAAATATTTCTGAAATTATATGACCTTTAGATTCTGTTTGGAAAGGTCTCTTTCACTTGGGAAACTGCCTCCATTAAATCAATTTTAAGCCTCCAGGCAACTTCCAGTATCAAATAAACAGTTGTTATATAATTATCTTAGAAATAGCTGTAAGTGAAGGACTAGAGAAAATTAGCCTTCATGTCTAAAGAGAGGCAACGTAGTTGTAAATGGTAAAACTGTTCAGGAACTCAATTGTATCACATATCATGCATACAGGTATAGACGCTTCCAAAATGCATCATGACGTGTTTTGTTCTGCAAACTAAATTAAGCATGAGGAAAGTCTTCCAAGTGTAAACCTAACTATAGGGTCATGGATCAGCAAGTGTTTTCATTATAGTTGCTTTTCTGATAAGGCAGCCATTGAAATTCTTCAAATCACCTTAATAATAATTACCATAATAGCCAAACTACAACTGCTCATTAGTGATCACCACTATAAATTGCTATTAAGTCTGCAAACTACTACTACAATGAAGTGACTTTTTATTGCTATTAATAGTCACAATGGGCATCCATGGCACATGTGGAATTGCCATTAAAATTAACAGTATTTCTATAAGCATAGAGCAACTGCAGAAATAGACCATATATGAGAGGGGTAGATTCCTATTGATTTTATTAGGGCTTTGGATAAATTTCATCTAGAAGGAGAGATTTTTGTCTTTACATTCCTATAATTTATAATCACACAAATTTAAAAACAAAACACGCACAAAGGGTGCTCGCAGACTGAGATCTTGTATACGTTTCAGCTTTGAGTGAGCTGTGAATGGCTGCATCCATGTTAATCCCCTAAAAACTGGAGACCAGTACAAATGCAGGTTTTAAAAATCATTCAAGAGAAGCTGAAACCTTAATGACGTAACATGCAGGGCAGATGGGTTGAAAAAAGATGACAAATCAAAGTCAGATTATGTCAAGGGCAGTTTGGCACACTGAATATTTTATAGACAGTAATTAGCTCTGAATGTTTAGTACGGTGCAAGAAATACAGGCCTAATAATATCAGGCAGGTCTGAAAAAGTTGTGCAAGAGAGCCTGATTTATAGTGTTCCTATGATACATTGAAATGTCAAAAATGCATAATTTATGAATTCAGCTGTTTAGAGATTTATTCTTTTCCAGATTATGTATACTAAAATGACCAGACTCTCTGTAAATTATGTTCAATTTGTAGTGGATTACTCATTTGAAACAAAGTGAGAAAAATGAGTACTTGCTCTTCACTTCACATAGCACAAAACAGATGGCTTCAGTATGCTTTTACACTCAACATGAGGATTTGGATTTGTCATCAGTCATTGATCATCTCGATTTCACACGCCACATGTGCTTTATTACTTAAATGTTTTGGTCCTCACGTAAAAGATGAGTGGCATTGAAGTATAAGGAAGGGTGTTGGGTTTTTAACAATGGCCATGGAAGTTTTAAACACTTAGTAGCTGCACACTGCTCATGAGGAAATGACTGACTCACTCACACACACTGGGCGAAGGGTGACAGCTCTATCTACAGACTGATGCATAGAATAAGTTAGCATTGTTTTTAAAATAACTTGATCACTAAAGCAGTGGTTCTCAACCAGGGGTCCAGCGCTCCCCTGGAGGGGGGCTGTGAGCAGGCGTTAGGGGGGTCCACGAAGCAGGGCCAACATTAGACTCGCTGGGGCCCAGGGCAGAAAGCTAGAGCCTCACCACTTGGGGCTGAAGCCCAAGGCCCTGAGCCCCCCCCCCCCCAACACCTGGGGCTGAAGCCAAAGTCTGAGCAATGTAGCTTCACTGTGGCCCCAGGTAATTGCCCTGCTTGCTACCCCCTAACACTGGCCCTGGCTTTTATATGCAGAAAAACAGTTATGGCACCGGGGGGGGGAAAGGCAGCGCGGCATGAAGTTTTTATAGCATGGGGAGGGGGGGGGGCTCAGAAAGAAAAAGGTTAAGAATCCCTGCACTAAAGGATATTAGTCTCAAGGCAGGCTACTCCACATAGGGAACATGAAACTCTGAGTTTGCATTTGTGGAGTTTCTAGTTGATTATTCTTACTGGGAGACAGGTCTTAAGGTGGTCAGGGGTTTGCCCCTCCAAACCAACTACTCCTCCTAGATCCATTCCGTATTGCGGCCCTGTGCCTCCATACAGGCTACTTGCCCCTTGACAGGATGGGTACTACCGAGTTGTGGTCAGGCCTCCCCCATCAGTTGCTGTCCACAACAGGGGAGCTCTCAGTGCAGAGCAGGACAGCAAGTAAGTGAAAGCTGGTTGTGTTAGCAATCAGGTGCTCACAACAGTGCTATGCAGTTAGAGTGGTGTAGAGTACCAGATTGCAGCTATTTCTCCAGCCCCTTCCTCCACCCACTGACTGCAGCTCCCTCTCCACCTGTGGAGAGACCTCTGCAGGTTCACATGGAAGAGTGTATACAATGTCCCTTATGGGTCACTCCCCTTTCACACCAGCTCCAATCTGCTATTTTCACCCTTTTGGTTCACAAGATGTAATGACCCTATATCATTTAGACAGATTCATGGAAATGCCTAGGGACCAGCAAGAGAATGAAGCGACTTATTGAAGAGGCATAAACAGAAAATATGAAAATCAAAGTGATACTTCATTAAGTTTAAAACTTTCATATTAAACTGTACTGATTTTCAGTTAATTTACACTACTTTCCATAGCAAATACAGGTGACTACTGTACCTTTAAGGCTCTGGTCCTCATTGCTGTGGGGGCAGAGCTGCTCCAACTGAGCAGAAGTTCAGGATACACTACTGCTCAGGAAGGCAAAATACTTCATCATGCTCCCCTGCACACAAGGAGAATGCATCTCTTGCTCTGCTCCCTAGGATTCTTCCATCCAGAGCTACCAGTCATGACCCCAATTGCCCCAGAGTATTTCACTTTGGAGTGGCAGGCACTGCTATGGTATTAGCCTCACACATCTAAGGGAAGCACATGGACTAAAGTTGTGACCAGCTTCTACCTGGCAAGTGTGACCCTGGAGGCTGAAGGTTCCTAGTGTTGTATTGCCAACCCCAACCATTCAAAAATTATGAGTCAGGCCCTCAGAGAATGAGAGATTGGAATGGAAGTCATGAGATTTAAAGACTAATTTTCAGGATTATTTTCATTTGACTGTCAGTTTGAGCCATTAGGATCCATGTTTTAAAGTACATGTTATTCATTCTAGAAAGTAGGGATCTGATTCCCCAGTCATTTAAACCCATCTAGCTTCAGACACTTTAGTGGAGTTAATCCCAATTTACACAGTAAGAAAGGGAACTCAGGCACTAGCAGTTCAAATGTTAGCTGCCAAGCCATAAGAGATTAATATGCCTTATTGGGGCTTCTGAAGGATTTCTTGCTAAAAAGACTGTGCTGAACTTTATTAGGGGCTCTCTGCTAAAAAAATCCAGATTGTGTCCTCCTACCCCCACTTTTAGTACAAACACCTACTTGAATTTTCATTATGTTCCTGCTGAGAGAGAGTACACAGCACGTGTTAATGCTTTGTTTTTAAAAAACATTATGAAGGCATAGCAGTCTGGCAAGACACTTCTTTCTGATACATATAATGTAATCCCACTCTCCACTTCTGGTGCTGTATATGTTATGTAAATCTTCAAGGAATCCAAGTTTTAAAAGCATCTAGTTGGGCCAGCACAATTTTTTTTAAGAGGATTTTTAGCATACGTTTACAGATCCCTAGAACTATACGATTGTAAATCACTATTCCCAGTAGGGAGCATAACAGCTTCTTTATGTTTTGAAAATATATTTAAATACACACACACACACACACACAGCTGAAACTTAAATGGTCAGTCAATACGGCATTGGGCTCAAAGGCAAATTAGTTCCCAGAGCACATCATGCAGCTTTTTATTTTTTTATTTTTTTTCTTGAAAGCATGTTGTATGCAAACTTTTAGAGTTTAACATAACACCAACACACACCCCTCCCTTGGAAACAGATTTTCTTCTCTTGCATTCAATTACAATCCCCTCCATTGTGCCTACATTCCATTTGGAGGATCTGAGGCAACTGTATTTACTAACTAATGTGTTGCAAAGCTTCAGGAGAGGATCATTCCCACAGGATTCAGCACAGTGAGGAGTCAGATGGCTACTTGGTATGTCTCCCTCTATGGATTCACATGGTAGGAGCGGCATACATTTGCTTTCTCCCTCCACCTCTAGTGGTAAATTTGCCCAGATGAAATCACAGCTGCATTCACATTTGTGCAGTGGCTCCTGGGGAATCTCTACTTGAGTGTTTAGGGCACCTATATGTAGAGGGGTCTCAGACCAAGTAGGGTGTACGAAGCCCCAGAGCAAGAGGCAGCACAGGACCTCTGTACAAATGGGTGCTGGCAGCTGAACTGCTCAAACCATTCTCCCATGACAGAAGAATGTGGGAAAACTTGGCATTGGTATCCTTTACTCAGTTTTCCCCACCATGAAGCCTCCCTCTCACCTATACCCTCCTCCCCCCAAAACACACACTCACACTATGTGGTAGGGGGATGATTAATTGGCTAATGGATTAATTATGGAGTTCCAACATTCTATTTTAGTATCTAAGAGCCATACAGTCTTCAGTGTATTTATACTCAATGCCCTCTGAGGTAGAGAAGTGCTATTATCCCCATTTTACAGCTTTTAAATGGAGGTGCAGAGAATTGGGAGGCAGAGCAGATAATTGAAGCTGGGTCTCACTAGGCCCAGGCTAGTGCTCTAAACTATAGGCCAATCTCTCGCTCTTCATTAAATAGAGAAGTCTTGCTTTCTGAAAAAGTGTAAATCAGAACCATCAGGCTATTTGAATGATTATAATATATAGTTCTAATTAACAAAACCCATAATGTATCTTAAAACCTCCTTAAGGTCACTGGTTTGTCCTTTCTCCTTTTTAAAAAGGAGAATATTGCATATTGGCAATGCTCCTTTGTGTAGGGTAGGCTGATTCTACTAAACCAAAGTACTATCCCTTATGAATGAATAATTTTCAAACATTGAGAACACTGTACTGCCATCTGGATACATTACATAAAGCACAAGTGATGGGGGCACACTTACCCTTAGAGCACCTCATTACATCAAGGTGTAACTGCCATTATCCTCAGCTCCGGAGCCTCCTGCAGGCCATCTGCTTCTCACATGATCTTCAATATCTCAGTACTCCAGCCAACTTACATAAAAGTTCAATCCCTTTCAAGGGGAAGAGGTCCAAATGCATGTTCAAAATAAATATTCAGACTAATAACTTCTGCTTTGCCTCTTGGGCTACTGAAGTCTTCTGCTTCGGGGCTCCTTCTCCTGGCCCCCACAGAGCTTCTTTTACACGGCTTCCTCCCAGCAGGATTCCCCCACTACCTCCCTTCCCCAGGGACTCTAGCAGTTTACCTCTGGGATCTCCCTGTCTCCACTTATAAGCCACTATCTCAGGACTTCACCTATAGGAGCCTAACGTCGAGCTTTCTTATACCTGCTGTAGGCCCAAACTGAGGGCTCCCGCAACAGAAGCCTGCTTTGCTCCCTCTGGGTCCTCCAGCTGGCTTCTCCCAGGGGAGGAAGGGAAAAGAGAGAGAGAGAGAGAGAGAGAAACAACAACCCTCTTTGATCCTCTCTCCTGGGTCTTTTCTCTCTTGGAATGCTCTTCGCTTTCTCAGGAGCCAGTCTAACTATAGGATTCTCTAGTTTGGAAGCTTACACTAGCTCTCTTCAGAGAGCCTAATGACAAGCCCTACTGTCTCTTTTCCCAGTCAGTGCTCTTTGGGGCTTTTACTAACAAATCCAAGCCCTCATTCAGGGCTTGACCCCACAGACACCTACTCTACCTCCTAGTGGTTCCATCCAGGGCATAGCAGCTTTGAGTTTTCTCCAGCAATAACTCCCTTACTCTGGCCCCCTTCCTGCTAACCAACTCACTTTTCATACTTTTTCTAGCAGCCTCATTCTAGCTCAGTTGCTCCATTACTGATTAGCTAAAGGGGCAACACCTGGAACACCTGATTACTCTCAGGTGTAGCCCACAGGCTCATCATGGGTCAGTTAGGCTCTGATCCTTCCTGAAGGGTAACTAGCCCCATGACAGCAAGACATTGAATTTTGCACAGACAGGGACTAGCTGGAGAAATATTAATCTGTTTGTACTGGCTCTGGGTCACTTCATCCAGGTAAATCAACATAGTTAATTCAAGATCATTCTTAACTAAGCAATAAACAAGCTGTAGCTGATTGATCTTCAGACAGAAATATGAAGATCAGATGGAGTATATTCTATTGAACTTCCCATTACCCAAGTGATCTAGTGTATTATAGAATCTAACCCTAATAGGTCTGTGTGGAAGACAAGAAATTCCTTACTGGAAGCATGTAGAACAAGTTCATTTTTGGAGTGGGGAACTGTTTTGCAAAAATTTAAAGTAGATTTTTACAAAGACAAAGCTGAAATTTCACAGTGGGGAAAAAAATTCTCCCCCCCAAAAAAAGGTAATATTTGCCAGGGAAAGTTTGCCTCAGATCAGAATAAAAATAAATAAATTGCAATGCACCATTTGTTCCATGGCAAAAAAGTTTACTGTTTTGATTGGTGGATATGGTATTGTTTTGACAGGATGAAATTAATGAGCACTCATTCAAAATGTGTGTCATAAATATTAATGACAGAAAAGCTGGCAGTGGCTCAGGTTTAATATTTTTCTGGCACAACTGAAGGACAGGATAAAAAAAGGTAAAGATGAATGTAGTTTTTAGTGTGCTATTTTTGAGGTTGCTTATTCTGCAATTATTTAGGAACAAAGTAGATTGTGTCTTAACTATACAATACAGGTATCAGTTGATCAGAGGTTTGAAAAATTGTCTTAAAAACTCACACAATAGCCCCTTGGCTCCGGAGATTCCAGACTGGCCTTTTTGTCTCTGGTACTATGCAAAATTCATCATTTTCATAATTGGTTTTAGACCATTTATGTTTAAAGAGATCTCCAGGGAGATCTGGATTTGAATGTGTGAATCCCAGGAGATATGTACATTGGACTAATTCCTGGGCCACTGGAAAAGGCCTACAAATGAGTCTTGTACAGGAGATATTTGCAGAGGTTTAGGAGACAATGTCTTCCAACCCAAAGTTTGGAGCAACAATCTAAATAGTACTCATATCCTGTAGCAGTTTGGGGCACTGGATCCATATAGCTTGGGTTGTCCCCCACTTTAACTGCATCTCTGTATTCTGCAGAAGAAAGCTGCTGCTGATAGAGGTCATGGCATGTATGGGTTACAGAATCCCCATGCACAGAATCAGTGCAGTTCTGCTGCAGGGAGGGCTTTCCATCCCCATGTAGTGATTAGGATGCAACATTTGTCCTTTGATGCATCTTCCACATTTACAAAGATGAAGTATTGTGCATAGCTGGTAAAGTCAGTTTCAGCCACTTGTAACTTATTTTTTAATTGTGAACTTTCCCCCCAAACCTGCCACAGTCATTTGCCTTCAAGGAGGAATTAGTCTAAATCTAGTACAAGTTCCATGGGGTTTTTTTTAAAAATCCATTACTGAGTTAGTCAAGCCTCTAAAATAACATTTGTTTTAATAAATGGGCGCATGTGTTTTTTTTCCACAGGATCATAATAATTCAGAAATGGCTCAGCCAATTTTGTTCAACCTTTCCCAAAGGTGTATGAGAAATTTCAGACCAAGAGGAATTACTTTTTGTACAAAGTTACCTAGGAATGAAAAAGGTGCTTTAGAATGGAATGACATTTAGATTTGGAATGTAGTGACTTTCTTAACCTACTTTTATGGAAGCCATAATGACATTCCCTTCAACAGAAGAGCCAGGAAGTTTGCAGCTCTGATTGTTTAGAAAGCCAATTTGTATCCCAGATTATTTTAAAATACTGTATCAATTGCATTTGTAAATTGCTATACGCTTCCAACTTCCCTCCCTGTTTGGGATATTACAAAAAAGCATTTTCATTTCAGCAGAACCTTTGCAGTTCACTTTTAATGAGTGTATTGCACCTGAGGGCAAAATTTTATATAGATTTGGAAACTAAATTGTCTCCATGGTTTCCCCAGGAAAATATTATAAGCCTGATTTCCCTGGGCAAGTGTATTAGAGAGGCATGCCATGCCGATGCTTTAGTTCTGGCATAGATGAGGAATGTCCCACAGAAATTGTCATTTGAAAGAGATTACATAACTGGGAGAGTTGTGAAGGAACTCCTGGCTCCTCTAATAACAGTGATAGTACAAGCAGAACACAGGGTATTCTATTTTTAAGAGTTGCATGGACTATATACATATACAACCATTAAAATACAGCTAAAGCTGGAGCAGAGGGCACCAGCCAGCTGGTGCAGAGTACCCTACACAGTTGCAGAGGACCAGGGCTGTGCATTGGTATAGTCTGTTCAATGGTACGGATGAGGAACATTGCGTGCAGAACAAGGGATAATAGACAGAATGAGGAAACCCTTACACTTACAAACTCCATCAGATCTTTCATATCCATAAAGAACAGAAAGGTCTCATCTAAACCCACAGAGTAAACTTTTTATTTTCAAGGGTGTCATCGTATTCTGTGCCTGATGCATAGGACACTAAGGGCTGTACAATCACAGTCTTAGCTCCATCCTCCAGCTATCTAGTTCCTCCCTTTTGCAAGACTGTAAAATTCTCCTCTGTGCTAAATCCATAAGGAATTTATTTCTCCTCTTTCTATAAAAGAAACTCATTTATTCATGTGAATGGGAACACTGCATGTACAGCAAAGGATAATAGACCCCCCCCTCCCAAGTGATTAATCTGGTCTACTCTCAAACACAAATTTGTTGTGATATCTACAATCATGCCCATGATGTTCTGTTTGCTGATCAACATTACAATGACACAGACATTTGTAATATCTGGAGATAAGCGTTAATCTTTTCTCTAAATATAAAGCATTTTATCTAGTTATTATGACACTTCAAAACAGCACAGGCAGATGTTAGATAGTGACACTTGAGATGAGAAATAAGAATTGTCTCTTGTTTTTTTAAGTTAAGTGCTGTTTAATGAAATCTTCCTTATGAAATCACTGATGCTTCATGCAAATACTATACACATCTGAGGACTGACTCATTGTTCCCTGGCTCATTCACCAATCACTGTACACCCACTCTGAGTACAACCTGATCCCCTTCAGCCAGCTCCACGATCATTCTGTAACCTCCTATCCATTAACACTCAGGACTTCTAAACTGCAATCAGTCTCCTTCTACATGCCACTCATTTTTTCCTCTGTTTCTTTCTTCCTTTTGACTCCACCAGATTTCTGTTATCTACCTTTCCTGACAGCTTTGCTCCATTTCCCCATGACAGGGTCCATCTCATTACACCCGAACCCAGGCTTATTGCCAGCTCTGCTTCCTCCACTCCTGCTCCCATGCAGCCAAGCACTTTTTAGAGAAAAGTCTCAAGTGTCGATCTATTTTTCCCCCAAGGAAAGTTTCAAATTTTCATTAAAAATGGAAACCCTAAAAACTGAAAATGTTCAGCTGGAAGTAAGGAAAGGAGGATCAGTTTTCCACTGACATTTTTTGATGGCTAGGTTTTCAGTTTTCTGACTGTCAGGGGACTAGGTTGTAGGCAATCAAACCTAGTAGTCAGAGTCCAAATGCTAGAGCCCAAAGTCAAAGCAGAGTCAGAGCCAAGGTTCTGAGCCAAAGGTGAGAACCAATGTCAGAATCTGAATGCCAGGGCTAAGGGTCAAGATAGAATTTGAGCCAGCAATCAGAGCTGAGGTTCAGCACCAGATTACCTGAAGGCTGAGTGCAGGGCTTGGAGTAAGACAAAGAATCCACAGGCATGTACCGATCGAATTACCAGCAAGCTACTGCTGGGCTTAAGAACTGGCCTGTTAGCATCCTCAGCCAATCAGACTTGTGGTCCACGCAGGCAGCCTATCTGATTCTTCAGGCTGTCAGGACCTTGAACAGGCGCAGTTGCAGGCCCTTACTCCTGACACTGACAAAACGCTGAAATTTTAAAAAAAGACACTTTCTGTGAAAATTTTCATTGTGTCAACCCCCCTTCCCAAATACAGAAAATCTCCCATTCTCACTATGAGTTTGTTCTTTCGTCCTTCAACTGCTTCCTGGTTGAGCAGCACTACTCCTCCACTGTAGATGATCCACACACGGGCCATGCCAGTCACCTATCCACCACTTTTCTGACCCCCTTAACTCCTCCCCCTTCTGCCTTTCTTTCCCTCTCTGACAAAAAATTAGTGATTTATTCGGAGAATATCAGCAAGATCCCTCATGGCTCCCTCTCTGCCACTCTCTCCTCCTCCTTCTCTCCAGTCACCAACACTAAAGTCTTCAGTCTGCTGTTCTCCTCTAACCCTGCAATCTGTCCCAGTCACTACCTCCTCTCCTGCCTCCTGGCCTCCCTTGCTCCATTTTCACCCCTTCACTCACTTGTCTTTTCAGCCTCTGTCCTCATGTTCTCTTCACCTACAATACAAGCATGTTCACCATCATTAAAAAAACCCACAAACCCCTTGTCCCACATGCAGCTCTAATTATTATCCAATCTCCTTTCACTCCTTCACCTCCAAACTCTTTGAATGTGTATCTATTTCTGGTGTCTCAGGTTTCTCTCTTCCAATTCCGTCCTCATTCTCCTTGACCTGTCAACTACTTTAGACATAAAATAAATAATAATAATATATGGTGATATAACTATCTCATAGAGCTGGAAGGGACCCTGAAAGGTCATCAAGTCCAGCCCCCTGCCTTCACTAGCAGGACCAAGTACTGATTTTGCCCCAGATCCCTAAGTGGCCCCCTCAAGGATTGAACTCATAACCCTGGGATTAGCAGGCCAATACTCAGACCACTGAGCTATCCCTCCCCCCTACATTATCAAACATGCATGTTTTCCAAAGCTTGTCATCCCTTGGTGTCCTCGATTCCACCCTCCCCTAGTTCTCCTCCTGTATTTCTAGTCATTCCCCTAGTGTCCTGGTCAGTGGGTCTCCCTCACCACTCTCACACTTTCTATGGAGATTTCACAGGGTTCTACACTTGCCCCCACCACCATCCCTTTGCACCCTCTTTTGAAGTGATTGTATCCATTTGTGTGGCTTCAGCTACCTTCTTTATTCTTGTTACTCACATATCTACCTCTCTGCTTTTGACCTGTTTCCCTTTGTTCAATCCTGCATCTCAACCTGTCTTTCTGACATCTCTTCAAGACGGTCTCACTGTTAATTTCAACTGGCCAAAAGTGAGCTCTTCATCTTCCCGCCTAACCCTTTCCCTGTAACTCTTGACAATACCACAATCCTTCAAGTAACTCAGACTTACAACCTGCACGTCATCTTTGACTCTGCCCTCTCTCTAGCTTTACATATCCAGCCATAATGGAAAAACACCAGCGCTGAATATACTTCAGGGAATGTCCTAGCTTTCTATATACCTTGTAAAAAAGGATTAAAATATTAAATGTTCTCAGAGTGCCAATTTCCTGTTAGATCTTTGATGGTTGCTGTTGCTGCAATTCCCTGGCAATTGCCATGGTCTTTTGTAGATACTGTTGCCAAAACAGGTAAGAGCATTTGTTTTTGTATGTGTGTGTTGCATTGTTAAATAGAGTTTACCAGTTTGTATCCTATATTTTCCTCTTGCCTTTAGGTGTTGTCACACTTCCAGTGTTAGATTTGCTGTCAGTCTTTGTGTATGAATGCACTTTGCATTATTTGAAAGGGTGTTTTCTCCATTCCTAACCTGTCAGTTGACACACTACAAAACCCGAGTTACTTCTGTATATGCACTATGTGGCTGTGTTGACAGCTGGGGCTCTCTGTGTTCTGAACTGAATACTGATTTATATTATGCATTCTGAGATCCATGAGAATTCATGTAGTATCTATGTACCCTCTCTCATTATTTGGACTACAGAGGCTGTTTTATTTTTGGTCTTCAATGGTTGGGGTTGAATTGGGTGAATGTTAGTATGCGTGTGTGAATGCTAGAACTGCAAGGTAGATAGGAACTTACTAGAAAAGAGTCAGAACTAAAATATCTCTTTCTATCAAGTGCCGTTGTGTAAAGTAAATATGACCACAATAAGCAGGATTTAACTGGACCTGCCTGGTACCTAAGAAAGTCAGTGTAACTTATTTATAAGCATACAGTGATTCATTGCCTAACAACAGTTGCTTGGGGACTGGATCAAGTATTGTTTTTTTCATAATTCATCATCTGTCATAGCATAAAAGGAGAGAAAAACAACTGTGAAAAAGGGAGGTGGGAAAGAAGATCAATGAGAAGAAAATATTGTTTCTTAATTGAGTAGAAAAAGTGTTTAGGACAAGAACTTTAGCTGTTTGTTTATGACAGTATCTATGCTGAGTCTAACTATCATTCTCTGTAACATATTGCTGCTCCATTTTTTTATATTTCCATTTGATTGATTCTGAAGATTTGTTCCAGGTAAATGCTCTAAATTATTTTCTGTTTTATCCCAGTAAGAATTTTCCCATTGGGTGGGGGAAGTGAGAATTATGTTGAGAAGTAAGAATCCTGCATAACAGCACACACACCACATGACACCTCCCTTTTATTGATGTCTTTCAAAAATGTGCTGAGTAGTTGCACATAATATAATGGTATTTTATGGGTTTGTAAATTGGTTTTAACTTACTGAGTCTCTGCACAATACTGTTACCATTACAATGAAATATCCTCTTCCACAAGTAGCACTTGTCTTAGCATATTTTTGATCATGACTGGCTTTTTCCTTATTAAGACTAGTTGACACAGATACTATCTTATACATTTAAAACAGCAGAATGTCAAATATAGCATCCAGTTTGTGTGAAGGGTATGCCAAGTATATAAGTAATCAATTTGCATTCATATTTACACAAATTTTTACACAAATTAAATTCTCAAACAGTTTTACTTATATATTGGAATTTTTTCACTATATTTGAATAAGATTTTTTGCTGTTGTGCATTAGAAACATTAATCAAGCAGTTGTACAGCAAGTCAAATACTGCATGGTGCATTCAACCATCACTAGTCTGTAGGCAGTTCATAAATTTGTGTAGATCAAATCATGTTCTCATTCGGAAGCAACACAAAGTTTAGTTGCAAAAAGAGCTAGAGAGCTTGCAAGGTAGATATTTTTGTCACCAAAAGTGTAATGAAAACTATCTCACAATTAAACATCCCTTTAACTGTAATGGGAGCACACAATGCTCTCAAGATTATGTCAATATAACTCCAGGAAGATATCACATTAATCTGTCACTAACAGAAGAAATAGAATGAGCTAATGCCCTTTTCTCTGTTAGTAATCTTTCGTGTTTCTGATATTCTAGGTATTCTCCCTCTTTTCTGATAAAAGCTGCTGTCCTGCTCTCCAGTTCTCATCCCACTTTTTTATTTTATAGAAGTGACATTTTATAAATATTGACTTATACTATTCTATGTGCTAATTTCTTTATTAAGAATCTGACCGAATACTACTTACTCAGACAAATTAATTTTGCCCAAGTACAGGGCACAGGACTGAAGTAGTCACTGAAATTCAAAGCTAGATACAAATATATAGAACTGCCAAATATTCACAAACATGAATCATGAAAGCTAACTGTGGATTCTTACTTTGAAGGATTTTGCCCTATGTCACAGTTACTAGGTGAACTGGACCTCTGATTCCTCCTGATTGCTTCAAACGCAACCCATTTAGGTCTTAGGCCTCAAGCTGTTACCTCTATTTTGAAATAGAATCACATGATTTCCCCATTCTCAGAATGTGCCTTAACCACAATTTATACACAGGGGACTACAGCTCTCTCAGCTAGGCTGCCTGAGGTTATGTCCACACTCCTGGGCAATGTGAACTACAGGGGTTTGCCCTCTAGAGTGCACCAAAGTGTTGCACTTTGCTCTATGTGGATGCTGCTGGCATGAACTAAAAGGTAAATAGCTTTTATTAGTACAGTCCTCCAGCTATGTTAATAGGAACTAGGTACCTTTTAGTTCATGCCAGTAGTCTCCGCCCAGGGTAGTTACAGTGCAACACTTTGGTATGTTCCAATTTACATCCCCATAGTCTACTGCAGCAAAGTATAGACAAACCCTTAGGCTCTGAAACTGCAGTTCTTTTCTCTTTGGGAGCAATGACAGTGGTTAATATGGTGACCAGACAGCTGCCTTAAAACAAAGGAAGCACTAAAGCCGTTCAGAGCAAATAGATCTTAAAAACAATAAGAGGGACCATCACCACATCCAGCTTACGAGGTGTTTAATCATCTTCCACATAGGGACCTTGGTAAGTCTCACTTCCTCTAGACTCCTCCTCAGATCCAATCTCTATCTCAGCTTGGCTCCTCTATCAGATCTCATTGAAACTCCCTGGACGACCCTTGGTGACTCACTCCCCTTCTTCTCCCCAAAAAGCTTTTTAACTCTTTGTAGTCCTTTGATCTGGTAACTCCCAGTTTGGGCAAAACAAGATTTGCAACTTCCTTTGAAGCTAACAACTTGCTCCATTGTCTTTCAAATGTGTGCTGGGGTGTCCTTATATCTGGTTCTATTGCGTTGCTGTTCTATTTGCTTTTCCCATAGTCCTCTATTAAGTTCGATCAATTCAGTTGTGCAGGAAATTCTGATATCCCGTCATACTTACACAGTAACTTCACTGAATAGATAACTTACAATATTTGTACAATGATTACATCAGTATTCATAAATTAATACCTAGCAATTCCACCTCTGTCACACTATTTCTCATACTTCATGTTATATTAAAGTGATTCCTAGACCAAAAAAAAAACACAAAAAACTTTGTTCAATTACATTTTCAGTCACATGCGAGATTTAAGTGTGTATTGCATTTCAAGACACCTGAGTTAAAAACAACCAGAAAAGTTAACCAAAAAATTAAGAGTTAAGAATGTCCTTAGGGATAGGGTCCAGAGTGACCTAGACAAATTGGAGGATTGGGCTAAAAGAAATCTGATGAGGATCAACAAGGACAAGTGAAGAGTCCTCCCCTTAGGACGGAAGAATCCCATGCACTGCTATAGGCTGGGGACCAACTGGCTAAGCAGCAGTTCTGCAGAAAAGGACCTAGGGATTACAGTGGACAAGAAGCTGGATATGAGTCAGCAGTGTGCCCTTGTTGCCAAGAAGGTGAACAGCATATTGGGCTGTATTAGTAGGAGCATTGCCAGCAGATCGAGGGAAGTGATTATTTCCCTCTATTTGGTACTGGGGAGGCCACATCTGGAGATTGCATCCAATTTTGGGGCCCCCAGTACAGAAAGAATGTGTACAAATTGGAGAGAGTCCAGCAGAGGGCAACGAAAATGGTTAAGGGGCTGGGCACATCACTTATGAGGAAAGGCTGAGGGAATTGGGATTATTTCGTCTGCAGAAGAGAAGAGTGAGGAGGAAATTGATAGCAGCCTTCAACTACCTGAAGGGAGGATTCCAAAGAGGATGGAGCTCGGCTGTTCTCTGTGGTGGCAGATGACATAAGGAGCAATGGTCTCAAGTTGCAGTGGGGGAGGTCTAGGTTGGATATTAGGAAAAAATATTTCACTAGTATGGTGGCGAAGCACTGGAATGGGTTACCTAGGAGGTGGTGGAATCTCCATCCTTAGAGGTTTTTAAGGCCTGGCTTGACAAAGCCCTGGCTGGGATGATTTAGTTGGGGTTGGTCCTGCTTTGAGCAGGAGGTTGGACAAGATGACCTCCTGAGGTCTCTTCCAACCCTAATTTTCTATGATTCTCAAAGGCACTGATTCTCATTTGAACAACAACCTTAACTGTACCCCACTGGATTAAGCACAATGTACCATAATTAAAAAAAGAGAGTATGGAAAAAAGTTTTTTCTTTTTAGTTAGTTTTATGGAGTATGCCTTACTGTAGAGAGACATGTTAAAGTTTACAGCAGATAAGGAAATATATGGCAGTATAGTGAAACTAGTCATTGATGAGATGATTTAGAATTCCATGGGAGAATGTCTTTCATAAGTGTTTTATATTAACTTGCAGCATGAAGGAGTGCAACGAAATTAGTAAACATTAAGTACACAAATTTATTGCCCATAAGTTATTAGTTAATTTATGTACAACGTAACTAAGTTTGTATGCATACAAAACTTGTGTAACATACTGGGGAAACGTCTGTATGATCTTTTATACTATGTGTGACTCTGTTTCCTTGTTCAATTTGGTATTGTTACCTGCTGAATGAATATAGTTAAATCCAAAGAGGCCATAAAGAGAAGTTGTGAGGAATCCAGGAAAGATAAAACAATGACACAGAAAAGACAGTCTCTCAGGTTCAAAGGAATCAAGATAATTGCTGCCTCATCAACTGGGGGAGGAGAAATGATCAAACTAGCTTTATCCAGGGTAGGAAGTTAAACCCTTCCCAAGGCCACGCCTGAGCTCAAACAACCCTGACCAGTTAAAAAGGTGCCCTGGCAGAAAGGGAGGGTTTTTTTGAGTGAGCTAAGAGTGGCTGGCCTGTGTGTGTCAGTGAAAAGGCTGACAGTGTGACAGACACAGACAGAAGGCTGTAAACTGTGTAGGCTTTTCTTCCTTATTCCCCATCTGAGTTAGGAGGATCTGCCTAAATCATGGATAGAAAGGGATAAGCTTAGGTAAGGGAGTACGTATGTAGGTCTTCGTTATTTTAAATCTACCTTTCTAAGAGCATTGTACTTTTTAGGCAAAATACATTATGCTTTGTTTTTGCAGATGCTGTTTCTGTATCACTGCAAACATACCCTATGATAGTGTATTGAAGAGAAACTTTTGAGGGGTCCAACCCCACTTGGACCTGCTGAATTAGTCACAGTTAGTATCTAGGGTGCTCTAACCCAGGCCATAGTATGAGAGGAAGCAAATAGCAGAATTCCACCCCAGAAGAGGTAAAGGCCCAAGGCCTGTCGTCTGAGGGGGTGCACTCAAGGAGACCCCGAGATGGGACAGTGGTGCAGTTTTTGCATTTATTCTTTTAATATGTGTAGGCTTATTGTGTTTATACATCAGTTCACTTGTGTCGGCAATCAACTGGACAGAGTTAAAATTATGGTGTTATCTGAGAGAGTGTTAATAATTTGTTTGAGAAAGGCACCTTAACACTTAATTTCATGGCCTTTTAACTTTATTTTAAACCCATATATCCCTTAAAAGTTAAATCATAGATATGGACCAGAAATATTAACTCCAGTTTCAGAAAAGTTTAGATTGAGACCAGTCTTCCTTTTTTAAAATGAGAGCTTAGGTCAGCAGCATTCTGTTGACACCTATACTACCCTTATCAGAGTTAATGGCACATTGCAATAAAGTAATAATTTTTCAGCTAGGGAAGTCCAGCTCGCTCTCTCTTTTATTTTTAGCTTCCCCTAAATTTTGGACTTGTGATGAATGTTTCTGTTACCAAGGACATGGGCAGTGGGTATCATAGGCTGGGGGAAGCTGTGCCTCCCCAAACAACCTGTTGTAGCCCCGCCCACACTCCACCCCAAGGCCCCCTCCTGCTTGCCCTTCCCCCTTTGCCCCAGCCCAGGCAGGCAGCTCGTCTTCCGGGAAGTGTGCTGGGTATGGTGCTAGGGTGGCTGGGACTTGGGGTGGTTGGGGCCACCCAGCATTGGGGGGGGGGGGGCGCGGCAGATGCTAGGGCCATGCTGCCCGGAGGGCTGGAGATGCTGGGGCCATGGGCTCTACACCACCACCCCGGCAGCTCAGAAGTTGGGGGGGGGCACGCGCCAGCATTGGGGTGGGGCTGGAGGCCATGGGGAGGGGAGAGAGCTCTGGGCTCTGGTGGGGTAAGGGGCGCAGGAGGGGCAGGCCCGGCTGGGGGCTAGCCTCCCCGAGCTGGAGGTTCACCCGCCATCCATGACCAAGGCGATTTAGTTCAAGAACCGCTTGTCAAATTCATTTCAAATTTGGTAGAAAAGAAATCTACAGTATGTCAATCCATCAGAATTAACCTGTTAATTTTGAGGCTGTTATGACAGGGGTAAATTTTAGAAGGGAACCAAAATCAGGCTTATAATGGAAACTATAATGCTGTAGAGTTATTTCTACTGCACCATAATACTTAAACTTAAATGATAACATATGTCTGGATCACTTTCTCTGCTGCTCATGGACTGGACAACCCTCACATTAACTATTTTTTTAGGGTGTAGCTTTGTACATTAAAAAATGTTTACAAAATGCCTCTCCGAGCGAGAGTATAATATTCATGTATATCATACACAGACATATATATATCAGTCTGTTACTGATATATATATATATATAGGGAACTTTGTATATATAAAGTTTGGGAAAGAATCTTACCATGAGAAAAGTACCTTCCCCCCCCTTTTTTTCAGTAGTCTGAGTTTAAACTGGCGCGTCTGATTATGGGCCTTTTAGGCAATCACTTCCTTGCTATCGAAGCAGCAGACCTCTTTGGTCAACAACAAAAACATCACATTTGTTAGTGAGATCTAGCTGATTAACCTGAAAGATTTTGCAAAGAACAGACATGTCTTTCATCTGTTGAGATTCATCATCCATAAAAAGAAAAATATTATACTATTTTAGAATTTGAAACAGGTGTTAAAATCAAAGACAGATGCTTTCCATTTCATTTTCTAAAAGGATAAAAATATGTATTTTTTCCTGGTATACTGGGCCATAATCATTTGTATCAGATCTCGCCTCTTCCCAGTGTACAAAGCCCTTAGAAATGAATGACAAGCAGATAGCATATCATCTCAACTGGAGATTCTTGGATACTATTTGTCAGTCACTGAATGCTAGCAGAGAGTGTTTTTTTGTGCCAAAGTGAATAATAACCTGTGTGATTTGCTGTCTGCTCTGATATTGAAGGGCTATTGATAAACATACTATCACCTTAAATCATGTGGATATTACATTTATATTTCTGAGTTACAAATGTCATTGAGAGGCATCATTGGTTTGACCTTCCTTGCTCATGCTAGCTCAGTCTTGCATTCTGCATTTTGCTGTTGTGTGTATTATCATGCCACCAGTCTTGCTTGACTGCTGTACCAGTGTATCTGATTACTGTCACTTTGCAGCTAGTGTTTCTTATCCTACACCATATGCCAACAGATGCTGCCTTATTATCCTGCTTTTGCTTTTTTACTGTGCTATTACATTTACTTGTTGCAATTATTGCCAATAAACTGCTGTTTGACAGTCCCATTTTCCTGAATTATGCTACTAACTACCAGAAATGCTACACTGATCCTTAGTGTATTTGGATCAATGTCTCCAGTTCTCTCTGTGAGGATTGCTCATCTGTCTGCAGTACAAAAGACTTACTAGTGAAGTAACTAATGTCCAGTGATGAGAGTTATATTTCCAAGTAGTGTCCGAATCTCTGAGTTGAGAAATCTGGAAAGTACTATTCCTACTGGAATTACTGGAAACCAGAAGTATTAACTGCAGCATGCATATTATGGTACTATTCTCCCTCTGCAGTGGATGTTTTATGCCATTGTGACTCTGTTAAACAATGGCATAAAACATCCACTGCGGATGGAGAATATTACAGAAGAAGCCACCAGCTGTCAAATAACACATTTTGTGCTTTTTGCATGGATTATCCCGCTTCCAGATAGTTTTGCTATCTATCAGGTACCAAAACAAAGTAGTTGGTTCATTGTAAGAAAGCTCTAATCAAAGCAAAAACTTTCCCAATCCTTGACACACTATTAATCACTTATCCAGGGCTTTGTTGCTATCTGAGCAGATGTCTAAAGCACAAATCCATGTGAGGAGTCCTCAGAAGTTTGTATTGTTCCTTTAGCCCGAGGGGCGAATATTTAAATTTTCTTTATACCAAGCCAACTCAATTCTTATCACAGTTACACAAAATCTCCACCTAATTCAATAGACATAAATTGTCTGAATCTAATTAATCCCATAAAATGATACATTATATTTTTTTTAAATAATCTATACTTAATAGATAGCCAAATGGCTATAAGTCAAATGAATCAGATACCATCTGTGATAGAAAGCATACTGAATAATACAGATTAGATACAAAGCATATTGAGCTGAACAAAACATATCATATAACAGATTTACAGTCTATAATACACACTGAAAACCTGCTAACATAGATCAATTCTGTCACATAACAGATTTTTCATCCAGAGTCCAGGAGTACAGCACCATTTTGACTCATTTAGCAGATCAGTTGCATGCTCCCCCTGATTTCATGCAGCGATGATTAAGGATGAAAAATATCAGAGAGAGTTGGCAACTGCAATAAATCAAAAAGCTTTGCTTAACTTTGCTTTAAATGTTTGCAGAAGAAAGAATTACATAAAAATAAGACAGTTAACGTGATGTATAGTAGCTTTTCTGAGAAAAATGTCTGCTATAATATCTGTTGGTCTTCCGATTCCATAGGTAAGATGGGCTTCAGTATGCCATTATGAATCTATTGTTAGACACACTGTAAATATTACAGGGTGGATTCATTTGAAGTGACTTTTTGGGGATTATAAACTAAAATTGTGAGCCATGTAATTTGCCACAATGGATCAGACCATAGGACAATCAAGTCAGTTTAGGTGTTTTCTTTACGTTGTATTATATGCATTACAGCCCCATAACAGCAAATATTAAGTAACTTGCTGAATTTGGGACTAAGGCCCACATTTTAAAATTTCTGGTGCCTCAGTTTTTGGGTGTCCAACTTGTGACATCTAGATATCTTAAACTGGGCACCCAAATTCTAGGGTTTTAAATATGTAACTCTAGTCTAATTAACATTACTGGCAGTGACCATTTAGTGTAATATATAGATGCTGAGAACAGTAAAATAGAGGTATGCATAGTCAAAATCCCACTTGTTCTTGGGTTGATTTTTGTTTTTCAAATGTCACAAACCAACAGGAGAAATCACAGTGGAAACTCTTACTCTGCCCTTAACTCACCCCACTGTGCTTGATTAATTGAGTACATGTATGTTGGATGATGTATGTCCAATGAATGTACAGTATATAGGCCCTCTGCATATCTAGCTGTCAAGGGCTGTGCTACTGCCACCCAAACGCCACTGAAGTAAGCACAAATGCTGCTGGCACCACTTCCCCTATTACCAAAGCAGGTGCTTGTACCAGAATAGCTTAATAATTGTAAGGAATAAAACATTCATTGTGGCATTTTCTCAATTATATTAGACGCTTCCCTCAGGGGGAAAAAATGCAACATTTACAATAGTTTTCAAATATGGAGCTCTGGAAAACTTCTTTTTCACTATTAAATCTTATCAATTCGGAGACTCTAAAATCAGAAGCTCCCAAGGTCTCATGCTTGTGTAGTTTCTTTTATTTAAAACGTACTCACTGTCTTGAAGAAAGAATTGTACTCCTTTCCCACCAGGGCTGACTTGAATACTGCTGCCTTAAATGTACTTCGCTGTAACGTCTCTTTTTAATAAAGTACCCATAGTGGTTTCAATGTGACTGATGGTGGAAAGAGGGTTTTTCATTGTGATTTTATGATTACTGAGGTAATTGTGTTCTGGGACAAAGGTTGACTTTCTTAACTAGTTATAGATTATCAAGGTTTTCTTCTTTTCTGTGTGTTTTTATTTGGGAAAGATAAATGCATTCAAAAGAAAAAAACCCACTGAACTAACATTATTTTAGTGTATTCAATACATACCCCCCCCAAAAAAAACACCGCTGCCAACTCATGCAAATAACAAAGCAATGCCAGGTTGTCATCATATTCATTTGCTTGCACGTTACATCCCTGTCCCCAACCCTTTATCTGCTTTTTTTTGTTTTGTTTTTTGTTTTGTTTTTTAAATGTAGCCTCTGGAGCCAGGATTTGCTCTTAAACTGTGTTTGGGGCTGTGAGGGATGTTGCACAATCTAGATTCTAATTCAGGCATGCAAAGCTGTGGAGCATCTGACCCACTGTTACGTCTGCTTTCCAAATCAGACACGTTATTTCTGTCAATCACAACGAACCTGGCAATATTCATGTTTCTTTCGCTATACATTTCATATTTTTATAATGAAGGACATGTTCATGTAAAATGGTATTTAACAAAATAATAGTTTAGCGACAATACTTGAAATATATTCAAAAGCTTTAATTTTTTCCACCCTCAGAAATAGGCATGTTATGCTTCTTTTGGTGCTGTCGCTCATTGTCAAGCAGACAGTCTTTACCAGTTACCCTTTAAATGCAACCACAAATAGCAATCCTTTCTTTTGTTATACCAGATCAATGGTCACTAATTGGAAACGCTTTCAAATATTTTTTTTCCCTCTGTTCATTTCTAATCTAATTTTAATTTAAACTAGGAAAGCACACTGCTATTTCTAAGTTGGATCATTTGCTCAAAAGTCTATTTCACTCAATATCATCAAGAGTTCAAAAAAATCTGAGGGAGAATAGGAATAAAAAATATAAGTTGCAAAGTAGACACGTAACTAAGAATTAAACCAAAATAGAACAATAGACATTATGGGAAATGAAGAGAAAATAGGCAATGTGCAAACAAACAAGGAACAGTTGGAACAGATACTAATTTTACCCAACTCTGAATTCAGAGGACTAAATAATGTACAATTTTTCGGCAGTTGTTCGTTTTGTTTTGAGCTTCTCACCAGAGTATAGAATGCTTTTGGGGAGGGGGGGGGGGAAGGGGGAGAGCGGGGGATTTGTCCTCAACTGTTTCAGGTATTGATTGTTCAGAGCCAGACAAACTGGGAGTGTTCATTTCTAAAACAAACATGGCCCGTAAATTGGATTCCCATCAAAGGCTACAAAAATTCATTCTTTTTCTGAAAAGGTAATAAAATGCAGAACAGTGATGCAGTGCAGCGGAGATCAAGGAGGGAAATGATCGCACGCAAGCACAACATTGTGACATGAATATGCATCTTCCTGTGATTTTTATTATGTAATTTATAAGACAGATTGGTCACCACCCATTTCTAGATCCCTGGCCCTATCTTCCTTTCCAGTAAGAAACTGCTGCATGCAACTGGTGTCAGTGTTTGCCTTCTGTTGAGCTTTTGCCACTACCAGAGAGGCAAGTTGTCTCAGAAAGGTGAGCTTCTCTTCACACTGTCCCTCTGAGATATTTTACATTATTGATAGTGTAAATTCATGGACTTTCAAACTTTTTCATGGTGTGCACCACATTTCAATAGACAGCTTGTCTCATGGGCAACTTCCTTCCTATTCACAATCATATAACATTCCTGTGAAAGCCACAGCAAATATATGCATGGAAAGATGATATAAATCAATGGGCATTTTACCATTGACTGCAAGGAAAGCAGAATTAGGCCAGCGCTCTGTGCTTTTCAAAATCCTACCTTTAACATATACAGTATTTCTTGTCTTACAAAGGAATACTTAGTGGATGAAAATAAGGAAAAGGAGCCAGTGCCCTGTGATCAGACAGTTCTCAATGGAGCACCAACAACTGCTCCATGAACCACCAGGTTAGTTTGGGAACTGTTGGTTTATTCTTCAGCCTCTCCTTCTTTACCTCAGAATCTCTGACTTTTTCACACTTTGCAGGACTTCAGCATGTTATGGATGCTTTACAACATTATGTGTCCCTCTGACGTGAAGTAACTAAGTTCTGTCTGAAGATACAAGTCTAGTGAGTCTGACTGTCAGTCACACAGATGTTGTGTAACAAAGGTATCTTCCACAAAGTACAGAGTAGCATTGGTAATTCCCTGTAGAGCCTTGTATTAAAATAATTATTTGTTTAAAAAACGTCTACAATGAGTGGTTGTTACAAAGTGGGCATATGATACTGTGTAAACACAGTTTCAAGGAAATGCTTTAAAGTTAACAAAATAAGCTGTTTTTAAAAGTCCATTTTAGTTTTTAAGGCAGAATATTTAAACATGTGGCATGTCCTTCGTGTCTAATACCCCACTAACCACTAAGATATTTAGGCTAGGTGTTCTTGACTCAAATCTTTTTTGTTTTCTGATTATGTGAGGGTTTGATCCTTTGCCACCTGTCACATCTTTACTCTCTCTTGATGATTAGTGATATTCTCATTAACATTATGACTTGCTGTTCAACATTTTTTATAATTTTAGTCTATTGAGAAGGAACAGATACTATTATGATAAACATAAGGAGTGGCAACACACTTCTAGTTATTATATGTGTTAGTCTCAGATAAAATGGGCTTACTCATTAAAGAGATAGAAAGAGAGAAGTTGATGTGCTAATGATTACACAGAACCTTTACTCCTGCAAATCATGGTTAGATGTTGCCATGCTCAATGTGAGATATGCTGCAGTTGAATCAGCAATGGTACAGATTTATATGGAATATATACATACATTAGTCTCACTTATGTGATGCTGATTCTTTAAAACTTACCCTTCAATCATATTTATTTGTATAAATTCAAGTACTTGTGAGTGAATAAAAGGGATGGATCTGTCTTAGCCAACATGGAATTGTGCAGTAGAAGTTACAAGGATGAAAAAGAAAGAAAAGTCCACTTATACATACATTGATTTTATCATGCAGCATTAAGTTTGACTAAATACTAGAATCTACAGGCCAATTTCAGTTCAATTTAATGCAAGTATTGATATATAATGAAAGTTTAAATACTTTTTTCTAAAGCAGCTAGAAAATAACATTCCATAGACTTATTACTCGATTTCAAATCAAAATCTCCATGACTATGTCAGACAAATTTCCACTGAAGCTAACATATCCTAGATCAACTCTGTGTGTGTAATTATTCATAGATAGCAAAGATATTTAGATCACAGTCTAATTATGAATAAAGTGAATCAATGAGCAATAAATGCAGTAGCGGTTGCATGAAAAACAATAACCCAGTGGCCATTAGCGTATTAAAATCTGGTGTTTCTTTCTGTCTCCTTACCTCTGTCTGGTTCGCTTTCCTTTTACTGTTCCTTTCTACTTTTCATTATTTCAATGCCTATTGATTAATTTTGCTTGAATAATAACCTGTCGGTAAAGGTACCATTGCTTCCCACACTAGAGTAGATTTAGCTTTCTTCTTTCATGATGAATATGTTGTAGTTCCTTCCCGCCCCCCGGAACTCATTATTGAAAGGTGAAGTGTATACACAATGCTTCTTTAATTGCTTACCATAAGCACAGAAAATGAAGTATGCGTAAACGGAAGGTCTATAAACATAAGCTGTTCATTCAGTATTTGGGCAAAACTCATGATCAGATCAGGAGGAGTTTTGCTTCTGTGGGAAGAAATTTTTATATTTCGTGCTACCTAGTGAATGCCTTGCTGAATTGAAGCCCTGAAGAAAGAAAAGGGGAGAGATTCTGTTTTCCCATCTAGTGATAAAGTCCACAAAAGGGAGAGAACATTTTGTCTAAATGGACATTTCTGTAGGAAAATGACAATTTTGGGGGGTTTATTTGGAAAAAACAAAAACACATTTTTGAAAGTTCAGTAAAAACATTTTCAATGCTAACCTTTGTTTAAGCTTTATGATGAAATTTTCATGGGGAACATTGGTTTCCCAACAACCTGGAATTGTTAGGATCTGAACTAGCTGCACAACAGTGAATGTTATAATGATCCCAGACATTCAGAAACCATTCTGAGGACAAAACCCTAGGTATGTTATGCTAAATATTAAATTTTGAAAGAAAAAAAACCCTGAATGTGATTGTGGCTATTACAAACAGTGCCTTTTTTAAACAAGCACATTCTCTGTCACTTTTCCTAAACTAGTTTTGGTCTAACATCAAATGTCATCTCAATGTCCTTTGAGAAACAAGTTGGGTAATGATCAAGGGACAACATAGGACTGTAGCATCTGCACTTAAAGCTTCTGGATTTCAATTAACTAATTCAAAAACACTAGTCAATGGGGGGAAAAAGGGTTAGGGTTAGGGCCTTTTCAACTGGATTTTGTGTGTGCTAATCAATACCTTATTATCTTTAGCCAGAATACCCTGTTCCTGGTACTTGTGCCACAGAAAAATAAACATCACAATGGAGTAGACAACACCTTGAACACAATGTGCTCAGCTGGACCATGAGAAATTTAAGAATTGTATATTAGTGAAAAATGCAGGCAAGACAGAACCTAGAAATAAGGAGAGACAGATATATCTTGAAAGAGATAATCAGATGATCTCTCTCTCTCTCATCCCAGAGCATGTTTGCAGATAGGGGAGCAATACAGTGTCACCACTCGTTCTTGTCCATGGCTTGTCCTGTCCTCTCCTGTCCATCAGATACTACTCAATAAAACAGACAAACAAGCATACTTATTTCTGATCAGAAACAACTCTGAGTTTGTTGTTTTTGGTATTATCCATGATCCAGTAGGGTGATAAAATGAGAAATAGGAATCATTTCTAAATTACAGTTGTGTGTCTTGGGTCTGAGAAATGAGCAGTGCACCAAATGGTTTATATTTAGAGACATATTTGAAACTTCTGTAGAAGACAATGACTTTATAGTGGAGAAAATGGAAAGTAAAACCTGGTGGAGTCATTGGTAGCGAAAAACTAAAAGCTTTGGGATAGAGTCCTCGGAGCATTGCATCTCCTTGATGTGCTCAGGAGTGTCAACTCCACTCCTATTAACATTAATAAGAGTGCTGAATGAAAACAAAGGGGGAAATATGTCAGAAAGGTTGACTTAGTCAATAAATTTAAAGCTAAATTACAACAGTGTTCTTTCCATTTCACCTTTTAACAAAAAGATTTGTTCATCTTAATAGTTCCCAGTTTATATTATGTAACATGTTTTATGAAACCATACACAAAATCTGCTATAAACCTAGCCTGGTGTGTTTTATAACAAGGATCATTTTAACAGGCATAGTGTATGTTTCTTTATGGAGAATATTTATAATGTAAGGGTCCTGATCTCAGTAGTAACTCAGCCCTAATACTGGAGGATTGTGTAGATTAGATCAAAAACAACATAATGGGACATATATACTTAAATTACATTAGGTCACTTTCTTCCTGCATGTAGCATTTGATACAAATCTACAAACATTTGCAGGGAAGCAAAATGGAGTTGATACACTGGGGGCGGGGAGGGGGGAGAAACAGTTTAAATGAATCTTGTTTGAAGGAATTTGTTATGTTCACTAGAGAGTCATATTCTGATCTCCGTTATTAGAAGCTAGCCCATGTGCTTGCCAAAATACTTAGAATACTTGGGGAAATTCTGAGCATAAACTAGAGGAGCCCAGAGGCAGCTTCAGCTTGTTTGACCATTACTAGTGATAGATCAGTAGATGGTGGATGGGGGACAGACCCCAGCAGCAGTAGAGGGTTGTGTTTTCACATAGATAAACTAACTGTCTGATTTCTTCATCGTATAAGGCAAACCCAGGCTTTTCTTCAAACATTTTGGTTTTCCCTGAGCACAATTTTTTGTTATGTGACAATTACTGGATCAAAATTCTGATCCATTAAATCACTGTAAATCTAGAGTGATGCTATTGACTGCAATCCAGCTATTTTAGATTTACAGCAGTGCAGGCTTGTAGTGATATAACTGAGATCAGAACCTGGTACAACATAAAAATGTGCAAGAAGAATTCCATTCTGTATTCTTGCTTGTGTTCTTCTGTGATCTGAGTACACTCACAGAGGTCAATGTGTAGCCCTTATGTAATTTAGCATTCAAACATTGAAGTCACTGGAAAGACTTTCCAATGGCAGTGAGTAACTGCTCATTTTAATAGAGTTACTTCAAATTTACACCATTTTGAGAGCAGAATGAGGGTCAACATATTTTCTATGTTTTTTTGTACTTCATGGGTCAGATCCTCAAGTGGTGAAAATCTGATTAACACTACATGAAGATTTGTAAGCATGGTGAAGTGCTAGAAAGCAGTGGCCAAAATACAGTTATTAATAGTTTATAGTTTGTAGTGTACTGTAATGGAAAGGTTTATACAGGCATGTTGTAAAATCAGACCTATTCTTAGCCAAAACAAATAAAACTCTCTTTTAAGAAGTATGCTACACAATGCTTTCATTTTAAATTTAAAACACGTCAGTTATAAATATGCAAAGTGCTTTTGATTATGAGACCTGGATAACTTCCAACTCAGTAACATTTTAACATTATTGTTCTAAGTAGCCATAAAAATAGATGAAATCTGGAATGTTTATTTTAAGACTTTTTGGTTTCCACTCAGTTTTAAATTCTCAGAATTTAGCTTTCAAAAAACTCTTATGTCCCAAGTAGCTGTGTTCTATTACTCTTTGATTACACAGATCGCTAACAAGTAGTGCTGCATTGATCTTCATTAAATACACTCTGTGGTTACTGACAGCTTCAGCCTCAAACCATGAAGGTTCTGAACCTGGTCCCAATGAAATTAATAGCAAGATTCTCTTTGGTTTAACAGGAGGAGAGACAAGGAAGAGGAAGTTTGAACCTAATTACAAAAAAATGTAAGTGTGGACTAGAAAAAAAAAAAAAAAGAACAATCTTCTTATGTAGCATCTCCATTATTGGAGGTTTGGATTGATGGTAGCCCATACTGTATGATACCCTGCTAATCTTTGTGGATGAATAATCCTTTTGATCCACCCAGCTCTACGTTTCTTTGATTCACCAGTCTGCTTCAGTTTACAACAGGCTTTAGTTCAAGCACCATATTCTTTACAATCTTAGGGCAAAATATGGCTTTGCTACAATGGGTGAACTAAGGAGGGGGTTCCATGAGAAAGCAAGGCTCTTACTATGATTCAGGTACACTATCTCCATTTGTTTCCCTGAACCTTTAACGTTGCTTCTCTGAGTCTTTTATATCAGTGTATCCCGCTGTGCACTTCAAGTGATTATTCCACCTACCTTTCTTTAAGCACTGAGAATTTCCCAATGTTCATGTTCAAAGGGAGACCCTCACATCTAAATCACCTGAAGCTCTATGATTGGCCAAAAAGTGATCAGATACCTAAGAAGTGTCCTGATACTGGATGAAAGTGTCTTGGATGAAATTAATTCTCTTTAAATATTGGAAATGTAAAAAACTAATATAGTGCAAGGAGAATATTACAACCAGACTCTTTTAGCTTCAGTGGAGTGAAAGATAGCAATGAGAACATTCTTAGCTTTCACTGTACCAACTAGGAGAGGGAACGGCTGGATAGGGCACCTTGAAAGGCAATAAAAGCAAATTAGCTGATGAAATTACTTTCTGTAGTATGCTATACAACTTTTTCTTCAGCAGTAAGTCTGTGTTAGGGAAGAAAGAATGACGGAAAAAAGAAATTAATCCCGTATTTTACCGAACTAAGAGAAATTCCTGTTATAGAACAGATGCGTCTGAATGAAAGCTGCTACTTCTTCTCACTGCATATGCTTCCTTTTTCCATCGAAAAGATTCTACACTCTCCTCCACATCTCAAATATCCAGCAGAGTCAGGCATATTGTCTATACAGTTTGGATGCTTGGAGTTTAATCACATTCTGATTGTTAAAAAGGTTAAAAGATTCATAAGGATCAATCTTATTGTGTAGGAACTTTTCTCCCTGCTCTCCAGCTCGCATGCAGGGATTTATGCTCCATTAGCTTCTTGCAACATAGCGTGTTGTAGAAGATAACATCTCAGCAGGGTTAGTCCAGACTACATTACTAGAAGGGGTATAATTACACACTTAATACCTTTATAAAGTTTAGTTTCAGGATTGGATCCTCAGCTAGTGTCAATTGGTGTAGCTTTGTTGAAGTCAATGGAGCTCTGGCAATTTATGCCAGATGAGGGTCTGGCTTTATTTCTACACAAATTTGCAGAATGTGGGGAGACAGAATCACCACCATACAAATTAAAACATTTTTCATCCGTTCCACTATTAATTGTAGAAAGAGACACAGAAATGATTCCTCTTGATTTTAAAGACATATTTAAACCTATTTTTCTACCCAAGATTATGCAATATAGTTCATATAGATATATTATATAGATGCCCCATGAAGTAAATGAGGAAACACCTGAGTAAACCACACTAGTATAAAAACACAGGAAGTACCATTTCAGGTTGGGGGTGGGGAGAGAGAGAGTAAAAACTTCCTTCAAGTGAGACAACACTATCATTTTTTACTCTGTGCCTAGCCCAGTGTCAACACTGAAGACAATGTCATGTATAACAGGTCATATCATAGAATCTGTCCATGTTGCAAAATTTCTCCATCTCTCATTGTGTGAATCAAACTGTTCATCACAATTTGGAGGAACATAGGGACAACAGTGATGGAAAGGACAGAAAAAACAAACAGGAAGACCTGAGACTGCCATTGAGAAGTTATTTAATTCTGGCCAGTGGAATGGCAATAGCTTCAAAATTTTAGACCACCATCCTGAGGCTATCTTGTATTTGTATTATATTGATTGATCTCACATAGAATCTAGAAGCCCAACAATTTCAGCCCTGGTGTGACTCATCAAGTGCCACGCTGTTCAGAAAGTAAATCTGCTCAATTGTACAGATCTGACCCAATGCATAAAAAGCAAAAGCTAAGAAGGCAGCTTTTCTGGTTATCTACTCGGAATAAGACTCTAGCAAAATTGTTCCATTGCAAGCACCTCTTTCTTTTGGACTTATATGGCGGAAAAATGGATGAGACTTATAGTACTTTACATTTCCAATGAGGGATACATGTACACCCTTGTCTATACTTATATGCAACACCTAGGATTTAAAGTTGTATTATGCATTGATTAATGAATACTGTGACTTCAAGTGCTGAGTGTATGTTTGTCTGAGTTTATTCAGCTCATTTGCTGATCTCCCACTTTCTAGGTCTTTCCTCCTGTAGCCGAGTGCACTCTCTGTCTTGCCCTCTCATGGCTGAATTTGGAAAAGAGTTTCTCATCTAGAATCCCCTGCTGACAGCCATTCTGGCCCTATGGTGGTTTGTCTCTTTTTGTGACTCGGCCCTTTGGACAGGTCACTTTTAGTCCCTTCCTTCTAAGGTAACTGAAAATCCAACAAAACTGTAGTCCCACAGCCTCAAACTAGGCTTTTAGCCCAAGTGCCAACTCAGTAGTCCTCCAACCCCTGGTCTCTAGGTCTCCATACCACTGTTTCTAGGGGCCAGTAGGCAAACCCAGGCCCTCCCTCTTCTCTGTGTTCTAGCCCAGGGAACGTGTAATAAGCAGGCAAGCGTACCTAAACAGTTCCCCTGCTTCTTCCCCATCTTAGCCTATCTGCAGACCTTTCCAGGCTCACTGTGTACCTGCATTCCTCTAAGGCTCCACCCTTCTTTCAGGGCCATGGCTTGCAGGATTCTTCTCTAGAGTTCTCCAAGAAATAGCAAATCAAAAGTACAAACTTAAAGCACTTCTGCCCTTCATGGGTTTGAACTTCAGTTCTTCACTAGCTTTCCCTAATACACTACTCCTCAACTGAACACCAACAGCAGAGGGTTGCTGCCCTAGAGTCTTGCCCGTTTTGAGACCCACCACAGGAACTAACTCCCCTTCTGTTATTTGTACCATTTCTCCTCTCTCCTGACTTCTATCAGACCCTTCTCAGAGAACAGGAACTCCCAATCTACTTTCTTAGGTCTCTTCCTTAACTGAGCTTTCTCAGTCCTTTTAAGGAAACCTGACCTTTTTCCAGGTGAATCTACTAACTGACCTTAACACCTGTCCAGGTGCCACACATGTATTAATTCAATTCTCAGGCTCCTATTAGACCTTTCATCACATCTCCAATATAACTCAAATTAAATATAACCAAATAACTCAAATTAAACCATAAATATTTTCATTAACTAGTTAAATATTTATGCCAATAAATACAGCTTTAAAATTAAGGGGGTAAGGGAAATCTGTATATATATTGCATCTACAATAAAATACATCTAATAAAAGTAATGGTAAATAACATTTTCAATTATTGTATTGTTACCGAGTTTAATGTTCTTGGATGCTATTACAGTAAGAAGTGCTAAATATTGAACCCCCTCATCCAAATAGCTAATTCATGTATAGAGAGTGTAAACTTCACTTCACTGCTGCACCAGTATGTCTCAATCCCACTGTGGAGAGAGACCACCTCTCAGAAAAAGAGAGCAGTTCACTCTCCATACCCACTGAAAGTCCTGACAGTTCTGTGGAGGCTGGTAACAAAGGTCACAAATTCATCAGGAGATAAATGATTACCACCCAAATTATTGTATGTAACTTCTGTTTTTAATCTGTACACTAGATTCCTTTTAGATTCTAGGCATAGTTGGTAATGATCTCTAAAGCCTCAAGTAGTCCCATCAAGGATAGGTGAGATCACCTATTACCATATATCCAAGTAGGGCTGGTGAAAAGTTTTCTATCAAAACTGTTAAACAAAAATCATTTTAGTAAAAAATCCAATTTTCTGTTAGTTTTTCTTTTGTTTAATGACAAGTCAAAATCTTCTGTGGAAAATTTCACTAGATGCTGATTTGTTAATTTCTGTTGAAATTTTCTCCAGAGGGAAAAAAACCAACTCCCCCCACCACCATTTTCTGATTAGTGCTACACCCGAGTTTGAAAATGGTGGTGCTAGTGTCCCATAGCAGAATTTTCTAATTGGAGGGCCCCCATCTTTGGAATTCACTTTTTATGGAAGTCCAACTGAGATGTAATGTAATGTCATGACTTTAGGTCATGGCTCAAGTTTAACAGTCTTGTTATATTCCTGCTTTTATGTTAAACAGTATTTAAAGCACTTAGCCTCCAAGCCAGTAGGCAGTACTGAAATTAACAACAGGCTACCAAACAATATTACTTTTGGACATTAAACCAATATCAACTGAATGCAAATTGGCAATCTAGATGCCAAAGGGTTCAGCATACATCAATGTTTTTGTCATCCAGGAACCCGAGACATTTTGTTTTTAAAATACAGTCCCGATATAATAAAACTGGTAGAATATTGCAGGCCTACTACAAGGCTTCACAACTGTATATTTATTATACATTTTTGAAGAAATTTCAATAATGTATCAGCTAATACTTTCTGAAAAGATGTGCTGGTGCTGACCTAAAATAATTCATGTACAATTTAATGAAATCTTCTGCTGTATGTATTCATGTGTGTCACATCATCACAGAGGCCTCTTTAACAGCTCTGTCAGTCTTCATACAAGATGTAGTGAACATGTTGGTTCAGACATTTTAGATTCCAAAATTAAACTAATTTACATTGAAAGTATATGGTTGCTCTTCATGCATTAAAAAAATCTTAACACTGTGGTAACCTAAGGAAGCACAAGTGTGCATAGTAATTGGTGGAACATTCCCTCTGTACTATCAGTGTCTTGTAAAACATATACCATGTTGCAATCTCACAGTTCAAATAAGCTGCTCACTTCCTGAGATAAGAATGCATCACCTGAGAAAAGATCAAGTCTGACCTGTTCATCTAACCAAACACAACTTTCACACATATACTCTAACACAGCTCTTACAATATTTTCAAAGTCAAAAAAAATGTGGATGATGGCTATAGTTTGAAGCCAGCAGGCAACCGTTAAACAGAAAGAGAGAATCTTTTATACTTACTGGCCACGTAGGCTACAGAGACACTAATGAGGATGGGCACCTTGGAATTACAACATATTGATAACAAATGGTTAATAAATAATGACAGGAAGTAGTGTAGAACAGCACTTCATGCTCTGATTGACTAGGCATCCATGTGTTGACAGTTTATCTAGACATGATGGTGCCTTGATTAGATCTGTACAAACAACTGATTTTTCAGTTCAGTGGTTGAAACAAAATATAAAAGTGTTTCAGGTTCAACAAAGTCTTCAATTTAGTTTGAGGTTTTTAAAACATTTTAAAAATTAAACTTGAAGCAGTCATTTTTAATCAAAATATTTCATTTTGAAAATGTTGAAATGAAACATTGATTTTGTGTTTGTTTTCCACTGAAACTGTTTGCCAGATTCAATGTGAATTCGCAAAATATTTGGTAGACCCAAATCTGCATTTTTCTGGGAAAAAATTTCTGGCCAAAAATTTCACTCAGCTGCAGCTTTGAAAGAATTCAAATCATAAGAAAGAGTGGCTATTTACTCCTGGGGGAATTCTGCACCACTGCATGGGTGCAGAATTCATGTCGTCCACAGATTTCTTTGCTTACACACACAAAAATGACTTCTGAGGGGAAGCTGCAAGAGCAGTCACTTGGTCCTCCCTGCCAGCCTGAAACAGCTGGTGGAGACATAAATCAATGAGGGTGCTGGGCATGTGTTCGGAGACATCTCTCTGGCTAGCTATGGCACTGTGCCCGGCATGGAGGGGCAGGGCTTCGCAGTGTTTGGAGGTAAGTGTGAGGCAGGCTCTGTCCTTTCAGACAGGGATTATGTTGCAGCCTGCCTGCTTAGTTGTTCCCATTGTTAGTTGTTGTTAGTGAATTGTTCCCGTTCTTAGTGAATTACCCCAGGAGCATAAAAGAGGTGTAAAAAATTCAAGGCTCTTTTACATTGCCAGAGTGGCATAAAGAAGCCTTATTGAAAATGACAGAAAGGCTTTTAAATGCTTATTGTACTTTAGTGATTAGAACTGGCCTACTTTTTTGGACTGAAAATTTTTCCTTCCAAAATGTGTTCCATGAACTGTTTACTACTGACATTTCTGAAGATGGTCAGTAGCCAATATAAATTGTGAGTTTGATTCCTCAACCCTCACTTGCTCTTCAGTTGCCTATGATATAATACTGAGCATATGGCTGGATGTGTTTGTTGACTAATAACTAGAAATAAAGGGTCAAACCTAGGTACATTACTATTAGACAAAGGGGGTTTGGGGATTTTCTCCATTGCTCCCCATTTCCATCCATTGTATTGTAGTTTAAATAAGTTACCCAAATAATTGAAACTGGTTAGATTATATTGCATTATTTTGACAAAATGTGCAGAATTTTAAAATATTGTGCGCAGAATTTAATTTTTTGGTGAAGAATTCCCCCAGCAGTAGTTACTGAATGAGACTTCATTGGGGACTGATTCAAAGCACACTCAACTCAATGAAAAGACAGACATCAATGGGGTTAAGATGAGGCTCCTAGTTGACCATGACTTATATTTTTCTTACTTTAAAATTCTTATTTTGGGATAACAATCGATATAAAACATCCTGAGGTGTGAATGCATATGTCTGATAGAGCATAACATCCTGCAATAATGTAAAACAAATTAAGGCCCCCATCCTGCAAATGCAGCCCCAGCCCTGACAACCTGCCTGGGGAAGGCTCCATGCAGGCTGCAGGGTTCACTGCCAGGGATCTGTGTACAGGATCATGGCCTCAGTGGCCACACATACCTTAGGTAAGAGAATGAGTTGGAGCCTAACCACGTGTATCATAGCATGTTAAAACTACAGCTATCAAATAAAATAGTACAAAGGTGAGAACAAAAGATAAAAGTACTTATTCAAGGAAGTCAAGAAATACACTGGGGGGAGAGAGGGATAGCTCAGTGGTTTGAGCATTGCCCTGCTAAACAACCCAGGGTTGAGAGTTCAATCCTTGAGGGGGACATTTAGGAATCTGGGGCAAGAATCTGGGGCAAAAATCTGTCAGGGACAGTACTTGGTCTTGCTGTGAAGGCAGGGGACTGGACTGGACTGGAGTCAATGACCTTTCAAGGTCCCTTCCAGCTCTATGAGATAGGTATATCTCCACATACAAAGAACAAGCATGGCACTAAAGTTATGTTAAAAATAAATTATAGGAGATTCCATGGAAGAGAAAGGGTACAATATGGTCTTTAAAGGTTTTATTAGAGTGGCACCTGGCAGCAGTAACTCTGCTATACTTAAAGACTTTCTGGACTAATAATTCATTCAAAAAACAATGCAGTTTCAGTTGACCTGAAACAATTCATGAATATGACTCATTTGAGATGTAGAAGGGCCAGGTTTCCTTCCCCATTATGGAACAGACTCTGTTTTGAGTTCAATTCAACAAAAAGTCAAACATTTCAGATTCATTTAGACAAAAAATTCATTTATTGGAAGTGCCACCAAACAAATAAAAAACAGGTTGGCCCAGCTCTAGGTTTGTGGACGGTAGGGCTCCCTGGGTTAGGATCAGGTTAGGCATCCTGCAGCTAGAATTAGGATTCAAGTGGGTATAGCTCTCCTAAATAGTGTTCAGTTTTTGGAAGGCTGAGCTCCCAGGTTAGGGTAAAGATTGCAGAAGATAGGGCTACCTGGACTAGGCTCTGGGTTGAGATGTGAAGGCCTCCTGGGACTAGAGGTACAGGTGTTAGGCTGCCTCACCAGATTAGGGTTGTGGAAGATAAACATCCCTGGGTAAGGGTTAGCATTGTGCCATGTAGTGCTCCCCAAGCTAGTGTTAGGGTTGTGGAATATAGAGCTCCCCGGACTATGGTTAGGGATGAGGTGAGTAGGCCTCACAGGGGTCATGTTAGGGTTGAGGTGGCTAGGAGTCCCTGAGCTATAGTTAGGAGGCTGAGAGGTAGGGCTCTTGAGTTTATGGTTAGGTTTGGGGCAGGTAGGACTCCTGGGACAAGGGTTACTCTTGTGACGGTAGGACTCCCTGTGCTAGAGGTAAGCAGTAAGGAAGGAATGGAGCATGGCTTCAACCCACAATACTCTGAGTAACAGTTAACCCCCTGCTGTCCACTTTATAACAATATCTAGGCTTAGATCTCTGGAAGAGGGGGTTGCCTGCGTTCCTTTTATGAGCTCCCTATATTCTAGGACTGGTATAGATGTGTAAACGAACAAGTTGCACTAAAGATAGACCCTGATAGTGTGTCACCGATTTCTCCTTCAAACAGGAAGCTGACCTGCAAGACACCCACATCTAGAGGGATGACACTCAGAATAGGCTTTAAACTGGCACTAGTAGAAAAATACATATCCTGCTGAAAATAGGTGTTCTCAATGTTTTTTCAGGCAAATATAAACTCTAAAATCACTTTATTCTGTAATGAGACTAATTACAAGCTTTATTACAGATATTTTAGGTGGGTCTCTCTCATATAAGAGAATTGCTCTGTGAAATGCAGATCAAGAAAATTCATGATTCTTTTTTACAACTTCTATGCTCTATAGACTACGCTAAAACCACTAATTGTTTTTGTTCATTTCATTACACAGTGCCTTTGATATTCTACCTCCTGGCAATGATCAGAGCTAGAAATTCTAAACAGTGAGAAAGTCTATTGCAACCAAGAAATGGAAGTGGTGGAAATTTCATGTTCTTGTAAGATTTTCCACCAAATTTTCCCACATTCAGGAGGTTGGGATTAGCCATGATCCTGAAACAGAACTTCACTGTTGTAGGGTAAGTGGTCCTACAAGCAGCCCCTGCCTCAGTTTCCCTCTTCTGGTGGCCCCATGACTCCATGGAGATATAAATAGCACTTGGGGGGTCAATTTATTACAAAAGCCACACAACCAGAATCCCCCAGCATAGTCCAAACAGTACATTGAATCTTTACCATCACAACAGCCCAGCAACACATTAAGTACGTCTCCGGTGTCTCTCACCCCATTTGGACACTTGGGTAAGACTCTGGCGCCTCACCCCAGCCCCTTGAGCTGGGATGCTTCTCCACCCTGTATCCCTCTCAAATGTGGTTCTAGCTCTTGCTACAGAAATCAGTGGACTCATCCAGCCATCGTTTCCCCGCTTTCAGCCTTCTCTGGTGCTCTGGCTTCAGCCCTCTGGCTCAGAGAACCATCAGACATGTAACCTTTGCTGCTCTCAGTTTTCAGTCCTCTCCACCAGTGACTTTCTGGCCTGGGGAAGTGTGCAGGTGATTTCCTGTCTCCTACTTTCACCAGCCTGATCCAGCTCCACTGCTCAACTAGGGAAGTCTCTCCTTCAGTGGCACCTGTTCCCTGAAGCTCTCTATCCAGGTTTGCTTTTCTTCTGAGTTCTCTTTACTTCCAGGATTCTGGTCTACCCCCCTCCTTTCTGCTGGAACATTTTGTATTGTGGGGGTTCTGAAAGCCATTGAACCAAACTGTAGACCCTGCATATAATGGAAACCGCTTCAAGCCAGGGGGTACAGCAGCAGCACCCCTGCACCCTTACTTCCATCACCTATGGGTGCAGCCCCATCCTCCTCATTAACCCAATCTCAGGTGCCCCTGGACTGGATCAGGAGAGCTGGGCTCAATTTCATTTTAGGGGCCAGCTACTGTTACCACCCAGAAATGCATGAAAGCTCAAGGTCCCTAAGCATGTGATTGACTAAGCACACAAGTAGTCCTGTTGATGGTTATAGTTAAGAACTTTGTTGAAATGGGGCCCATACCCCTCTCTCTAAAGTGGCATGCTCTGGGTTGTGATAAATTGCTTTTCCTATATAGCAGCCTGGCAATAAAATGCCTAATATCATGGCAATAAAAATCACTTAGCTTAATGGTCCTAGGAAATCTGAGCTCTGGTCCCTCTCAGGTATAAATATTCTGGAAGCATGCTTGCTGCTCCTGGCCCCAGGGTGATACTGTTTCCATTTGTATCTAACAATCGGGAAAATTTTTAAAGTTGTAGAAATAGTAAATTTGCTAATGTTATAGGGTAATTACAATTGGGACAGTCACAAATTATACCTATTTAAACGTAAAAAGCATTCGGAATCTACAGAGACATGGGTATTTGTCAGCATTAAGCAGCACAGCAATTTTCCCATAACCTGCTGGGAGACCTCACATTCTCACTGACCTTTGCATGCAACAACCCCGTATAGAAAGCTGAAGAACACAGTTATGAGAAGCTACGAAAGCACCCTAGCTATTTAGTCACTATCATTTAACTCAAGTATTCTCATCCTAGTATTTATGCTTCTGCATTAGGAATAGTTAGCACACCCTGCCTAAAATAGCGTAACTTTTGCTATATAAATCCATACATCTGAATCCTAGTGTTCAGAACTAGCTAAATTACCCTTTTTAGCTGCAAAACTAGATGTTGTAAGTAGAAGCTGTATTTACTGAGAGTTTAGCATGTTCTTGAATGTGTTTTTAAATCATTCCATAAATGTCCTTAAAAGAAAAGCCGGTCAGTCATTCTGACCCTTCTGAAGACAATTTAGAGACAATTTATAGAGTTGATTTATGCAATATTCAGTATTATGACAGGGGTCACTAGATGGTACTGTAACACATAGTTATACAAGTTTTCAGTGTGCAAGCAAGCTTTTAGAAATGCTGTGTTGGGGGAGCAGTGGTAAGCAGCAAAGGAGCTTGCTGTTTGCCTTAATTTCTCTAACTAGTGTCAATTCTTGGGGATGAGTCACTCACTAGAAACTGGCATTCGTGTCTTTTATAAAAAGATTGCTCAGTGCAACAAAAAAGTCTACTCACAGACCTGCAGGCTGGGAACTTGCTGCTGCGTTTAACTGATACATCAGACACTCATGGAGATGGGAGGTCACAGCAATGGTGCCGAGACAAGTTTAAGGGTTTCAAGGTGGGAAGGGGCTCTGAGTGTCCTTCCTCAAATGGTAGAAGGTACTGAAGACCTATACTGGATAAGTGAATAATACTGCAGACTAGTTAAACCACATTCCCTCTGTCTGTGTCTTTTTTCCAAGCAACAAAAATGTGAGCAGAGCTGGTCATAGACCACATCTGCAGCAGGTAAATGGTTCCATTAGCCCTTCCCTGCATTTAGTACCCATTAGCAGCACTATAGACAAGAGGAAACACAACAGATGGGATTTTCAAAAGCAATCATTGGCTGAATTCTGCTCCCATTGAAGTCAATGGGAGTTTTACTACTCCCAGAGTTAAGCTTTTGAAAATCCTACTCAAGATACCCAACTACCAATAAAGAAGCATAGAATCACAGTATGATAGAAACATAGGGCTGGAAGAGACCAAGTCCAGCCCTCTGCACTTTGGCTGGACCAAGTAAACCTAGGACATCCCTGACAGTCCACATTTTTCATTAAAGCCTCCAATCATGGGGATTCCACAGCCACCTCTGGGAAGCCAATTCCAAAGGTTAACTACCCTTATAGTTAGAAAGGGTTTCCTACTATCAACCTAAATCTTCCTTGCTGCAGGATAAGTCCTTCTTGTCCTAACTTCAGTGGACAGGGAGAACAATTGATCACAGTCTTCTTTATCACAGTCTGTGATGTGGTTCTCTCACTGCTCATGGTGCCTACTTTTGGCCATCCTGGGGATTAGCTTTGTCAGGTGCTGCACCCTCCTCAGCAGTCTCTCTACCTGTCTTCTTCTCTCAGTCCACAGCCCCTATTACTCTTGGAGGAGCAGCTTCTGGTCTGTGGCTTGGTCCTCTGGCCAGGTCACTAAGTTCCTCCCCTTCTGGGAAAATCACAGTCCTTCCAGACTAGCCACCCATCTGATGTCTCCAATACCCTGTGCCACTACCTAATGGCTGGTAGGGAAACCCAGGCTTTCCCTCTATGCTGGGTTCCAGCCCAGGTACCCTATAACATGCATCCAAGGCCTGTACTAGCTTAGCCCTTACTGCTTTTCCCTGGGCTACTGCCTACATCACTGGCTCCCACCTTCTCTGGTGCACCAGCTTCCCAGCTCCTTCCTCTCAGGAAGTAACTGCAACCTGCCTTCTTACAACCTACAGCTCTTGGGCTTTATACAGACCCCTCCTTTTCCTGCCCAGCTGAGTCTGCTTCTTATTAGTGGCCTCCTTGTAGCCTCTCTCTCTCCCCACTTGCTGCTTAATTGGCTAATTAGGCCTGCCTGGCCTAATTTGCCCTATCAGGGGTCCCTGTGGGGAACACAGCCCAGCCTTTAACATATTTGAAAACTGTTATATCAGGCTCCCCCTCAGTTTTTTCCCCCTCAAGACTAAACATGCCCAGTTTTAACAAGCTTTCCTCATTGGTCAGGTTTTCTAAACCTTTTATCATTTTTGCTGCTCTCCTCTGGACTCTCTTTCTCTCCAATTTTTCCACACCTTTCCTGAAGTTTGCTTCCCAGAATTGGACAGTCCCCAGTGCTGAGCAGAGCAGGACAATTACCATCCATGTCTTACATACAACACTTCTATTAATACATCTGAAAAGACAATGAAAAGGGATGGGATGTCTTAGGTAATCAGGTTAATGGTTTATGGACACCATCACCTTTTGGTCACCACTTCTAAGTCAAATCCATCTCAGGTCTTTATTGACAGAAAAGTCATTATCTGATTAATATCAGCAAATGCCACTGACATTTTTGGAGTAAAAAAATCTCACTCCGCAGTCACTATGTCACAAAAAATGCATGTCAAGATCAATGAATGGCTCATTATATCACTCTTTGCCCACAAATGGTAATTTTATCATATCTGATAATGAGGCATCAGCTGTAAAGGATTTGTCGAAGTGCCATGTTTTTTCTAGCTGCCATAATTTGAATGTCTATGATTTGTGGGGCTGGCTGAATAATATTTATGTACAATTTATTCAATACATTTTTCTCATCAATTGTCATACTCATTATTTGCAAATACAATTTTCCCTTACTCAATCCAGTCTATAGATTATAACTCAATATTCATGAAAGTATGACATTTTCCAACAGCTGGCAAATAATGTAATCACAAATAATATTTTTCAACTCAACTGCTTTCGTGACTCAATAGGCAAACAAATGCTGTCTCAACATTGTTAGTTTAGCAATTTCTTCACAACCCATCATACTTTTCTAGAATTGTAAGTGCAAAATAGCTTGCATCAGAACTCATTCACATATGTTGTACAAAGTCAGCATTGTTGGCCTATCTCCATGAATATTACTTTTACATTTCCATTACTGTAATGAAAGTAGGTGATGATGGTTGGTCCCAATTGATAGTTTCAGAGGGAGAAGCCAAAACTGAATACTGTTAAAACTGGTCCATCTTGCAACTTGACCCACCCCTCACGCCTGATGAAAATGTGTCAAGTGCAGCTGTTTTGAGTCAGGTGGTCAACTCCATTGCCTACATTGAAATCAGTGGCCAAAGTTTTATAACAAAGGGTTATAGTTCTTTAGATAAGGGGTACAGAGGAATGGCTGGGTAGTGTAGCAGAGACATGGATTTTCTGCCTTGCTGCAATATGGAATACCCATCTAGCGGGGGAAGGAGAAACTAGTCTGAGGCGACGTATAATCCCCTTCAAACAAATAAAACAAACCGTTAGCTCTTTGTAAAATAGAACACAGTTTAAGCATTTATTAAGTTTGAGACATTTTTAGTTAGTTATTTTACTTCCTGTTTCCAGCCTGTATTGGCTGGAAGTGCTAAAAAAAACAACCCTATGCCTAATGCTGTTCTTTGCCAAAGAGGCCTTTTTTCCATGCTCAGCTTTTATAGGCATAATTTGCCAAAACTGGACCAATGATGGAAGATGTAATGTAGCATCCTTAAAACATCAGACTAAAGATTCCTCAAGATATCTGATTCAATACTATAGATCAGAGGAAGTGCAGCATTTTGCCTTGGTTATGCAACTGAGATGCTTTTATCACCATGTCATCTAACCCTATATTATCTATACTACAGCTTCCACAGTTGTTGCCACCAGGACAGCTGTGCTGCTGGTGAAGCATGGCTACAAAAAGTTTGCTAGTGCAGGGGCAGACAGGAGGTAGGAATGGGTCAGAAGCATTCAGACTTTTTGATATTTGAATGGAACCTGAACTCAGACTTTTGTGGTTTGCCCAGCACTATTGCCTTCAGATCTTGTTAAAGACAAATGAATAGAAGAACATTGTTAGGGTTTGAAAACCTCAGAAATCATGTAGCAAAGTTAAGTTGTGCCATTGAAACATCCCAGAAATCCTTTGCAAATCTATGTGCCTAACTGATTTTTATGGGACGTCGGTTATTTGGTTTTCCTTGTGCAGCTTCTCCAGAAAGAATGTAAGTGAAGAATGATATTAAAAGCAGCAAGTGAGGCAATTCCAAGAGAAAGCAAGAGAGGGATGATTTATTGAGATCTATAATGAGAAATAGACTCCCAGTTTTATAAATTCAGAGTAAGTACTAGTGCTGCATCTACCTCAATTGAGGTCATCTGGTGAAGTACCATGCAACTCTCAGAGTCCATCCTTTAGGGCAGTGGTGGGCAACCCGTGGTCCATGGGCTGCACGTGGCCCATCAGGGTAAAACACTGGTGCGGGCCGCCATTGGCCTGGAACGGTGAACCGCAGCCACTGGGAGCTGTGGGCGGCCATGCAAATGTAAACAAACGTCCCGCCAGTGGATTACCCTGATGGGCCGCAGGTTGCCCATCAGCGCTCTAGGGCCTCATTTTTCTGCTCTCGTGAGCTTTCCCCCCCTTTTCTGTCTTGTCATGGACACCATTTCTCTCATGCTCTTTCCCCTTCCCTGACCCCAAAATTCAATCTGTCTCTCTATTCCTGATCGTTAATTGTAATGGTGATGCTTTTTGTGGTGTTTATGTCATTTAAACATATTATATGTGATTAACTGTATCCTTCTGCTGCATCCTTTTATGCAGTTTATATTTAATTCCTCTTTGCAGTATGGAGTTTACAGAAGTGTGCATGGTGAGCCCAGATTTTAGCTATATGTATGTATTCTCAGTAGCGTGATTGGACTTTTATTTGCATTAGTTGAACTTTTCCCACCAAATCACCACCTTCTGTAATTTATGCTATTTTAATGTCATGTAGAGTAGTTCATTTTTAGACTCTCCAATTGTTCATTTCTACTAGTCTGAATTTAGTTCCTTTTCATTAATTGGGGAGCATTGGATTCTTGTGAAGATGGAAGGCTCTCTCTCAAACCACATTAACTAGACAGATGTTCTGAAATAGGTTAAATAATAACCAATAAAGTGCTGATGCAGCTCATCAGTCACAGCACTGCATCCATTAGTCTTCTCCATAACCCAATACAAGCTCAGCGACAGCGAAGTGTTCGGCAGTGATGAACTGACATACAGGGCAATAGTTCTCCCTCTCAGATTTGTGTCTTACAATAACTTGGAAATAGTGAGAAGTTTCCTTGCTCTTGATTAGAGACTGGAAAAAACATCAATACTCAATATGATTGTCATATAAGAGAAGGAGAGGAAAAGTGAGGAGGAGTTATAATAATGCCTAGCTCTTATACTTTTCAGCACTAGATCTCAAAGTGTTTTACAAAGGAGGTCAGCACTATTGTGCTAATTTTACAGATGAGAAATAGAGGCATAGGGAGGAGAAGTGACTTGCTCAAGATTACCCAGCAAACCAGTGCCTGGCCTGGAATTAAACCCAAGTCTGCTAAGGTCCAGTCCAATGCCTTATCCACTAGGCCTCTCCCATTTAACAGAGGAGAGGGAAGGAATATAGGTGATGTGATTCTCCCAAATACGCAGAGGAAATCTGGACAAGCCTGGAATAAGTTCCAGAGGTCCGATCCTCAGGCAGTGTAAATTGATCTAGCTTCTAATGCATTCAATTGAGATAGCTAGTGTAAACTGAGTTGAGTATCTGGCCTTAGATCTCTTAGTCCTGTCCCTTAAAATTAAAATTGTCTTTCCTCCCCTATAAGAAACCTTGCTCTCTTAGATATCTTGTGCAGCTTTAGAAACGAAGCCCTTACTAAGGCACTGGAGGCCACAGATAGCTATTTTTTTGTTTGTGCTGCTTTTGTTTTGGAGTAGATTATGATTTCCTCCTGACCAACCAGGCTTAAGGGAAACAGACAAAAGTCATGCCTTTTTGCTCTCCCCAAACAGCTCTCTCAACAGTGCAACTGTTCAGTAAGGAAGGCACAGTCACTACTCAGAGTGACATGCCTTTCGGAAAACCCATGTCCCAAGCGCCTTCTCCTCACTGATGAGATAGTGTCCCACAACCTCTGGAAGGGTAGTGCTCTGCCCAGACTGGAATTCAGTCACATTTCCCAACTACAACCAGTGTATTAGGTAGATTTTAATTTAGAGCCACACAATTTAAAAATTCAGGTGAACATCAGCAGTTGCTGCCATATATAATTCAATTAAGCCCCAAAAGTACTACTATACCTTTCCCCCATCTGTTTAAAGCCTGCCTATGACCCACCTTGTTTCAAGTTGGTTCTCCCAGGTCAAAGATGCTTAATGTGGCCTTCTGTTTGTTGAATTGGGTTAATTTCATCAGCATCCTGAAATTCTGACACTAGTGTAACATCAGGGGTATCTGAAGGAATGAGGTGATACCACATCGTCTAAAAATCCAACAAACGTTTAATGCAGCCAGAGCCCTCACACAGCAGCACTTCTTCCATATAGCTGGCAACAGGCAGCACCATCTATGAAAAGCTTCTCCAACCACGCTCACCTGCAACTCAGCTAATGGTGGAGGAGCAGTCCATTACAATATAGATAGGCAAAAAAAACCACCTCATGGACCAATGTCAGTAAATTCCATTACAACAACATTTTAATGCAATGTCACAGAATCAGAAGTGTAGGGCTGGAAGAGATGTTGAGAGGTCATCTAGTGCAGTCCTCTGTTTTGAGGCATGACCACATATACCTAGACTATCCCAGACCAGATTTGTCTAACCTGTTCTTAAAAATCTCCAGTGACAGGGATTCCACAACCTCTCTTGATAAGCATTGAAATAAGTTATCTATCCTTATACTTATAACGTTTTCCTAATATCTAACCTAAATCTCCTTTTCTGCAGATTAAGTCATTCTTGTCCTGACTTCAGTGGACATGGGACAAATGATCATTGTCCTCTTTCAGGCCTGTTTTTTCAACCATTCCTCATAGGTCAGGTTTTCTAAGCCTTTTATCACTTTTGTTGCTCTTCTCTGGACTGTCACTGTTCAAGGCAACTGCACCCATATTCCCCCATTGTGGTCTACCAAGGGCAGCTTATCTAGGCTCCTGGCTCCTCAGCAGTCAGCACTCTTGGGAAAAGACCCACATATCTCTCTCCCTGGCTATGGCTTTTCTAGATTGCACAGTACCCTGCCTACATGTTATATTCCCAGCGTGCCAGGCTGCCTAAGTGGGTGAGCATCTGCACTTCGCTTTCTCTTCAAAGACTATGAACAGTTGAAATTGGCCACAATTACAAGTTACCATGGAGCTATTGTGACACTTACCACAGATACCCAGGGTTGTGAGGCACCCACCTACAATCAGCCCTTACTGAGAGGAAGTCTTGTTTGTGCCTGCTGTGGATCACCTCCCTGACTTCACCAGTATCTGGCAACTCACGTGATAACTTCCAGGCCTCAGCAGGCTTTGCTCTCTCTGTACAAGTTAGAGATAGGCACACACCAAAATCCTCCAAGCACAACCTAAATCCTCCAAGCATCCCCCTGGAGTGTTCAGTTCCTGCTTCACTGAACACTCTCAAATCTCCTATTCCCAAAGGAATACACACCAGCTTACTAGGTTCAACTCAGGATTACCTTTCCACTTGACACAAACTTAGATGTTCTGGTTTTCACTATACATATAAGTGCTATCAACAAATAGAGGTTCAAACGATAAGTAAGAATATTGAAAATATATTCTTAGATATAAAATAAAATCATAACACTTTTTAGAGCCTAAACTTAACTCAAGACATTCCCCTGTTTCCTACAGGACAGTTTAGCACAGGTCCTTTTCCAGCATTTTCAGTCAGGTTTGCTGAGATCCTCATTTCATAAAGTCAAGCTCACTGGCAGCTTGTCCTCAGATTGAAGGATGCCAGGGTGTCTCTCTGCATGCACCTTCAGATATACCAGACCTTTGATGTTCCCCTTAAAATAGGGTTTCGCTATCCCCACTCCTTATCTCTTCCTGTTAGTTCCCTTTTGAAGTCTCTACAAGGTCTTCAGTAGCACAACTCAGTATGCTAATAGACTTCTGTTGAGACACAAAATACACAATGGTCCACCAGGGAGGTAAGTGTCTCCCATCTCCTGTCTGGAGAAGTTTGTCTCAAGATACACTACCTTTACCTACAAGGCCTAGAGAACGTAAATGGAAAATATGTAAGGAATGATGTATATATTTTGACATACATCTCAATGATTATGAAGACAAGTGTGACAAATGCTTTCAGTAGAGACCTTACATGACCTCTTATGATGAACCCAGAGAATCCTTTTACCCCTATGTACATCTCTGTATCCTCTGCCAGTTGGCATCAAGAGGTCCTTGGGTCACAACTATTTCTAAGCAAGAAATTTATCCTTAAGATGAAGCATTACAGAGAAAACAAAACCCTACATTCATGCTAATAAGCTTACCAGAGATCATCCCCCAACTCCAACAAGACATCTAGTAAGAGTCAGTCCTTCAAACACCACAAAGGGTTTTTTCTGTTGTTACAAGTTCATAGCAGCCTTACCTCAGAACTAGCACCCCCATGAATAGGTCAGTCTTTCCTTTATTCAGCTTGGGCCTTTGATCTTGACATTCCAAGAGCAGTTAATCCAAAGATAATGGTCATCTCCATCTTTCAAAAGTTGGGGGTTTTGCATAGCTGGAGATGGGGATTTTGCATTCAACTCCCCCTAGAAATTCCCAGGAAAACCACTTGACACTGTTTGTCCCAAAAGTCCATGATTGTCTGGCACGGTCCTCTGAAGCTCATAACTCTTTCCAGAGGTCACATCATACCTTTTGGGGGTGGGGATGGGAGGTAACAAAATCCCAGCCCAAAATAATACATACATTTTTCATTTAATGCAGTAGGCTCCAAAGATATTTAAATTTGATTCAATAACATTTGCCCCCAAGGATATTGCAAGAAATTGCCATACCTGTCACCGACTCTCTCCAATTTGTCCACTTTCACCCAAATTGCCTTCAGATTCACAATCTATTCCTCCCATTAGTCAGAATCAAGTCTAAAATGACTGTGCCCCACTTACTTCCTCCACCATCAAAAACAAAAAAGTTGTCCCCAATATATTCCAAGAATTTATTGGACATTGTTTTTTGCCATATTACTTTAACTACCCAGACGTTTGCTGGAAAAGTCCCCCATTACCACCAGGTCTTTTGTTTTGGATATTTCTGTTATTTGTTCTAGAGATGCCTCATCCATCTCTTCTTCCTGATTTTGTGGTCTAGAGTAGATCCCTACCATATCACCCGTTTTCCCCCTTTTATCTTCACACAAACTTTCAACTTTTCTGCTTCTTACTTCCTTCTGGACCTCAGAAGGAGTGAATATATTCTTCATGTATAATGCAACATATCTTCCTTTTTTTGCTCTGCCTGTGCTTTGCTTCTTAAACAAGATATACCCCTTTATACCAATATTCCAATCATCTAAATGATCGGAATCCAAATGACACAGGTATCTTGACAGCCTACCAGTGACCAGAAGAGGAGGTAGTTGGGTGGGAAATCTGTTTCCTCACTTTAACAGCTATATGAATGATGTATGATCAAAGAATAAAATCTAGGCATCATGGATTTTGAACTAACCCATTCAAATTTTTCCCAAGGCTATTTTTGATCTCTCAGTTTCATAGTAAGATGTTCAGGATCATTTAATATCTTTCTTTTTTTACCCATGCTGGAGTAAAGTGGGGTTTTTAAGCCTTCCAAGAGCACTCAACATTTTCAGGAAAAATCCCAAGTATTTAAAATCATGAACAGTGTAGATCAGTGGTGGGCAACCTGTGGCACATCAGGGTAATCCGCTGGCGGACCACCAGACAGTTTGTTTACATTTGCATGGCCGCCCGCAGCTCCCAGTGGCCACAGTTCACCGTTCCCGGCCAATGGGAGCTGCGGGAAATGGTGTGGGTTGCAGAGACGTGCTGGCCGCCGCTTCCTGCAGCTCCCATTGGCCGGGAACGGCAAACCGTGGCCACTGGGAACTGCGGGCAGCCATGCAAATGTAAACAAACTGTCTGGTGGTCCGTCAGTGGATTACCCTGACGGACTGCGTGCAGTCTGCAGGTTGCCCACCACTAGTGTAGATGTTTCTAAACATAAAAACATAACTCCATAGATTCATTTACAGTGTTTGGTTGCTAGATATCTTTGACAAGACCACTTGCTGTATCAGCAGTTATATTCACTTAGAATTGCTGAATACGGCTGCTGGATATCATTTGCATAAAACTGTATAACTTCTTGTATATAGACAAAATTAGCTTTGACAGCAAGCTGAGAGATGAAGCATTGACGTTCAGAACAGGCATCATCATCTTGATCAAATTTCACATGTATTTCTTGAATTATATGGTCCAAGTACATGATATAAACTGCTGTTTGAAATAACTTGCTTGGCATGTGGACAGAATTGTGTTGACTTGGTAACTTTGCCTCTGTTTCATTACCACTCCAGGGATCAAAACAGGAGTTGCCAGCCTCCTCAGACAAACATTTTTACTTTCTGAAAGATCTAACTAGCTTCATGCTCTTAGGAGTCTGTCATCTTCGGTAGTTTTTAAGCATTCTTTTACAGATTCAGAAACCTGAACCTGATCAATATTAGATGACTACAGGACTTTACAGAGTGGCAGAAGTAACATTACAGGTTTCCAAAGAAGGAGTGCCCCAATCAAACAAGCACAGTAGGTAGATGAACCCAACGTTTGTGCTGTCAGACAAGTTGCACAGCCTGTGCCTTGCACAAAGTAGTCGATTCCACTCGAGGGGGAAAACAGTTCCTGAAACTTAAGCACTGCAGTATGACTTTTTGTCCGCTTCACCATGCAAAAGGTTTTCAGTTGCATTTTATTAAAATCAGGGATTAGCACCTCACTTTTCAACTTTGTTACACACAGTTATTGTGTCAAGGAAAAGGTGTTTTTCTCTCTTTTGATGAACTAGTTGTATCGTGTACTCCACAAGTGTGGTTAAGAGCTAAATTGAGGTGCTCAGTATAAACCTTGAGCTGTAGGTCTGGTTCTTTTTGTAATGTGCAGCTTGTTTGATCAGTCATCTATACTAGCAATGGCCTGGAGACTGAGGAGCAAACCCACTCTTTAAGAACACTGTCCACTGCAGGTATTTTTTTTAATTTCTCTGTTGGGTGAAATCCTGTTTCTTATTCACAGGAGTAGTCCCATGAGGTCAAAATGAGCAAGAGTGTAATTGAACTCAACTCCATTGATTTCAAACATCTTTTCCTGCCCCTCAATTGCCACTGTTCTGTCTGACTTCCTCCAGGAAACTCCCATAGCAACTACACTATTAAATCTACACTAGCTTGGTTCAAGGAGGGCCTGTGTGGGAATAGCCCTGAGTACTCAGAACAACCATAGTAAAAAGATTAGATCGGGTAAAAGAAGAGAGTATTTATTGTTGTTTTTTTAAAATGCAATTTTTCATAAAATCACCATTTTCGGTAATAGGGTTTTTGATGAGCTAACACATTGATACAAATGTTCATCAACTTTTTCAGGGTTTATTTCCCCCCAACATATGAATTTTCTATGAAAATATTGTAAAAATCAATTCATAACATTTCAATCCGCTCTATAAATTAGAACATGTCGGATACACCATAACTTCCGGTGATGATTACAATTTATTGCCATATCACAAAAATTACAAGGGGAACTCTATTTTTAAGGGTCCAGAGGCATGGGAAACCTGAATTTAACCAAAATCCACTATGGGAGAAACAAATGTTAAGATTTAACAAAGTTTCTCCTGATTCTCAATAGGCAGTTCAAATACCCCAGGAGTGCAGTGTGAGCCCATGGAACAGTAAAAGTTTGTCCTGCTCTGCTTTGTAACCACTCTTGACAGCACTCTCTTGAAATCTTTATGTATCATTTTAAACTACTCCTCAGGCTAACACAAAATCTACAAAGGGAAAGTTACAAATATCTGCCCTCATGTATTTCAGGAACATATTTAGACTACAGGCAGTGTTTTATCTTGTGCCATCGCAGTTCTATGCAGGGCCGGCACTCCCATTAGGCGACCTAGACGGTCGCCTAGGGCGCTGCTATTTTGGGGGCGCCTGCGCCCCCGCCGCCCGTAGAAATTTGGGGGCGGGGCCTTCCGCCGCCGCTGTTGGGGGCGGGATTTCGGGGGCGGGACCTGCCGCCGCCTAGGGCGCCGGCAAAGCTGGCGCCGCTACTGGTTCTATGGCATTTATATCGGGTGACATGGAGACCAGAAAAAGAGTTTCAAATTAAATAATGCAGTACAGAGTATGGCATAATTTGATGTGTCATTTTTAGAAGAAGTAATAGTGATTTAAGAACCTTCATTAATTATTCAGTTTGAGTATGAGCTCCACAATTTGGTCCCCAGATTTTATTCAGACCTTACACAGGCAAACTGCCATTTTATGCAGTTTGCCTGCATAAAAATGGAGTAAGGATGTAAGTTCCCTCTAAGCTGCCTGGCCTTGCAGCTGCCTATTAAGTACCACGGCAGGGAGAGATGCCTGTCCCGAAGCCCCAGACCCACCTGGACCCGAACCTGCCATGGCCAGGCACCCCTCCCCAGGCCCCAACCCAGCGCGGCCTGGACCTGCCGCAGCCGGGGGAGAGGCACCTCTCCTCCCCCAGCCTATGTGCTGCTGCAGGGAGAGAGAGCTGTGGGGGAGTCCTCTCTCCCCACCATAGCCCTGGGGAGCCCCACTGCACCCCAAAACCCTCATCCCCAGCCCCACCCCAGAGCCTGCACCCCTAGCCGGAGCCCTCACCCCCCTGAATGCCAACCCTCTGCTCCAGCCCCGAGCCCCCTCCCACACTCCGAATCCCTTGGCCCCACCCCACCCCATGAATTTTGTTATGTGCACCAATATGGAGGTGATGTGTCACACATAACCTCCATATTGGTGCACATAAAATTCATTCTGCACATGGGTGGGAAAAATTAGATGGAACACTGGTAAGGATCACCAGTATGGTCAGGAGGAAATAAAGCTCAAAATCATGATGGAAAGTTCCTGCTCCAACTTTGGATTTATTCTGTGTAGGGAAGTATCTGGCTCTTGAGCTCTAACTCTTTCCTGTACTGAACAGGAATTAGACGTCTCCTTTGATGTTTTAGAGGGGGAATTACTTGATCACAGGGAAAAAAAACCAAAACCCCCGAAAGAGTAGGGGTCTATTACAGAAGTGGGCAGGTTGAGGTTCTGTGGTCTGCAATGTGCAGGAGGTCAGACTAGATCAGGGGTCGGCAACCTTTCAGAAGTGCTGTGCCGAAACTTCATTTATTCACTCTAATTTAAGGTTTCGCATGCCAGTAATACATTTTAACATTTTTAGAAGGTCTCTTTCTATCTATAAGTCTATAATATATAACTAAACTACACCTCTACCCCGATATAACGCTGTCCTCGGGAGCCAAAAAATCTTACCGCGTTATAGGTGAAACCGCATTATATCAAACTTGCTTTGATCCGCCGGAGTGCGCAGCCCCGGAGCGCTGCTTTACCACGTTATATCTGAATTCATGTTATATCGGGTCGCGTTATATCGGGGTAGAGGTGTATTGTTGTATGTAAAAGTAAATAAGGTTTTAAAAATGTTTAAGAAGCTTCATTTAAAATTAAATTAAAATGCAGAGCCTCCCGGACTGGTGGCCAGGACCCGGGCAGTGTGAGTGCCACTGAAAATCAGCTCGCGTGCCGCCTTCGGCACACGTGCCATAGTTTGCCTACCCCTGGACTAGATGATCATGATGGTCCCTTCTGACCTTGAAGTCTATGAGTGGAAAATATAAGCTATGCATTTACCAAGCAGCCTAAACACTTCATTACATGAGGAATGCATCTGTTTGCTGATCACATCTCTAATACACACTTACAAACATGTATTTTAATTGTATTCATTATTATACTTCAAGGTTGCCAGTTCAGGGATGTTTTCAATTCGGTATTTATTTCACCTAGTAGACATTGTATCACTGTGCATATTTATGTAAGCAAGACTAAGGCTATGATTTTTTCCACAGAGGTCATGGAATCCACGACTTCCAGCAACCTCCGTGAATTCAGCCCCTGGGATACCTCAGAGCTCAGAGCCGGGGGACCCTGGAGCTCCCAACCCACAAGGGACCCCGCAGCTGGGCTCTGCATTTTGTCAGGGATATTTTTAGTAAAAGTCATGAACAGGTCATGGGATTCCATGAATTTTTCTTTATTGCCCATGACCTAACCATGACTTTTACTAAAAATATCTGTGACAAAATCTTAGCCTTACTCATTACCATTTGGGGGGCGGGGGGAGGAGAGTCTGTCAGTAGATTTCCTTTTGTAAATAAGCTTCTGGGGATACAGTGATGGTACAGGTGAGAAGTGTTAGCTTGCACTGTAAAACTCCAGATTAAATTCATGCATGGTCAGTGGACAGTGCTCTGCACCACTTAAGACATGCAAAGGCATGCTCCAAGTGTTGGCAAGGTGAGCAGTCATGCAGGTCATTCCTAAACATCCCCTGCATTACACAGAACAGGCTTCTGTGCAGGTCTATCCGGAGTCATCATAGAAGGCATATTTCAGGGAGATCCCATGCAATCAAGGTAGAGTAACCAAGCTAGTCCATAGGTTGGGGTAGCTGTTATAGTAGCAGCTATAGTGAGCATCCCAACAACCTGGCCCTGAGGTGGATAGAGGCTTTTACCACCCCACACTCTACACATGTAGAGCCCAACTACTGACACTTTGTATGGGTAGATTTAGTTTCAGACTATGTATGATACTGAATAGAAATTAAGATCTTCATCGCAATACACTATATGGCAGTGAAGATCTCACAGAAAACTCAGTGTTTTCACCTGAAGTCTTACAACTGTAGCACAGCACAGGAAACATGGATACCATTATGCCTTTAGATTTATCAGTGCTTTTGCAAGAAAAGCAAGTCATTGCTCCTTCCTAATTTTCAGTGACATGCCAGAAATTCTTGGCTGGCATTTTCATCAGTTTCCTAAATCCAAATGCCTAAGTAAGTGGCCTGATTTGCAAAAGGTGCAGAGCACCTGCACTCTCAGTTTGGAAATGTTAGACCTTGCCTTCATAAATTGGTTTGTAAGAAAGTTATCAGGCACCTGAGTCAGGCTTGGGAGAAAAACAGAGCAGTATGTGAAAAAAAGAAAAAGGCTTTCTTTCAAGAGCTCAGGAGCAAACCAGTTGACTGATAATATGGAAAATTACATGACCATATTTTATTAATATATATATAATGAAGGTGGAAGAGATTTAGATGTTGCTGCCTAAATCCCAAGGTAATTTATCCACTGGTTAACAATGTTCAGTAGGAGATACCTCTAGTGAGAATATAAATCAAAGGAGAGCTAAGAGTAAAGCTGCACATCTTATACAGTAAAATTGCTGAATGGGAGTTACATATTGTTGAACATAAGTATGAAAATATTGAAACAACAGACACGGTTGAATGAGAAAAATGATTGGGGATTTAAAACACCAGGAGTTTACTGAAGGGATATACAAAATGAAATAAGAGGCACAGGGACATTATTGGTAAGGGATTATGGAGTCTTGTAAAAAAAATGATGCATATTGAGATGATACAAGAGAGACAGTTTGTGTTGAGGGTAAGGACAATATAAGTAGAGAGATGGTTCTAGTATTTGGTCATTGACCTCAAGAATGTAAATCAATAAATATTCTCACAAATATGAAAAGCAAATAAAGAGGATAGCTATTCTACATATTTACTAGGAGTCAGATTGTTACTCATGTGGATCCATAGTTGACCCTGGCAACACTCCTTTGATCTCAGTGGGACTAACAGTGGAGCCCAGTACTATAAAATATGACTAAGGAGAAGGGAAATCTGGCCCAAAATCATCAAGTGAGATTTTGAAAAACATCCTTATCTTCCTGAAGAAATCAGTAAACATTAAAAACATTTGTTCCAAGGTTGGGTCTATAGTAAAATGAGACAACCCCTGTCTATTACCCACATACATTAATCCTGGACTAGGAGGCAGCCAAATAGAGAAAATTAAATAAATCAAACCTCCCAACAACAGTAGGGAGATCAAACATCTCACTTTGAGCAGGAATATTTACAGTATGAGTAAAATCTCCAATCCTTCTTCTAGTGGGAGTGGCTGGATTCATGAATTCTCCCACATGATTTCTACAAGAGAAGCTTTAAGTAGAGGAATAGGAGCAATTACATAGCAGCAGTAGCCATGCAGGAACTTTTAAAGCAACTTTTTAGTTTTAAAGCCCATCGCATTGAAAAAAAGGTATAAAATCCTCAAGTGGATTTTAAAACGAATCCATCAGCTAAGTATACATTAATACCATCCTGTTTTATAGTCTATTAATCTCACAATTAGATATTGTAAAAAAAAAAAAAATGGAATTCCCAACCCATAAGAAATCCCAAGATTTCAAAATTTGGTTTTATCCCAACATAAAAGTGGAAATAATAAGGTTGAAACAAAACATTTATATAATTTCCCATTGAACATTTTGACAAAAGTCGATACATTAGGTTCTCAGCTGGTATAAATCAGTGGAGCTACACTGACTTCAGTGGAGCTATTTCAATTTATGCCATCTGAGAATCTGGCTCTCTTTTTAGTGCTGATCAAAATCCATTTGAGACTACAACAGTTCGTGTCACATTGCTTCCACACTAATCATTATATTGTTGTCACCATATATTCGGGGCCAAATCCTGCTTGCCTTACTAACACAAAACTTCCATTAAGCCAGTGGTTTGGAGTAAGGTGAGCAGAATTTTGCCTCTATGAAATAGTGTTATAAAACAAGGCCAGTAATTGTTGGTGAAATCTCAAATGCCTGCCTTACAGTCAACATAAGGTGATCTAGAACTTTAACTGGCCTCCCTTTTAGGGACCTTCTGGATCATAGTTTTAAAACAAACTTCCTAGCAACTAAGTTTCAACTTGGATATTGGGTTATGATAAAGTGAGGTCCCATCCAGAGGTTTTTCAAATGTCACCTTGTTTAAAAAAAAAAAAAAAAAAAAAGTTATAAGGCGAGGTCCTTTTGTCCAGTTTGCCTAATTATGTGCTTCCCTTGAATGAATGTCTCTCATTCCTCTGCTGCATTCTGGCAAGATGAGAGTTCCTCTGTTTGCAATCTGATGCATAAACTCCAAGAGTACATTTTAAAATTTAAAAGGAGTAGGGGCAGGAAGAGGCGGGGCCGGGGAAGGGGTGGAGTGGGGGCAGGGCCTGGGGCAAATAGAGCAGCCCCAGGGTAGAGAGGAAGTCAGCGCCTATGATGGGCCTGATCCGAAAGGTGATGAAAGAATCTCACAGAAGGAGCTCATCACCTTCTGTATCATGTCCTAATAACACCTGGATGCCCAGTCCTCTGCCTGTATATTAGAATTCATCATTTAAATAGATGGCTTCTCTCCTACAGCTGCTACTGCATTGGTGGACCCATGTACTCACACCAAGTCAACTAGAGTTGTAGGATGAAAATTACATGCATCAAGCAATAACTTGTATTTTGTGGTCTGCTTTTCCTTATGTTTGTTACTACGAGTATTTAAACTTATTCCAAATATACTGTTGATTTCTTTAGCTATACTTTCTGCTGTGGAGGTGAGTAATTTTATTTGCAATTGGCATCTATTTATTTTAATTTATATTTTTCCCTTTCTATTCAAGCTCTGCATGCTATTTCTCTTATGGTTTATATATGTCTGTATATCACCCTGAGAAGTCATTGATTCAACAGATTTATTTTGTTTAATAGAGTTCCACTACATTATTTTGTGTAATTTTAGGAGCAGAATAGAAAATTTATTGCAGGTCTGTTCTTTTGGCATTCTGTAATTTATATTTTTTGTGCACAAGAAGCAGCTTTTTCTGACAGGTTTATTCTTTTAACAGGTATTTGTTTAAGAAGTGAGTTGAATTGTAAATGTAGTAGAGGTATAGATATATTTAATGGATATAGCAAAAATCCCAACTGCCAACTAGTGGGAGAAAAATGTTATGTTTAATAGCTGTGGTAGAATCAGATGGCTGTATTTCATGTAGTAATGAGCCAAAGCCCAAACACTACATTCAAAAACAGATGGAGTGAATCCCAGGTCCCATTAAAGACACTGGAAAATGTCCTTTGACTTCAGTAGGGTCCGGATCTCACCCATGAACTCAGGGGTGGGGGGAAGGAATTCTGTATATTTTAGGATTTGCCATAATAGCTAAAAATCACAGTCCCTAAGCAATATGAACTTAGATCCTGATCCATTTTTATAATGGATCATACCAAGCCCCCAAACTGAGAACACCTACAAGCTTTGCGGGTTTCACAATCCAAAGCCAAATTTTGTGGCCTGAGTTCATCTACAAACAAGTGTTTCCATAGGCAGCTTTGCATCATCCCCAAATTCTCTGCTGCAATCTTGGAAGCCCCCCTGCCCCAACTCCACTGTTTGAGGGTCTTGAGGGTCGCCAGATGGCCTCTTCTCTGCTTCATGATTGTAATGTTTTGGTACAGTCACATCATAAAAACTAAGTCACCCATAAAATATATTTGATTAGTACAAGATGAAAGCAGGCTGACTTTGCATTTTTATTACCCTAAAATGATCAACTTCTTGTGGAATATGATTTCAAATTGAAGGTTTAAAATATGGAAGTGATTATTTCAGGTTTCACCATAATATATGTTTAAATATTAATACTATTTAGCTCTTATCAATAGACCTCAGAGCACTTTGCAAAAGAGGGTACTGTCATCATTCCCATTTTAAGAAGGGGAAACTCAGGCACAGAGAGGCAAATCAACTTTGCCCAAAGTCACTCAGCAGACCAGCAGCAGAGCCAGGAATAGAACCTAACTTTCCTGAGTCTCAGTCTAGTGTTCTAGGCCACAGTGACTCTATTGTTAGTGATAGTGTTCATACATCATTTTTAAACACTGATGAGAGGTCACTGTAGTTCACATGCCCGTATCTTGTTACAGCATCTTATTATAAACAGAGGGCAGAAAACATTGTATTGATTTCCAGACAGTATTTGACAGATTTCCAGAGGCATTTGCTGTCTTATTGTGATGAGATGTTGATAACGATTTCTAAGTTCAGAGAGCTATTGCTCTCTGATTCATAGAAATGTAGGGCTGGAAGAGACCTTGAGAAGTTGAGGTCAGCTCCCTGTGCTGAGGCAGAACCAAGTAAAACTGGATCATTCCTGAGAGGTGCATGTTCAGCCTGTTCTTAGACACCTCCAATGATGGGAATTCCACAACATCCCTGGAAGCCTACTACAGAGCTTAACTACCCTTACAGTTAGAAAGTTTCTCCTACTATATAATCTAACTTGCCATAGATTAAGACCAAACATGCCTAGTTTTCTTAACCTTTTAACATTTTGTTGATCTCCCCTGGACTCCCTCCTATTTGTCTGCATCTTTCCTGAAGGTTGATGTCCAGAACTGGACACAGTATTCCAACTGTGGACTCACCAGTGCCAAGTAGGGTGGGACAACTCCCTCTCATGTATTACAGACAACACTCCTGTGAATATGCCCCGAACAATTAGTATTTTTTGCAACTGCATTACACCGTTGACTCTTTCAATATGTGATCCACTATTACCCCCAAATCCTTTCAGTAGTACTACCACTTCGCCATTTCTTCCCTATTTTGTAAGTCTGCATTTGATTTTTCCTTCTGAAGTACTTCACACTTGTCTTTATTGAATCTCATCTTGCTGAATTCACACTAATTCTCCAATTTGAACTCTAATCCTGTCCTCATAGTGCTTACCACCAAAGTGCTTGGTGTCAACTAAATTTTTTAAGCATATACTCCGTTATCAAAATAATTAAAGAAAATATTGACTAGTTACAGACCCAGGACTGACTCCTGTGGGACCCCCGCTAGATATGCCCTTCCAGTTTAACGGTGAACCATTGAGAACTACTCAGAGTATGGTCTTTCAACCAGCTTTGCACTCATCTCATAGTAATTTCATGTTGACCCTTTCCCTAGTTTGCTTGTGAGAATGTCATGTTAGACTGTCAAAAGCCTTACTAAAAATAAAACATTACATTTACTGCTTCCCCCCAATCCACTAAACCAGTAACCCTGTCAAAGACTAGCTTTCCAATGACTTAGAAAAGCAGCAACGTGGCTCCTGTTTACAAATGTTTGTGTCCACCTTATAAACAATATAATAAACATTGACAAGCACAAAAACAATAATTCAGATGGAGGTTTATATTACTAAAAATGACAACTTGCCAAACTGTTGCTATGGGGGAAAAGGAAGGGAAATAAAACAGATTAGCACAGAGACATAAATGAATGAAGGTTATTTTTGTTTGATTTGACAATCAATTGTCTGGAAAGTTTCCGCAACCCCTCCCCCCCCCCAACAAAAAAACACAACACCACATAACAAAAACCAAACAAACTTGAGACTCAGAAGTCAGAGGTTAGAAATTATGCTGGTTTCCTTATTAACGTGATCCAGTGTTTCCTTGTGTTAACCAATAGACAGGCATGATCCAATTTCAATCAGTGTTCAAATTAATACAGGTCTCTTGCATCTTACGCGGGGGTTACATTCCGCGGTCAGCGCGTAAAGCGAAAAACGCGTATAGGCAAAATCCCATTTACTTTAATGGCGGGTGGAATCACCCGCACTATAGACAGTACATAAATTGCTTTTTTTCTCTTTTGTGTGTGTGTGTGTGTGTGTGTGTGTGTGTTTTTGCCGACCGCGCAAAGCCGAAATCGCGCATGTTAAATGCGCGTAAGATGCGACAGACCTGTATACTCTTTTTACCTACTTTAGAGACAATATTTTTACTGACTTATGGGATGAAGTCCAGTAGTTCAAACCTGTTGCAGAGTTTAGTTCGTAGAGAAGACCCAGCAAAGCTTAACTTTTTCAACATACACAGAAATTCACTATTCTTCCTGAGCCACTTCATCTTCCTACCATGTAAGTACACTAAACAAATCCATGTCTAGTTCCTTGTCATCAGTTACCAATCAGAAATTCAAGGAACAAATTTACGGTACTACATGCTCCAATTCATCTCACTTCCAGTATAAATTCAATGGTCCAAATCCTTTGTTGGTATAACTCCAGCAATGGAGTTACACGAGCAGAAAAATTTGACTTAGCCTTCTACAGTTTCTCAAAAAATACCTAAATAGTCATCTTATCTTAACCCCCAGGACTGGCAATGTGTTAATCGTCAAGGAATTCCAATCACTATTCCCCAACAAAGGGCATAAATCTTGCCAGTCTAAATGGAAACCTCAAGGCGAGGCCATTAAATATGAAACAGTGTTCTCATTATACCAGAATTACTTAACTCTGACAGGAATCCTCCTTATACTCTGCAGAAGGAACACAAACAAAAATTAAGTATTTAAATGTCTGCTCTAAGATGTACAAATGTTCATCCTCTACCTATTTCATTTGGTGCATGTTTAATGTTGTCACCTATTGAATAGCTACAGTGAAGCAAATGAATGGTGTGTGGCTGGTAAAGAAGAGCCAGCAGACAGTTTCTTAATTATGACTTTATTGACTTCCTCTGACTCCACAGAAATCTTCCTTTCTAGACACATTGACACTGATGTCTGCAATACAACAGATTTATCCTTTTCAGTCAAGGCAGCTCTTGTATGACTTTCCTCTACATCAATCAGCTTTTGCCAGACCGGCTTCCCTCATTTGGGACTTCATTAGCTACAGTCTTAAGTGTTTTGTTTCCTAGGAGGCAGTACACAGTGTATTGGACGGGCCGTGTGTACGACACCACTTTAATGGGGTGCTTGAGTGCCCTGAGGCTTCAATTCTGCCATCTTCTCCATGGAATTTATATCTACATGAAGCCCCATTCAGAGTAAGGGTCCGCCATGCATGGAATAGGTTCCAGGACTGGGATCTGAGTGGAACAATTTCACAGATGGAAGTATCTTAAACTTTTAAAGGATTTTCCTTTTCCAAATTCAATCAACTTCCTCTGATCAGTTAGTACAACAAAATCTTGAAACAGTCAAGGTAGGGTGACCAGATAGCAACTATGAAAAAATGGGACAGGGGGTGGGGCGTAATAGGTGCCTATATAAGAAAAAGTCCCGAAAAACAGGACATCTGGTCACCCTAAGTCTAGCCAATTAGCTGTAATCTGTAGCAGACTTGAAGATTTTGCAGTTACATTAGTTGATATCATCTGTTGAACAGTTGTTACCCATTAAACTATATATATTGCCCATAGCCTATTGGGATTTATAGTGCTGTAAAGATTAATCATGCCCCTCTCTCAAGAATGTCAGTTTTATAGAACTGACCAAATCCCTTACTTGGTTTTTATTCAGTCAAAATTAAATTGATTGCAATAGGAATTTTGACTGATTAAGCCCTTCAGAGTTTGTCCCCAACTGGTTTGTTTGGTCTTCATTAATTCAAGCTCACTGCTGACAACTGATCACTCTCCTTATAATGTGTATGGTAACATCCATTGTTTCGTGTGTGTGTGTGTGTGTGTGTGTGTGTGTATATCTTCCTTCTGTATTTTCCACTACATGCATCCGATGAAGTGAAGTAGCCCACGAAAACTTATGCTACAATAAATTTGTTAGTCTCTAAGGTGCCACAAGTACTCCTATTCTTTTTGCGGATACAGACTAACACAGCTATTACTCTGAAACCTAATATTGCTGACTGAGCCCTGATTTAGGGAAGCATCCCTATTCGGGACAGCACTTAACCCTGTGCTTAAAGTTAAACATGCTTAAATTCTGTGCTAAATAGGGATGGATTTAAGTATGTGCATTGCAGAATTGGGGCCATGTTTTATGGAAAACCCACTGTATTTACTAAGAGATGTATTTCAACTTCATCTCAACAACACCTCATACTCCACACAGCTGCTCTAAGGAAGAGGGCTATTACTGATTTCAACTAAGATTTCTAGCATGCATCCTTATATTACAGGTTTTTGTATTTGTATTTGAATAAGTTCACTGTAGCTAGTGATACCAGCTGTAGTAGAAATTGGTGGCTTCTCATTATCTAAAGAGACGTGTCCCCTTATGTTAGTACCTCCACTGATTCTACTTCATGGGCCAGCTCTGTAGCCTCCCTTAATAGCAGAAGTTACTAGAAACTTCTACTATTATCTATAGCGCATTGCAGCAGTCCTTAATTTCCTCTATTTGCACTGATTAAATTGACTAACAGCATCACCATACATAAGCAGCAATAAAAGTTGAGTAAGAATAGCATACAAGAGAAAAAACAATACAACAGATTATTTGTGACAACTGCAATAATAGTGGGTGAGCTATATCACTAGTACTAAATTCCCATATCTGAAATTATATACACCTCTACCTCGATATAACGCTGTCCTCGGGAGCCAAAAAATCTTACCGTGTTATAGGTGAAACCGCATTATATCAAACTTGCTTTGATCCACCGGAGTGCGCAGCCCTGCCCCCCCCCCCCGAGCACTGCTTTACCGCATTATATCCGAATTCGTGTTATATCGGGTCGCTTTATATTGGGGTAGAGGTGTAGCTGTTGATTTAGCACTTCATTCCACTTTTGTATTATATATAGCCCCATTGATCTTAATATTTGTCCTACACTATCTTGACCTTGATATCTTGAGCATCATCTCTGCCAGCTAAGGTTCCATTGCTCTCAAAGGGTGAAATTCACAAAGATCATAATCCATTTAAATCCCATTTAAACCAGCAAAATAGAATTTGAGTGCCATATAGGCCTTGTGTTGTCCTCTGCATGGAAGTGAAATTCACCCAGAAGGCTTAGAAAGCAATGTTTTAATGGATCAAATCAAGCTTTATAGAAAGTTCTCTCCTATATTTTCAGCCAAATTATATAATGCCTAGATTTTACAATTAAAAAAAGAGAGCTAACAATATAATCCTGAAATTCCAAAAAGAGCAGAATTGTAGGTTTTGGAAGTAGCTTCAGTACATAAAACAGAAAAGAACAAAACTACTTGAAGATGATTTTGCACTTTGAGCAAAGGGGTGGGGTTTTTTTAAGGTGAAATGGTTTAGATAATGGTATATGAATCACCACAGTTGTTTGTATTAACTCTTTTTTAGAATATTCTTATTTAGAGTTAAAGGAACGCTAAATTCTACACTGTCTCTTGTACATGCCATGAGTAGAAACATTAGAAATTGTGACATTCAGTGTCGAGGAAAAGCTACACATTTATATTTGTCTGTCTTTTGAGTGAATTAAGCACCTCATATTCAAGGCACCTCATTTGGCTACTGTGTCCGTTAGCCTTGTCTGTGGCAGCAAAAAGTGTTAATTTATTTTGGGCTTTTTAAGAGCTTTGGAATGCAATAATAGTTTCTGGATATAGCAATTCTCGCATTGTAAAAGATAATACATAATTCAAGAGACTTATGGATCTCTCAGGCTTATAAACAAGTCCTAGAGTTACAGCTTTTAGCATTCAGATATTTTTAAAAAATGGAGAGATTTTCATTTAGATGTACAATTACTACAGATTTGTACAAGCAGGGTGGGAATTTAACCATTGACTTCAGTGGGAGAAGAGACCAACTCTGGGTGCTTTTGAATTCACACTTGTAACATTTAAGTACAGTAAAAACAATGACCCACTGTAATTTACAATTCAGCTTGGATTGAAGCCAGGTGCTGAGAGGGACTGTGCTTCAGAATTCACTTTAAAGCCACCAGGCACCCTTGTGGAATGTGCATGCTGTATCATCCATTGGGTTGGTGGAACTTGTTCCTTCATAATCATCCAGGAAGAGTGGTTTCAAGACCCTGCTTTCTCCTTCTCTATGCCTGTCCCCTTTGGGAGGATTTGTGATGAGCCTCTTTACTTTTCTCCCAGCACATGGATTACTATTGTGCCCAGATCCTATGAGTGAGGAGTAATTGAATGGGTAGGTTCTTTGAATCATCTTCCTACACTCTTGGGGTGAAATCCCAGCCACATTAAAGATAATGGGAAGTTCATCAATTACTACAGCTGGGTCAGGGTTTCATCTATGGCTATAGTCAGACACACATTTGCCCAGTGTTTGTTAATACTGGTATTGCTGCATCAAAACAAACAAACAAAAAAGTCAGCATTTGACTACCATACTAATGGCTTCCAATGACTGCAAAGATCTTGATGCACAGTAATAATGTACCATTTGTTACTTAATTATAACCAAGAGGCAAGTGCACATAGTTATACTGATTATTTATCAGTGAGAAGTTGATGGTTTTAATAGGCTAATAATCTTATAATGAATGCAGTTTAATTATATATATGGTGAAGCTGTGTAATTGCTATTTGGAGTACAGTATAATTTCCAAAGGTGGAAAGCTACAGACAAAACAGGAAAGCATGTTTCTACTGTATTCTTAAAGGGAATCTTCTGACACTGAGTATTTATGTTGTGTTGAACCTTTGTAAAGTAAACTGTGAGTCAGCTAGACAGTATATGGTAATATGTACAATAATTTATAGCAGTTGTATCTTTGTGAACACTTTCTTATCTGTATATGCATAGTCCAGTATTTACAATATAAACTTGTGTTAAAAATCCTTTCCCAAGCACTGAATCTTGTCATATGATATCTGAGACCAGGAAGGGGTTCACTTACCACTGTGGTGTCGCCTCATGGTTGCTCTGGGAATTAGCTCCTTCCAGGTCCAACATCCCCTTCCGTCGCTCATTTATGCACCCCTCAGCCTTTCTTTCTCTGTGACTCGGAGTGCTCCCTCTTCTTGGTTTGGACCTCCAGCCATGTAACTACGTGTTTTCCCTTTCCAGGGGTATCAAAGTCCCACAGGACAAACCATTCCATTCAGTCTTCAAATCCACTGCCCTAACTATGCCATTTCCCCAGTGACTGATAGGAGAACCTGGGCCCACACTCTGCTCCAGGTTCCAGCTCAGAGGCCCTCTAATCAGCATTCAGGGTCTGCAATGTCCCACCTTGCTGCCATTTCCCTGAGCCTCTTCCTTCATCCTCTCTCAGGCTTCCACACCACCACCCTTCTGGGTAAACTTTTTCTGCATGGCCTGAATCCCCAGGGTTTCCAATCTCTTCCTGAGTTTCCTTCCTTCCCTCTCTGATGCCTAGAGAGTGACCATAGGCTTCCTCACTACAACCCTTTTCTGTTGCCAGCTTCCTGGCTTTATATTAGCCATGCCTGTTCCTTGTCAGCTGGGCTCCATCATCATTCAGGGATGACTTAGGCCACTAATTCCCCTCAGGAGTGGTCTATCTGGTTAACTGGCTCCTTATCAGCCTCATTAACCTCTGCTATGCTAGGGTGGGGTGAACAGCCCATCACATACAGATATTTTTTAAAAAATCCTCATTCATTATAATTTGTTTGAACAATTAAATTAAATGTTATGGGACAGATCCTCAGCTGGTGTAAATCACTGACTTCATCTGATTTACACCAGCTGAGGATTGGGCCCTATAAATATTGTTTTGTGAGCTTGAATTCTAGCACCTATATTACATGGAAGTCCATGGTCCTATCAAGTGTGAACAAAAATTGCATCAGGTACCATACATGGATACCTTACACGGATGGGTACTTTTAATAATTTACCCCAATACAGTAATGGATTAAACATGGCTACCAAACAGTTCCTATTCACTTGTCAGGATCCATCTGCCTCTCTGCTTATTTGCTGAAGCATAATCCTTCATTCTGAGGTGGGTCCACAATATCCCCAATGAGAGCCAATGCCTGCACTGCACAATTTGGCCCTTGCATTATCCAGTATGATAGAGCAGAATATAAAATCCTAAGGCTGGACATTTAGGGCCAGATTTTTAAAGCTATTTAGGCAGCAAAGATGCAGCTAGGCATCCAGTGGTATTTTCAGAAGTGGTTAGGCACCTAACTCCTATTGAAATCAATGAAAGTTAGGCACCTAGGCACTTTTGAAAACCTCATACATCTTTAGAGACCTAAACAACTTTGTCACTCTGTCCATTTACATTTATCCGTTGGCTCTTTCAAGCCAAAAAGTCATAATTAAGATATGAAAGGGATGAGGGAACTGAAGAGATTTAGGAAATATTTCTTGCTACAGGAAGCAATTCAAATCCAAATGAAAACAACAAGCCATTAGGAATAACTAGTATAAACATCCTTAAAGACTAATTAGACAAGTTCTGTATTTAGAGGAAAAATAACATTACAGCACCCAATTGCTGCTGCACTTTAACAGAGGGAATGGACTTACATGGCTCCCTGGCTCCCTTCTGTTTGAAACTTTTCTTCATTCCTCTGTTCCTGTTTAACACCAGAACATTGTTATAAGCAGCATAGCACATTCCCATTCCTTCTCCCTCCCCCCACCACTGGAGCATCCAGATTGAAAAATTAAACTATGAAAAGCGTTAACTGAGCAGGTGGAAATCCTTTGTTGCTGAGCCAAATTAAAAGATGGACACTGTAATTTTCTGACACAGTAGGGGCTCTTCATAGAAAAGAATAGTTTTTGAAGCTACATTTTCCTTTATCAGCTCATGTGCCATAGATATACTTTCTAATTATAACTTTGAAATGACTTTAATTATTGAAACTAAAAAGGGCTATTTCAAAAATGATTCCCACATACATTAAAGGGTCAGGCAAGCCAAACTTTGGGCCATCAAGCCAGTTTATGAACAATACTGTACATGAGGTGTCGCAACAACAATAATTACACTGTAATATCTTAGTGTCAGTGTCTTCCTATAAATTTGCTACAGCATCTAGCACAGTGGAAATCTGACCTCTGATTGGGTCTTTGGGTGTTATTGCAATATAAAAAACAACAACTAATCAATACTTTAGCAGGAACTGCTGCAGTAGGGGTAGGGGAATAGTGTGATAAAATGGGGCCAGCCAGAGCCACTTCTTCCCCCAGACCCAGAACTATGCAGGGGATATGCCTGCACCCAAACAAAAGAAAAGAAAAACCTCTGGAGGCATTCGGATCCATGCTGTGCTTCCCCTTCCCCTCGCCATATAGCCTTGAGGAAAAACTGAAGAGAGGAGCCAGCCAGAGATTCCAGCTGGTAGTAGCAGAAGGAGCAAAAGCAGAGACCTCTGGACACTCAGAACTTTCTACAGTTTTGACAAATGCTTGCCTGTGTTCAATTGCCTGTTTGCTCCAACCCTCTCCTTCATTGTGTCTTCACCTCAGTTTCATACCACACCTTCTCTTCTTATCTTCTCCCTGCCTCCCTCAGCTCTCTTCCCCCTTTTTATTTCCCATTCAACTGACCCCTCTTAACTAATCCCCCCACCAAAAGAAAAAAAATCACGGAACTAACATTCACTTAAATCCATCTCATTTTTCATTCAGCTTGTGTGTCATACTCCTTCCCCAGCCCTGTGTCCATCTTGTCTATTTAGATAGTAAACTCTTTGGGGTGGGGGAGACCATCTACTATTTGTTCTGTGCCTAGCCCAATGGGTACCCATTCTTTGTTAGCCCTTAGGCACTACCATAATAAACATGATTAATAATAATTAATAGGTAGAGGTCAGAGTTGACTCCATTAATTTTGTATTATATTCACAAATAGATGGGGCCTATTGGTCAGTTCCAGATCAGATTAATCAGAAATCTTGTGAGGATGTGTGATATTTTGGCTGAAACGGTGAACATTTCATTAGAAGAACTGATCTTAGTCATCATCAAAATGGCTGAAATATCACAATAGCAATTGATTTTGGGGTCTTCCTGCAATTGTGATCTGAAATCTAGTGTGCACAGTTCACAAGATTTCAGTACAATGAAATCTGAACCCTATTTCCNATCATCAAAATGGCTGAAATATCACAATAGCAATTGATTTTGGGGTCTTCCTGCAATTGTGGTCTGAAATCTAGTGTGCACAGTTCACAAGATTTCAGTACAATGAAATCTGAACCCTACTTCTTATTATGTCTCACATGCAGCTTCACAACTCTTACCTAAATCTATTCTGGATTGCAATCTGTATACCACCTCCACAACTTACCTTTAAAAAAATAAAACGGTATTGAAATAATAGCATTAAAGTGAATGACATAGCAAAAAGCAGGCACACCCACCAATAGTAGAAGAACTTTTGCCTACAAGCTCTTAAACTAAGAGCTAACACATTACCAGGCAGGGATTGCAAGACAAACTTGGGAGCAGCATGTNATTGCAATCTGTATACCACCTCCACAACTTACCTTTAAAAAAATAAAACGGTATTGAAATAGCAGCATTAAAGTGAATGACATAGCAAAAAGCAGGCACACCCACCAATAGTAGAAGAAAGGACATGGCTTTTGCCTACAAGCTCTTAAACTAAGAGCTAACACTCATTGCCAGGCAGGGATTGCAAGACAAACTTGGGAGCAGCATGCACTAATCTAACCCCAAACCATTAATGAGAGACCCAACATACCAATACAATACACCATATGGAGTATGATGTGGCCACAAGGTTTGCTTAAACCTAACAAAGGGTACGTCTACACTACCTGCCGGATCGGCTGGTAGCGATCGATCTATCAGGGATCGATTTATCACGTGTAGTGTAGATGCGATAAATCGATCCCCGATCGCTCTCCCATTGACTGCTGAACTCCAGCAGTGCGAGAGGCGGAAGCAAAGTTGAAGGAGGAGCCGCGGCCGTCGATCCAGCTCCGCGAGGACGCAAAGTAAGTAATTTTAATTCGATCTAAGATACGTTGACTTCAGCTACGCTATTCTTGTAGCTGAAGTTGCGTATCTTAGATCGATCCCCCCCTAGTGTAGACCAGGCCAAAGAGCCTCACAGCTCACACAGAGAGTAAGCCCTCTCATAGCTCAACATCCATCATCACTCCCTAATGCTTTTCTTGTTTCATTCAATACTTCCAACCTCAAAACAACAACAAATAAATAAATTGGGAGGCCCAACCTCCCCAAATTTGACCAATTTATCTAGCCTCATTTCAAGGAGTACCCACCACTAACTGTCACTAGCACACTGTTTAATTGCTATCTCCTAGTCTGCAAACCATGCAGGAACATTTAGAGCCAAGAGGGCATATCCAAGAGAAATAGCACCACACTGTTCCAAAAAATACACTATCTGGCCAAAATAACCTGGGCCATGACAACAAATGCCTTTGTACTAGGTTTCTCTGTCATACACCTGGATAAGATTCCTTAACACAGTTCCAGACCAATCAACAATGCTTGCATGTGAAGGTACCTTGCCATATCTTAAAAAAGAAAGCACTCTAGCCAGAGACTCCAAAAATTGTGATGCAAATAAATATGTTTAGAGTGTCTGGTCAGAAGGCTTGCTGCAGGAGGTATGGTGAAGAGCCTACACATGCTGCCATGGCTGACTAGCTTGAAAATGTGTAACTGGAAAGACTGTACTCACGTAAGGTTGACTGAAATATGTTCTACTCACATATTTTGCCATGTTTTCTTTTTCAGCTATGTTATGGTCTTATTAAATACCTCAATGGACTTAAATGTGCTTAAAATGATCTGTGAGAAGTTACAAAGAAAAAATCTAAACAGAAAAAATGTTTGAAAAAAGTATTTCTGATTCTTTTCATATACATATATTTTTATTAAAACAAAACCCTTCTGTTCCTTTAAGTCTGAGCCTTAACAATGAGAGACCATTTCTCTTTGAATAAAGGCATATGCACTCTTTACTGTGCACCTCACTGAATCTCTGTCATTCTAACCTCTTTCAGGAAATTAGACCAATGGTCTCAATATCGCTGCCTTTTTAATGGAAGAAGCTGACCTATAGCAGAATTGCTAGTTGACTTTATAAACATTACAGAATCCTTATGTTATCTCCATCTTCAAAAGGTTGGACAGTTCAACAAGAGGTGAGAGAGAGATTTTATACATTTGATTGCATAAGACATTGGCTGTTGCAATAGCAGCAGCAACAGTCAAAATAGTAATAGTTCCAACACAATAATGAATACCTCCAAAGCAACCATTTTGGTGCATCTGAATATTTGTTTTTAAGACTGTCTTAGATGAATATTATTCACATAGACAAGTACATTATATTATCTTTGTTTCAAGGTAATACAGGACTACTAGATTAAACCCAAATCTGTGCCAGGTATCATGTGTCTCTGTCTCTCTGATTTAGATTGTATACTCCCTGAGATGAAGCCCATTTTTCCCCACTGTGTTTGCATAACACTGAGCACAATGATGTAGTCAAATAAATAACACAGAACACCTACTCCTAATAAATGAATACTAAATTCAACAAATTGTTATTCGACACAACTTGGGAACTAAATTTATTTCAGTCTCCAGTATGAGGAAGATAATACTATGCAACACATGCATTTACTATTACTTTCCAATGTCAGTGGGGTACTTGGGCTGCCATTATAGAACTGAAAAGCCCGCTGATCTAAATCTCATACAATAGCTGTGTTCATTATCTTTGAATCTGCCTTTTTAATTATTGGGGAATGTAGTCTAAGGTTTGTTCCTGATGTAGCTTATGAGAGTAGCTTGGAAAATGAGGTTTAAATGAAAATAATGACAAGATTTTATTTCCCACTTCTGATTTAAAGAAATGAAATCCCTGCCCAGTATATTGTATGTGCCTAAACAACTGAGATAAGGCTAAGGTGATACTACACAATAGCCAAGCATACTTCTTAGATGGAAAAGCCAGCTGTATTTTAAGCATTAAGTCACTTTGGGTGTGTCTACACTGCAATAAAACACCTGTGACTGGTCTGCGTCAGCTGACTGGGGCTTGCAGGGCTTAGGCTGTGGGTCTATAAAACTGCAGTGTAGATATTCGGGATTGGTCTGGAGCCTGGGCTTGGGGATCCTGTGCGGTGGGAGGGTCCCAGTGCTCGGGCTCCAGACCAAGCCCAAATGTCTACACTGCAATTCTATAGCCCCCTCTGGCTGAGCCCCAGTCAGGAGACACAGGCTAGCCACAAGTGTTTTACTGCAGTGTAGCATTGTAATTTAGAGAACTTTCTAAACAGAAGGGAAGAAAGGTAAAGTAGTTGTGTTAATGTGTTTGTACAATAAGGTTAGATGAAATGTTTTGAATTACTACAGAAAGTTGTGAATGATGTATGAAGTGAAAACTCCCTGCCTACGGCTGTCCACAAGTTATGCCGAGCGTTGTGTTCTCAAATATACAGCAGAATCAATCTTGAAGAACATAATATTAAAGTACCTAATGTTCTGCTTTACTTTGGATTTGGGCTCCCAAAAAGCTTTTGCCTAACTGGTGACAAACATAGTAAAACAAAACAAATATCCAGGGAAGCATAAATTATGTAAAGGAACACTGTCAAGGGATAGGCCCCAAATTTGACTTACAAAAAGAAAAGAAAAAGAATTTACTGATTTTGAATACTGCTTGATGAAAAACCAATGAAATCCTCTATTTATCCACCAAATATGTACAGCATGGACAATGGCAGTGTGGATTTACCCACCAAAGTTCCTGTATCCTATTCTGGAGTGATGGCTTTTAGGACTGAGAAGTGAATTTATTTGCCATGTTCAGTCATTTGCTGGTATCTCTGACAACTAACAAAAGTGTTGATTAGTGCCAAATGTCAGAAGTTCTGGTTTTTATGATACGAACATATGTCCATTAAGAGCTAGAATAAGAACAAAAATTTACTGCACATGGCTAAGCTATAATTATTAGATGGTAATAACAAAACATTTTGTTCATAAGAACGGCCATACTGGGTCAGACCAAAGGTCCACCCAACCCAGTATCCTGTCCTCCAACAGTGGCCAATGCCAGGTGCTTCAGAGGGAATGAATAAAACATGTAATCATCAAGTGATCCGTCCCCTGTTGCCCATTCCCAGCTTCTGGCAAACAGAGGCTAGGGACACCATTCGTGTCCAGCCTGGCTAATAACCATTGCTGGACCCATCCTCCATGAGATGCATACGGACATAGAACTTGTATGTGCAACTGACTGGGGAAGCAAACTTGGGCATGCAAACTCAAAAACCAAACTGAAGCCTTTTGGGGAAAAAAAGAAGCCTAAGTAGAAAGCTTTTCCATTGTAAAAGTCACTTAGTTAGAAATGCCTATTAGTTGTTTCTGTTTCTCCATTGCAATTCACGTGTAGCCATGAAAAAGTCAACATTTGCCAACTGTTACCATACAGATAACACAGGTATTTCCTATTTTAAGTATGGGAGGAAACTGGGGTTCTCTGATTTTAATAGCTGCTAGTTCTGTTAACACTATAAAACACTACTTTTTTGCAACAGTTGATTGACATTGTTCCTATAGCTGCGTAAGCTTTATTGATTATACTGGTACACAAACAAAAATGTTTTGGGAAGATAAGGTGTTCTGTAGATTGAAGCTTTTAAGTCCAGCTGTGTTAATTACAGCTTGTTTGGGAGAAAAAATAATAATAAGAAAAAAAAGATCAATGCTTGCAAAATAGGAAAGTGCAAAAGGCCCTAATCTTTGAGGTCCTCGGATATTTGTGAAAAACAACAAGTGCCCGGAAATCCCACTGAAGGAGAAACAGGTTGAAAATGAGCACAGAAAAGAAAATCTTTTCAGATATGTGTTGTGACACTCCACTTACATGATCCTTATCACAAATGTCATATTTTTCCTAAAGTCAGGAACATCCCAGACATCAAACCACTTTTGTTTTAATTCTTCTCCTTTTTGTCTGCAATCCTATCACTACTTCCAGAACATTACTAGCAAGAATACTTCCCAAGCTGCCAAGGACCTCATATGAGAGACAATGCCTGACACAGACCCAAAATGAGTGTTGAAATATATATGGGAAACAAATGCTGAAAGATTCATTCCTATAGTGAAAATAATGGTTTCTGTATTCTCAGCTACTTATTCCTTTATTTTTTATGTGAATAATTTTCAACTGCAAAAGTGAAAGGATACCAAAGATTTGTGGAACAAAGGCAAGTGTTGGACAAAAATTAGTTCCATTCTATCAAAATGAGGAGTATTTGAGATGTGTGTTAGTAACAGGTCTTTACTTTTTTATGCCTATTTTTTTTAAATTATATTTCATTGGCTTGACGAGTTGCTTTCTTGGGTATTGAAATTACATTTTTTTTTATTCCATAGATGAGATATGGAGTGCTGCACATACCAGCACCAGGTATAAAAATCATTAGCATCATAGGGAGTGTATAGGAATTTATTCATGCAATAATGAGTGTGCTACCATGCAGTCTTTTGGGATCAGACAATGATTTTGGGATGGTCTCATTTTTTCTGACCCAGTACTGCAGTCAAACCTTTTTTCTTCTACTTTGGGAGGATTGCTTGCCACCTCTGAAAGTTTCTCTGTCTTTTCCCAAAACTTCCATTTGCTCTACACTGACAACCACATGAAAGATAAGCCTATGCAATTTTTTTCTTTATGATTTTACAATTCAATAGATGTCTTTGTTCCTTTTCTAAACATTGTCAGGTGCAAACAGAAAAATGGCTCTTATATTCACGAATCTCCTCTTTCAAACCTAAGTCCTTAAGAAGAAATGCTTCTCCATTGATCAAGTATCAGGACTAAATTATTTGCTCTGCAACATGGCTATTGACTTTATTGAATAGTAATTACTTCTATAACTTCACCAGCTGTTTGTAGCTAATGTCTGCATGTGAAAATCAGGTGCTTTAATGTGGCTCTTTGGCTGGCTCCTCTCCACCTGCCTAATGAAAGCGCTTTTGTGCAGTATAGATAACTCAGCTAGAATGTGAAAAACTTGATCATTTCAATAGCAATTGGGTTTATCACAGCATCTCCTAGAACATGATTGTGCTATTTCAAAGGGAAATAGTAGTTATCGGTGTGTTTAATCTCCATTAATGTACTCAAAATATATTGTAAAAGCAGCAAAATCAAAATGTTTCTTCTTGTTTATTGGAGTATGGCCCCAAAAGCATCAGACTTTTGAGTTTGTCCCCACAAAACTAGTGCTAGCCCAAAACTGGATCAAAATGGAATCATTCAGCATCCAGCATTCCGTTGTTTACTCTGTTGGGTTACTAATTCTCACCCTTGCCTCCTACTGTAAAGTCATAAAATACTTAAGAATTAAGGTTGACTCTGCTTCAAGTGTGGTTGTCAATACCATTTCCAGAACTGGCACCCGTAGTGCTTTTAAAAAGGACTGTGATGAGGCATCATCCTACTTAGCCTTAAAATTTTAGCAATATGATGTATTCAAGCTTCAATATCCTGAATGCTTTGGATCCTATAGTATTCAAATAATTCTAATTTAATTCAAATGTAAAGAGTAATTTTATTTTCACAAGTAAATATCATTTGTGTACACACATGAATCTATTTTGAGAGTATAGTTCAGTGGCCCATTTTAAAATTAAGACTGGTCTGTGTTATGAATAATTACAAGGAGCTCATCACCAAGGTTGCTAGATTCACAGGAGATTTAAATGACATTCAAATAAGATGCCAACTTTTAATGTGGGAAAGCTAATTTTCAAACATGGCCATGTGAGTGACATTTTGAGAAAAGGAATCTGCATGCCAATTTCAGCACCCAGCTGTCGGATTTGTACATCGTATTGAATTCTCCATGGATACATTTCCAAATGCACATAAAACACACAAGAACTTCACTGAAAGTGAAGTGGGACTTAGTCTCCTAAGTAGCTAAGTCACTTTTGGCACTTTTGAAAATTTTACCCTCTGTGTGAAATATGCGTTCACAATGGCATTTTCCATTACAGATAGAATTTTCAAACAATTTAGGAGCATATATCCCATTAATTTCAGACAAAGGGTAAAATTTTCAAAAGTGCCTAATGTCAACTGAAATTAATGGGATGTATGCTCCTAAATCACTTAGATCCTTTTGAAAATTCCATCTTATATGTTCATCTCTAAACACTCTGTTAAGAGAACAGAGGACTATCACAGGTGAATGTGAAATATTTTGATTTTTAAATTCCATAAATTGTGTTTATCATTTGAATTTTACTGAAAATTAGTTATTAGAAATGAATAGTATTCATCAATATGCGCTCTTTGAATGAGAGAGACATGGAAATAAATCACTATGTGAAATAAAATATCTTTAGGAACATTACACTACACATTTAATATTAGCAGCATCATAAATTCCAATTGATTCTTTTTATTTCATTATATGTAAATGAATTTAATGACTATGTCAGACAGATTGTCTTGAAGACTGAAATAGTCTACCTATTTGCAGAAAAAATGCAGTACAAACAGCAGTAGTGCAAGCTTTCAAACAAGCCCATAAATGTGTCTCAACAATGACCTGAAAAGACTGCTGTTAGCAGAGAGCAGATACCTAATACAATACCTACACTTTAGCCTTCCTTCTGAAACTGCAAGGTAACATCAGTCATGATATGGACACAAATTCTCTAGATTTAGTTCTCTAGAAGGGGATTGAGACCAGCAATCATTTGACATACATCGATGAACAGCTATCTGAAGATAATCCCACGGGGCTCAGTCCTGCCCAGCGCTGAGCACTCCAGCCCTGATCCAGCAAAGCACTTAGGCATGGGCTTAACTTTCAGGTTTGAGTATTGCTATTGACTCCTATGGAGCTATTAAAGGGCTGCAGAGTAAGTTTGTGGTTAAGTGCTTTGCTGGATCAGGGCCAGAGGGCTCAGCACTGTTCAGGTTCAAGCCTTTCGGCCTCATTTGGGCCATCTTCACCAGTGGGCTGGGGAAGTGAAGGCTCTAACTCCTATTAGCAAATCTCAGCCATTCAGCCTCCTAGTGATGGTGATTTTTTGTTGAACACCATTCATAAAGGTGGTGATGATTTCATCTTTTACATGTATGGAGGATTATTTATTATTATGTATTGGTGTACAGCTGCTGGTCAGATATATAGGCAGGATTCTTCAGCACTAAAAGCTCTGCAAGGATGGAGAGCATTGGAAATCAATCTTTAATGGCTTCAATAGCTCTTCATGGTTTCCAGGGTGCAGGAGCCAGTGTTTATTTGCAACAGAATGCAGTACATCATATCTCCCTTGTCTCATGACTCACTTCCTCTTGTGGGGACATTGCTTAAGAAGAATATTAGACATTAAGAAATCATATTTTTGCTTTGCCACTGGGCTGATGGCTATACTGCAATGGGACACAGCAAAACTGTTGTCCAGAATACTCCTGAGGAGTTGGCTTAGTAGAAATAATATACATTAATTATGCAGATGTTCCTCTTTACTGCAGGTTCATCGGCTGTTTAGGCAGAGTAACTACAAAATCCTTCCTTATGGAGGTTTAGGGTTCACTTCAACCTGCACCACTTTGGAATTCTGCATGATATAAAATGTGTGTTCTTAATTAAAAACCAAAACAAAACAAACACAATCAATGGACAAAATTCTGTTGTCAGTTACACTGATGTAAATCCAGAGTAACTATTAGCATTAATGGAATTATCCCAGATTCACACAGCTATAACTGAGAACAGAGTTGCCCCAGGACATATTAAAAATGTGCAGTCCTTTAGCCTGTGGGTGGATAAGCAGTCTGAGCAAAAGTACCAATTCTCAGTTCTGCTCACACCGAATTGCATATCAAAAATTTGCATAAGAATAATAAGCATTCTAAGCTACCTTTGAACTTCGCCTGTGGTTTCATGAGAAGTATAGGTAAAAAAAAACCACGTTGACATTTTCTAACTCAACCAGTACAAAAATACATTGTCATTGACATTTTAAAATTTGCCTATAGGTTAATAAACTCTTTGAGATGGAAAACATCTTCAGAGTTTGCACAGTACAGTACAAGTAAAAGTCTTATATATGGTGTTATTAGATATAAGCAAGCTAGGACTTTTCTTTGTTGATACCAAAGCAGAATGGGTGAGAGAATAATCAGGTAAATGAGGGTGTTTGTTTTTGTTTTGTTTCTTTTCATTTTAAGCAGACATGAATCTCTAAAGCAGTGGTTCCCAAAAATTTTACTAAGACACCCAGCCAACTGCATTTGTCTTTTTGGGACACCGACCATTACATCTATACATAGGAAAAGGAAAGGGGGAGAGAGACGGGGAGAGAGACAATTTATTTTTCTTTAAAAAAAATCTGTGCAACAGAAATACTGATTTTTGGATTAACTTAATAAAAACATTACTGTATCCAACATATAACAGTATTGTGTTCAGTTAAACCAAAATTAGCCACTAATTCAAACATGAAAGAAAAAAGAACGACAGAATGTGCTTTCGACACTGCGAAACCTGTTCATAATTAATAAGAAGAACCTCCTTGAGTTGCTTTGTATATATTTAATTTCTGGGCAGTTTTGGAGATGCAGAGTCTGAGATCATTTTCAACAAGAAATGTGTTGTATTGTTTGGTCTTAATTGCTGTCAGTGTGGAAAAGCTGGTCTCAGCTCTCCAGACCCCTGTTCCCCCTCACTTCCCCTTCTCTTCCCAGCCCCTACACCCCTTGTCAGCTCCCCTCACCCCCTTGATCTTACTCTCCCAGCCCTGTTCCCTCCTGCATCCCAGCCAACACTCTCGCCCCACAATTGGGCTGCAACCGCTACCAAACTGTTGACTGTCCTCTGGCTGGCTCCAGTTGCTTCCTCCATGCTGCTCCTGCCCAGATCCCACTCCACGTACCACTGCCTGCTGCCCTAGGCCAGCAGAAGTGAGAGTGCCACGGGGAGCACTTCTGGGACATGCACTGGGTGGGTAATGACATGGGAGGCAGTGACAGGCACTGCAGAGGCGGAAGAGGGCTTGAGGTGTCTAAAAAGTTGGTCCATCGCATAAACGTAAATATTGCTGTCACATCCCTTCCATTTGGAACCTTCCCACAAACCACTGGTGGGTCATGACCCGCTATTTGGGAAACACTGTTCTAAAGGCTACAATCTTAAGAGAAACATTTAAACCTTTCATATTAAACTAAAAATTATAATACCACCTAACTCCTATATAGCACTTCTCATCAGTAGACCTTAGAGGAGGTCAGTATCATATACCCATTTTGCAGATGGGGAAATATACCCCCTTTGATGGTGTATCCAAAATAATCTTCCATTAAAGATTGGCAAGTAAACTCAAGACGACAATAATGGCAACATCCATCTCAAATATGGCTTATATCTGGAACCAAAACAACCAAAACTCTTAGCATTTTCATTTGCCTTTGTGGTTTTGGTTCTGAAATGTTTGATACAATTTTTTTTTCACTAGGGACCAAAATATTTCAGCCTTGACAAGAACAAGGACATAAAACCACAAGAACTGCTATATTGGGTCAGACCAATGGTCCATCTAGACCAGGGATTGGCAACCTTTGGCACACGGCCCATCAGGAAAATCCACTGGTGGGCCGGGATGGTTTGTTTACCTGCAACGTCCGCAGGTTTGGCCGACCGCAGCCCTCATTGGCCTGGAACAGCAAACCGCGACCAGTGGGAGCTGCCATTGGCCGAACCTGCGGACACTGCGTGCCAAAGGTTGCCGATCCCTGATCTAGCCCAATATCCGGTCTTCTGACAGTGGACAGTGCTTCAAAGGGAATGAACAGAACAGGCTATCATCGAGTGATCCATCCCCCTCTTCCACTCCCAGAAAACAGAGGCTAGGGATACTCAAAGTATGGTGTTCCATCCCTGACTATCCTGGCTAATAGCCATTGATGGACCTATCCTCCAGGAACTTATTTGGGCCTTTTTTTAACCCTGTTATAGTTTTGGCCTTCACAACATCCCCTGGAAAGGAGTTCCACAGGTTGACTGTGTGTTGTGTGAAGAAATACTTCCTTATGTTTGTTTTAAACCTGCTGCCTATTAATTTCATTGGGTGACTCCTGGTTCTTGTGTTATGTGAAGGAGTAAATAACGTTTTGTTATTCACTTTCTTCACACCAGTCAAGAGTTTATAGGCCTCTATTATATCCCCTTAGTCGTCTCTTTTCCAAGCTGAACAATCCCAGTCTTTTTAATCTTTCCTCATATGGAAGCTGTTCCATATCCCTAATCATTTTTATTGCCCTTCTCTGTATCTTTTCCAATTCCAATACATCTTTTTTGAGATGGGATGACTAGATCTGTACTCAGTTTTCAAGATGTGGGCATGCCATGGATTTATATAGAGGCATTATTGGATTTTCTGTCTTATTAGCATATGTGGCATATTTTGATGGGGAAAAAAAACCTGTTATTGAAAATGTTCTGACATGCTCTAGTCCTGTGCTTTCTCATGAAGTATGTTTTAAGATATTTTCCAGAAGTACAAAGCCTGCAGTGAATAACAATGTCAACCTTGTCAGGTTATACTGAAGCAGGAGCTTTGACTTAAGGTAGCTCACTGGTGACAGAGTGCATATTTTAAAATAACAACAAAATAATGTTAGCCAGCTGTGAGCCTAATGAGTTAACACAAATCCACATTCTTCAGGTACAACTACAAGAGCTCATTCATCAGAGCCCATATCTTTGCCAAATGGCTTGCCTCTGCTCTTGAATGAACAAGAGAAATATGAAAGCTCTGTTGGTGTTGCTTCACCATCATATAGGCTTACAGAGAGGTGGCGTCATCATTCCTCCAAAATGTAGAGGTATCTAAACTTTATCTCAACTTATGGAGAAGTTATATTGAATCTGTGGTACAGTGATTTGTAAAATAAGTTTGTGAGTGTATAACAATAGCACCTTCTGACAATAAGTTTTGTGCTAATTTACAAGAAATAATAGCATATTTGTGGATAGAAGAGCAACACTCCTTCAAAACAAAGATTGACTTTTGAAGATGTGATTTTTAGCATGAGGAGCAAAATGCACTAATGGACTTGCTAGTCTAAGATAGTAAAATAAACAAACAAAACCTCAGCAAAGTATTAAATTTCACATTCTAAAAGGATGTGGTTAAGTGCCAGTACTAAGCTAAATTTCTTAGAATGTCCATTCTTTTTTTCTTTTTCTTTTTCATGCTGCTGAGCTACTTAGCTTTGCTCTGACACTCTCTTTACTTTACAAAGTGTTTTTTCTCAGTGTTTTAGTAATAGAATAACAATATATTATCATGAACTGTCACTGCCTGACCTCAGGATTTTTTTTGATTTTTTTTTTACATTTAAATACTGGAAGGTATATTTTATGTTAATGAAACAGCCAGGTTGCAGAGAACTCATAAATATGCATATTCTTTTTATAAGGATTTAGTTTAACTAGACTGTGCTATGACATAAGCTCCTTCTCCTGAATATTGAAAGCACCTTTTACCAACTTATTTTTTATATCTGCCAAAATAGCATAGCAAATTACAGCTTTACCGAACATTTAATATATGTTGTTGGCAGCAAGGAATTTTTTAGAGGGATTTTGACACTTTGGAGTTAACATTAGGAACGTCCTTAAGTGTGACAGAAGAAAACAAGGTTGCAATGCTAATGTTTCCATCTTATAGAAAAATACTCCCTACCTTCAAAAGCAAGCCATGAAATCTTAAATTCAAGGAATAAACAAATGAGATTTATTTCACGTTATACTTTACTTTGCAGCACTTGTGATATTAAAACAAAAAAGACACCAGTTTCTTCCACTATGTGACATCCATTGTTAAGTAGCAGAATTCATTTGGATGCACTCTACGCATTAAATCCTAATGGATTATGGAAAGACAGTTCCATGTTTTTATTTTACTGGAAACTTTATTTGACATTGAGATCAGCCAGATAAAAGGAAAATCAAGGGCATACATTTTAAGTCTGTTAAACTGATGTGTCTTTTAAGAAGACACAAGGAAAGTGTCCTCCAATAGAATTTTTATGAAGATACTCTCACAAAAGTGATATGGAAGGGAAAAATTAGCATTTAGATTGAGGTATATTGAAGAGCGGGAAATATAGCAAACTTGCAAGCATTCTTTTTTTTTTTTTGCTAGGAAGACTTCAGTGGTGCAGGTACAATGGTCACAACTTAAGATATTTGGGGCTCAATTATATGTGTTTGCAAAGCTCATTCATGCTTTGGAAGAGGATGAAGCATGCTGTCCAAGCAGAAGTAGCAGAGGGCAATATGCCTATAAAAGACATAATGCCTTCTGAGCCCAGGGGAAAGAATCCCTCAGTACTTTGTAGCTCTGTAGGAGGTGAAAACATTCCATCATGTAGAGATGAACTTAGTCTCATCCATGCCTAATTTAGATAAAGATTCACCCCTTTGGCCCTCAGCACAGCTGTCAGCTTTACTGACCTTCCATTTGTGCCCCTTAATGCTAGGAGCTAGTTTATGCCTGCCCCCTCTGTGTGCGCACTACATGGGGTAAAAGGCTCTTTGTTCCGCTCGGATACACCCAAGAAGAAGGTAATTAGCTCTTCTAATCCTATCCGGCTTTCATTTTTGATAAATGGGTGAAACTATATCCCTGTGCAAAGTCCTAGAAACAATCCTTGAGCCAGGTAACTATGGGGTTTCAAAGGGAACGGTATCCTCCCCAACAATTCAGAAGGCAGGGACAGAGTATATGCAAGTTGGTCAGAGCCATTACTATAACTCTGAGACATGGGGCAGAGGTTTGGCATTCTTAAGTGGAGTTTTTAGCCAGTGAATAGTTCTTGACCTAACGATCACATCCCTGTGTAAGAGAGACTGCTCCAGCTGATGCAAAAATGATATTACTAAAATTATAACTTTTGATTAGGTTGTTACAAACATGTTTGCTTCTGTATTGACTATTAAGATATAGCTGTAAGTATGTTATAACCAGGATGCTTGAAATATAACAATATATATTATGTTTAGCTAGTTACTTTGCAACATTTTAATGTTCATCCAAGGAATTTTAAGAAGTTTCTATCTTATCACCCAAGGACAAGAAATATCAGGAAAGAAAAACTCGGCATTACATATTTATATTCACTTATTGGTCATTAAAATTTGTGCTTTTAACAAAATATGTAATATAAGTTTAATTGTCATAAGAAAAATTGTAACTGTAAGGAATTTATCTTAAGAGACAAACCTAAGAGTGTCTTATTTAGACTTGGACATCTCCTTTTTATACTATTTCAGCTTGATACAAAGTTAACCCTTATTTTAAGAGGACAAACTATGTACAACATTCATGTTTTAGGGACAAGACCCAATTGCGAAAGGAATGTAAGGTGTGTTATCAGAGTAATAAATCTAAGTAAAGCCACACAAAGAATTCTAGAAATAGCCTAGTTGAAATGAATTTTATAATTACTCTAAAAACTTCATTCAGAAAAGCCTCTAGGAAAAACATGTGTATTTGGAAATGTTTTATTTATCTTGATATTAGAGAAGAATATCTTAAATTTAATTTTGTTTTGATGAGATTCAGATCTATGCAAGTATTCATAGATGGAGCAAAGGTTTCAGAGAGCCTGTTTACAATTTAAAAATTCCTTTTGTGTTTTCTAACTTCTTTAACTGCCCTGCTAAAACTTAACCAGCCTTGTTGTCAGTCTCTGAGTAATGCTCTTTAGTTCTGAATATAGCACACTCAGGATATTTTATTATCTCTTTATTTAGAGTAATAAAACACACACACATACCCCACAGTGCCTCAGGATGCATATACAAACATCTGCAATAAGCACAACAATAGAAATGTAAATCATGATTACTTACTTTTCAGAGCTCTAGTAGGCCTTCATTAGATGATCCCTCATGGTAAACCTTCTCAAATTATTTTATTTTTTAAATTCTCAATTTCATCGATCTACAAGGCTGAGGTCCACATAGATTCCGTAACGATGACCCGTCTAATGAAAGCTGGTTTAGCATCCCAGAGATTTCCATCTCTATTAGCAAACTGGTTAAAGGACAAGTTAATTTTCATAATGTGGGAAAATTCTTCATCCATTGAAAAAGAAAGAATGTTCTGTTACTGAATTTTTTTAATTCTCCCTCTGTGGTGTGCATTAATGGAATATACCATAGGCAAAGTTCATTCTCCACCTCTCTGACCTTAGCTGATTAATTCTGCTGATGCCTGTTTGCTGAAGGTGAAATTCACATCATCCATCCAAGAACAATGGTAACTGGGCTTCTTGCAGGGAACTCTGAAAAAGAGGACACTTGGACTAACTGTAGCCAACCAACACAATGGCAGTCCCTGGGGCTCTAGCACAGGCCACAGCCTCCATTCTAGCTTGTGGGGTGGTTTGTAGCTGTTCCTCCACCGCCCCTGTGCAAAGTCTAAGGGCCACTGGAGCTGCCTACATACAGAAATGTGGCAGACAAAAAAAGGTAAAATAGTATTCGTGGTTCCTATTTCACCAACGTGTGTTTAAATTATTCTATAAGCCAGTTAGATTAGATATTGATTTTAACATGTTTGGGACCAGGTTTAGCTAACACCTAATGTTCTCTGACTAGACCTAATAAAGAGGGAAATTAAGTTAAATTCACCTTCTTGTATGGTAGCACAAGAAGCAGACACTGAGCCTTGTGGGAAATTTACCCTGAGATTTCCATGGGGGAATCTGCAGGCACCAACAGTTTCAAATTGCCATAGGACACATGCCAGTGAAGGCTTTCTATGGGTCACCTTGAAGCACATTCCCAGCAACCTGAGCCACTTTCATTACTGTGCTGGCTGGCTCTGGATCCCCTCAGCAAAAGTCATATGATGGGGGGTGTTTGCCTCCACCCTCATCCCTTTAGCAGATATTCTCCTTCAGTGGCCCTGGGCATGGATATATCAGCTTCTGACAATGTAACCCAAGGCCAAATCTCTGCCACTGACTAATTTGATTTCCCCCCTGCATGTTGCAGTGATACCTTCAGGCTCTCCCTATTCCCTGTCAATCTTCCTTGTGTAATGGCAGGAGAAAATAAAGAATATACCTTACTTTTGTTTTTATCTCTTGAGAAAAAGCATGATCTAATCATATAAGTGGGGGGGGGGGGGGGGGGGGGGGGGGGAAAGAGAGAAGACAACTTTCACCTTCTTTTAGAAGACATCCTGCTTATAACAAAAGGTTTGTTTTGTTGTGCTCTAGGTGACAAAACATTTATTCCTTCCCATACAGGGCCAATTTCTGATACCATTTTACTGAGTAGCATCCTATTCCACAAATAGTGCCATTAAAGTCACACTGACATTACTATTATGGACAAATATTTGGGAACTATCTGCAGAGATATGGAAAGTTTGGCTGAAAGAACAGGTAGTGTCGTTTTAAGAAAAAGAAAGAAAAATGATCCTGGCAATTACTATCTGTAAATTTAAGGGAAAAAACTAGAAATATATTAACTGAGGGAAAAAGTCACTAGGGTCTAGATCTTGACATTCTTGTACTGAATGGCACATTATTTTGCAATTACTCCAGATGGTTCTGGTATTTTACCATGCAAATATTTTTGAAACCAGCATGACTAAGTGAAGAGTAAAATACTACTCACGGTCATGGCCAAACTAAGGCAATCTGGTGCCCTAAGCAAAACTCACCCATACACCCCTATTATAGCCCTGCCACTCCTTGAGGTGGCTACAGGTTTCAGATAAATGGGGAAGTTCACTCCTCTCAGAGATATTGCTTCAGGCTGTCTGCAGGCTCAGTTATATGTGGTTCCTCTTTATAGGCTTTTCTTTGCATCCATGAGGACTAGAATCTTTTTTTTTTTTTAAATGAAAGCTGAGATTCTGATTTTACCATGTGATTCCAGCAACTGAAGCCGTAGGTGTGGGTCTAGAGTGCCTATGCCTTAATCCATCCCTGCTCACTACAATAAAGCCCCATTAACTGGGATATTGAGAGAGAGCCTGGACAAAACCTCTACAACATATTGTAAGGAGAAGAAAAGGATGGATGGAAAGAGTCTAATAGGGCTTTTCCATACTCTGTGTCAAAATTTTGGGAAAGTTTTATTTATTTTGAAGTTCCCTTCTTATTCTTATTTTTGCTGCCATCCCTTTTTATGTCTGCAGAGGGCCCCTAGCCACAACTGAACAGGGAAAGTAGCACTGATCAGCAGACCTGGTGGGAAATAGCACTTGGAAATCCCATGCAAGGGGATGCAACCCTCCTCTGTGCTTGCAGAGCTCTCTTCTGTGGCATTTCCATAAACAAGGTCAAAGAATCGGAAAGATAATGCAGGTGCATCCACAACTATATGGCTCCATGATGTATTCCTCCTGAATAAAAGGAGTGCAAGTAATGAAGACAGTATAGCAACTCAGAGGCTTGGCACAGGATGGGTAAGATCTGTCTTTCTAATGCATCTCATTATATGTATTATTTTTTACTTCCTTTATTGTTGTTGCTACAGCACAGCCATCATACGTAGCATAAAAATAAATCTTCAAATGAAAACAAACAAAACAAAAAGTAACCTTGTTTTCTCTCTCTACATGAGAGTTCATATATTCCATTAAAGAACAAATAATTCCTAGTGCATAATGATTTTGTGTCTTCACTAAAAGTAGGAAGGAAAAAGTAAAGAAAGAAAAAGAAAATAGATGACTGGCAAAAGTGGCAGGAACAGCAAGCAAAGTATTTTGGCTAAAGCTTAAAATGATACCAAGATTTAGTTGAAATTTCAAGCAGTTGCAGAGATATTGGCATGTAAGTAGACATCAGCAATTTTTGAAGAAAGGGAAATTGAGTTACAGATGGCATACATTGAAATATACTAAGCTGGGATAGATGAAGACTACTTAAGCCCATGCAAGAAAATTGAAAACTATAAAATCTTTAGTGAGACTAACATTCCATTCACTCTAGAGAGACTGTTTCAGATTACTCTGAATGTGTCTCTGAGTATTGTGTATAATGCACAGTGTGCATGGCCATCATCTTAAAAGCAGGATTTGTTCGTCACCTGCGGGATAAAATGAATTCCAACGATCCAATTAAAAGGAGGTTAAGATCATCATTGATACGGATTACTCCTTAAGGACATTCTCATTTTAATTTGCACATGCTAAGTGGTTTAATTAGTAATTCAGCATAATTTTTTAAGTCCACTTTATGCAAATATTGGTCAAATGTAAGAGTACTTTCAAGAATTCAACGACAACAAATTAAGGATGATGTGATTTTTTTTTTTGGTTTGTTTTGGGATTTTTTTTTTGTAACATTTCGAGAAACTCTAAGCCAGTAAAGAAAGTGATGGTGATTTAGGAGACAGCAACTAGAAGTTACAGAGAAAAGGATAAATAAATACCTTTCTCCAGATACATGTAGTGCAGGGGTCGGCAACCTTTCAGAAGTGGTGTGCCAAGTCTTCATTTATTCACTCTAATTTAAGGTTTCGCGTGCCAGTAATACATTTTAACATTTTTAGAAGGTCTCTTTCTATAAGTCTATAATATATAACTAAACTATTGTTGTACGTGAAGTAAATAAGGTTTTTAAAATGTTTAAGAAGCTTCATTTAAAATTAAATTAAAATGCAGAGCCCCCCGGACCGGTGGCCAGGACCTGGGCAGTGTGAGTGCCACTGAAAATCAGCTCGCGTGCCGCCTTTGGCACCCGTGCCATAGGTGCCTACCCCTGATGTAGTGGGTCAAATAGTACAGCTGCAGAAGGTCCACAGTGTGCTCGCAAAGCCGTGTTTCCACTGTGTGTCGGCCCGAGAAGCAAAGAGCCTGCACAAGAGGACTTAGCACTGCAGGTCTATGTGCTCAGGAAGCAAACTCTGCAGTGACTTTCTGCACAGCAGTACCATGGTGCAGGAACTGGGAGATGGTAGGCATGGTAGAAAATGGCCAGCATGTCCACTCAGTGAATCACAACTCTATATAGGGGTAATGTGGCAATCTGTAAACAACACTGTAGCTATAGGAGATATAACAAATAGTTAAAGTCAAGTTAACAATATGCACCACCTCACACAATGGGTTGGATAGGAAGAGTCCTTCTGCCACTCAACACCCATATAGTTTTTATGATCCTTTTTCTCAGACTCTGCCTGGAGTATTAGAATATAGCCCATATTGCACAGTTGCACAAACATATATTTCATCCATCCACCATTGCTGATTTATTAAACTGCTGCTTATATGATAATACAGATGTATGCAATATGGAACGATAATTAGAACCAGATCGACCCCAGTGCCTGCCTGAATTATCTGCACTGCACTGCATATACTTGGAATCTAACATCTGTCTCTTTGTATACCAGAGTTTCTTTGGGACTTGTGAAAAAGAGAAAAAACAAAGCAGTAAGAGGCAAGTTATATAAACTCTTAGGAGGGTGTAGAACAGTTAGCAGATTGACTAAGCCACAAGCAGTGCTTCTATTGTTTCTGGATAGTAATACTAACTTAGTTCTCGGTACAGCTATTGAATAGGTCATGGCAAAGTTATTGCCTTCTTATCTACACCAAGTACACGGTTCCCTTTCTCTCCCCCATGAATAGTAATAGGGAAAGTCATACAGAGCCTGTTTATTTTGATGCCTTATGTAATTTCTGGAGGTTGCATCGTGCCTTCATTGGTTTGCTTACTACTAAATAGCAGCAGCAGAAGTGTGTTGTTCTTTTTTTCCCTTTTAAATACATGATTGCTATTTTCGTGTCTAGCCTGAGAATGATAACAGTCCTACACACACAGCAAGGCTTGCTGAGCAGGAGACAGGAAACCTACAGCACACACTAGTCTTAACAACACACACAAAAATGAATGTGGGTATTACAGCAACTGCTAACATGGTGCAGCTACATCATTGGCAACAACAGTATATGCGCTGCAGTAGATATGACTCAGCACTGTTTATCACCATGCCATGTAAACTTACTCTGAGCTGATTTTCATGACATGGCTGTAAAAACTCCATCAGGCCCTAACAATGCTAGCAATTTAGAACCAGTGCACCTGCATCATTGCTGGCACACAGGTACTAATTTTCTAGTGTAGATGCACCCACTGTTGGTTGCATGATCCCAGAACTCCTGCTTATAAAATCCACACAACTTGATGGAGGAAAAATAGTTCATTTGCTATTTGATAGTTCCGTCTGGCAATGGTGTTCATGTAGACTTTAAGAGCCCCCAAACTGTCACTGGATTTAAATGTGTCTGGCTGGAAAAAAAAATATTTTTCCAAAAAACGCTGACGTTTTGGAATTTGTTTATGTTGTGGTGTGGAATGGAGACCTTTCAAACTGTTTTACAAAAAAAAAAAAAAAGAGAGAGAGAGATGCCCCTCCCTTTCTGAACCTCTTCCTTTCCATACCACATGCATTGATTAATACACTCTAATATGTTATCGTTATAGTACTGGGGCTACACCTCTTACTCACCCATACTGTAAAGTCACTCTTGATTTTACCTTTGGCCTCAAAAGAAAACTTTGAGATCCTGAAATGTCTTACCGGGACATGTAACTTTCCAAAGCAGTGTTCAAATATGGAATAATGTAGTAAGTGAATGGCCAATTCACTCGGATCGATCTGCTCCCTATAGGAACGCTGCACAAAATCTTTCAGGGCTCAGTAAATATAGATATTGATAATGACAAGATATAGATGAAGACAGTGCTATAGACAGAGAAATACATCTATAGTTATAAAACTTGGCCAGACAACTGTTACATTATCCATGGAACTGAATCACTGTACTGGCTGCTAGCCCAGGAACCAGATCTTGCCATTTACAAGAATGGGTCAAAATGTCATCATATAATATTTTTTCAATTCTCTCCAACCAAGTGCCCATATTTATTTTATCAGCTAAATGTCCATTTTATTGATTTAATTCTGTGGGGTTAGATCCAGTCCTGGGTTACAGAGGTTTACATTAGTATCTCTCAAGGTGGAGGAGCCCTGAAGTAGAAAAATCTGCGTAGAGTGTCGTTATGGTGGATTAAGGTGCCTTGAATCTACCTCTTGACCAGTGAGCGGAGTTATAGGCAACTAATACCAAGATAGCCAGGGTGGCTTGAGGATTCAGACTAGAGTAGCCCGACTGGTGGGGGTCCTATAGATATCGGACTGAAATTTAAAGCTGCTCACCCCAGCAGAATCTTTGAAAGAAGGTAGTGATGTAAACACTGCCTTTTTCTCACGCAAAAGTATACTTCCCCAATGAAGAGCTGTCAGAGGCTCACCTGAACCCCTTTTTAATATAGCCCAACACTTACAGACCTGTAAACTAGAATCGCAGAATTTACTTTAAGTAGTCTGAACCTACTCAATAGTTATCATTTTGTACTGAGCTCATAAACTTAGTTCTTTACTAATGAAAGGGATATTAATAAATAAAATATACAATTACATTAATGAAGAAGAAATTAATCAGTNCTTTACTAATGAAAGGGATATTAATAAATAAAATATACAATTACATTAATGAAGAAGAAATGAATCAGTCTTCATAGAATATCAGGGTTGGAAGGGACCTCAGGAGGTCATCTAGCCCAACGCCCTGCTCAAAGCAGGACCAATCCCCAACTAAATCATCCCAGCCAGGGTTTTGTCAAGCCTGACCTTAAAAACCTCTAAGGAACCTTCATGGTAAGCCCTCCAGTTTGCCTACAATGAACAAGTATACGAACTACAGTGGTTTTGCACTATTCCAATTTTTTCACACTGATGCGGTAGTAAACATAACTAGGGTATAAAGCATCAGACACATATTGTACCTTGACACTAATTCATACGTAGAGATAGATATCCCATTGTTTGACTTTCACATTTTTGGTTGACTGATAAGTATAAGAGTATCTTACTGTGATGGTAAATTCTGTATATCCAGTGCTGTGCTGATATGTTCCTCTTGTATTTTTATTGTGTAAGTTAAATAGACACTTGAAGCTGACATAACTCTTAGAAATGAGGTATGCAGGTTATTGTTATTGGCTATATCCATGTCATTCCTGTGTTTCAATGAACTTAAGTTGTTTTCAACCTATTCAGGTTGAATATTTATATTTATAACTACAATATCTCTAATTATAAAACCAAGAATGCTTCAAAACCTGAAAGATCTTGTGTGTTTTTATTACAGCAATCTTAAGAGTGCACTGTCATCCTTTAAATCAGAGTTTTAAAACTTTAAAAAAAATAGTTTTCCTATTAATCATTTCACCGCAGAAACTTACAAATGAAAATCTCTTTGCAAATTAACCTTTTGGTATTTATGCAGCTGTCTTTCTTCTTATCATATATTACTTGTATTACCATGTATCAGAGGGGTAGCCGTGTTAGTCTGGATCTGTAAAAAGCGACAGAGTCCTGTGGCACCTTATAGTCTAACAGACGTATTGGAGTATAAGCTTTCGTGGGTGAATACCCACTTCATCAGACACATATAGTGGAAATTTCCAGAGGCAGGTATAAATATACAGGCAAGAATCAGTCTAGAGATGAGATTAGTTCAATCAGGGAGGATGAGGCACCCTAGAGAACACCCCTAGCAGTTGAGGTGTGAACACCAAGGGAGGAGAAACTGCTTTTGTAGTTAGCTAGCCATTCACAGTCTTTGTTTAATCCTGAGCTGATGGTGTCAAATTTCCAAATGAACTGAAGTTCAGACACCACGGTACAAATAAGTGACGGTCATGTCACCACCACCCTATACCAAAAACCCACCCACCGCTATGCCTAACTTCATGCCTCCAGCTTCCATCCCGGACACACCACACGATCCATTGTCTACAGCCAAGCGCTGAGGTACAACCGCATTTGCTCCAACCCCTCAGACAGAGACCAACACCTACAAGATCTTCACCAAGCATTCTCAAAACTACGATACCCAAACGAGAAAATAAGGAAACAAATCAACAGAGCCAGACGTGTACCCAGAAGCCTCCTGCTGCAAGACAAGTCCAAGAAAGAAACCAACAGAATTCCACTGGCCATCACCNCTATGTACATCGGCCAAACTGGACAGTCCCTACGTAAAAGGATAAATGGACACAAGTCAGATATTAGGAATGGCAATATACAAAAACCTGTAGGAGAACACTTCAACCTCCCTGGACACACAATAGCAGATGTAAAGGTAGCCATCTTACAGCAAAAAAACTTCAGGACCAGACTTCAAAGAGAAACTGCTGAACTTCAGTTCATTTGCAAATTTGACACCATCAGCTCAGGATTAAACAAAGACTGTGAATGGCTAGCCAACTACAAAAGCAGTTTCTCCTCCCTTGGTGTTCACACCTCAACTGCTAGAAGAGGGCCTCATCCTCCCTGATTGAACTAACCTCGTTATCTCCAGACTGATTCTTGCCTGCATATTTATACCTGCCTCTGGAAATTTCCACTACATGCGTCTGACGAAGTGGGTATTCACCCACAAAAGCTTATGCTCCAATACGTCTGTTAGACTATAAGGTGCCACAGGACTCTGTCGCTTTGTATTACCATAGCGCCTCTGAGTCCCAGTCACGGACCAGTACCTTATTGTGCTAGGCACTGTACAAACTGAACAAACAGACAGTCCCAGTACCTGCCCCAAAGAGCTGACAATCTAAATATAAGACAGGAGACTACAGATGGAGATGCACAGGTAGATGAAGGAGTACAAGGAAACAAGACAGTACTTATAGGCAATGGTTTCTTGTTGTTGCTTCTTTGCATAGAGAATGAAGTCCATTTACTGTCATCCTGGATGTCTCTTTATATGAGCAAGCCTGGCATCATTAACAACTTCATGCCCTGCTCTACAATCCTATATGCATTTATCCCTTTTTGTACCATTTTCTTTCATCCACGCATTAAAGGAACTGGATATTTTTGACTGCTATGTCCTCAAAATTATGTAAATATTAATAAATTTTGTCTATTGCTCAGCCACTGAAGTCAATTGCAAAGCCCCCATTGACTTCAATGGGAGCAGAACTGGGCCTTTGTCCAATATGTACAGTAATGGTTAATAAAGGCATTAGTGAACACTAGCTTTAATCTTTTTTATTTGGTTTATTTTCACATGATACATGGAAGAAGGTCCAATTTCATCTACCCTCTCACCGTCACCTCCCTTCTAATCCCTCTGAGCCAGACTATGCCACCATTACTCACAGTGAGTAGTACCTTTTTCTATATCCTTGTGGAGTGGAAAAGGCAATTGATAGACATGGGTTGAATGCATGGATAAGGAGTTTAAATTTTATATGCTTAGCAAGAGGGAGCCAGTGGAAGGATTTGGAGAGTACAGGTATGTGGGCAGACTGATGGGTATGAAAGATCACTTTAAATAGTTGTATTTTGGATGGACAGGAGGTTACTAATATGGGAATAAGGGAGGCCCCAAAGCAGGAGTCTGCTCTTTGCAGCTGAAGAAATCTCTACATTTAAAATTGCTTCACAATGCTACATGCTCAATTGGGAATCAACAGTAGTGCCTCATCATCATGTTTAAAGAGATATTTCCAACTTCTAGTGCACTTAAAGAAACAAACAATGTACACAGAAGTAACTTAGTTCAATCACCCAGGCCTAAAACTGAAAATAATTTTAAATTAAATGTAATCAAGGGTGAAATCTGGCAGATGGAATACTTCTGAGACCAAATTTTTCTACATAATATTTCACTCCTGAGTACCATCTGTAGTAAAGTATAATGAGATATGATTTTTACATCCTCTAATCTATACAAGATAATATTATACTATACAGGAAGGATACTAAAAATGAATTGTATTTAATATAATGGTTTCAGTTTTACATATCCCAAAGCTCCTGTCCAGCTTGCTTATTTGCTTCCATGCTAAATATTGTAAGCTAAAGCAGTAATGGCTGGTGAGAATGAGTAAGCTTTGCAATATGCAAAAGAAACATCAATAAACTAGATTTGTAAAGTAGCAATAAAGGTCACACATTCTCCAGAGATGCTAAAAAAAAGTGTTGCCTTTAGTGAACTCAGGAGAGTCTTGTATACCGATGATTGCCAACAGGTATAGTGAAAGGAAATGCTGACTGTTTCATGTTCACTGTACTGAGTGCTGATCCATAAAGTATAATGAAAAGCCAAGGGAAAACAAACTCAGAATTATGCACTGACAAGTAAAATGACAAGTAAAATGACTAAATTACCACTATGACTGGCCTGGTACAATTTAATCCATTTCCTTTTTAATTATAATAAATCATTTTCAGGTTTGCGGATTTTTGTTTCCCTGTACAAGTTGCATTTTTGTCCTTCTCTTCCAATTGGAAAAGAAAGTAATTGCAACATTTATTTCTGCAAAGCAATGTTTTGTCACAGTGAACAGTATATAAACTACTAATTATAATGTCAGGCAATAATGCTGCAAAGTTGCAGAAACACATATTTGCTGCTACTAAGAAGCTCCAAGGAGCATGCCATGACAATGGGACAAATTCTGCCTACATTTCCATAAGCTCAACTCTCATTAAAAGTTCTTCATGTGTATAAGGAAGAATATGGCCTTATCCATCTATGAACATTTAACCACCTTAAATTATTTACCTATTTGTTAATACCATAAGTTATACAGATAATATTAGAACACTTTACAAACTTTGAAATGGCTTGGGGATTTCAATATGAGCAAATGTAAAGCAATTCATTCTGGAAGACATTTTTTTTTCTTACGGCTTTTGGCAAGCATCTGGAGGTTTCTCACATTTTCTTGACACTCAGCAGCAAGCATCCATTGACATGAGGTAAGCCAATCCCACATGAAGCATTGTCAGTGATACCATCATGTTAGATATTAGTAGACTTTGGCCCTTTCCTTTTCCTTTTTTCTGTTTTTACACATATTTTTCTAATCCGATTGGAGATTAACTCATGCTGATCCAAACATTCCCATTGTTGGTGGGATTTTAAATGAGAGGTTTTGGTTTGGTCCATTATACAGAGAAGCCATGAAGTGCAGATCCAGTACTGATTTCCCCCATATTTCAAGACAATTCAGATCTAGGTTTTCAGTTTGGACCTCTTTTTAAGATGATTGCAAAATTTTGAAATGAAGTTTGGGGAAGGATTTTCCCACCCAAAGGTTCAATCACTAAAGTTTATGTAATTGACAGGGTTTGATATTAGACACAATAAAGAATAAGTCAACAATGGCACAAGTGAGTTACTAAGGGTGGGATTCACAAGAGGAATTTAGGCACTTGAGTCCAACTTTTAGATGCCACTGGCATTCCCAAAACCCCTGCTCAGCAGCTACCTAAACCTATATGCACCTAAATTCCTAGACACCTTAGTTTCCAAAGTTCCTAAGGCTTTCAGTGGCTGGCCATGCGCACAGATGTTGAAATCATGACACTGCCCAGGAGAGTGCACTAACCACTGGGCTTAAGACTATAAGGAGCACCACCTCTTCCTCCTCCTCCTCACTTTTTCTTGAAAAAAGACTAATCTGGTTTAGGCAGGTAACTCTAGGAGAAGGTTCATGGCTGTGATTCCCTGTGGCCTTGAGGGGCCGGGTTCAGGCCACATCCCTATTGATGGCATTTCTTATTGGCTTGCTTAGGTGGCTCCCCTCCCAGCTTGCTGGCTTTGGTTAATCCCCTTCTTAAATACCTGTCCCCATGCATTGGAGAGGAGATTGGTTGCCTACTTCAGGGTTGTGAATTCCACTAGGCAGCAGGGCACCTAAATGTTAGAATATATGGAGATATACCTATCTCATAGAACTGGAAGGGACCTTGAAAGGTCATCGAGTCCAGTCCCCTGCCTTCACTAGCAGGACCAATTTTTTGCTCCAGATCCCTAAATGGCCCCCTCAAGGATTGAACTCACAACCCTGGCTTTAGTGGGCCAACGCTCAAACCACTGAGCTATCCCTCCCCCCTGTTACCAATTCGAATCCTACCCAAAGCCTCTAAAAAGATACAAATGACTCGAATCACAGGAACCTTTGGAGCTGTTGAAACTATAAGCACTATATAGAATGAAACTGCTACATCATGATCTTCAGAACAGAATTATGGGGATATATATGTCAGGATAATTTATCCTAAGACTAAGAACTTTTTGTTTATGGATATAGCTTATGTGTGTGTCCACCTACACCTATGTATAAAAACAACTTGATCACCATCTATCAAAGCTTTAATATATATATAGTAATACACATATTGCAAAGGCAGTAGGTTATCTGCTCTATCTATTTTCCCTTAACAAATGGAGGGGGGGAAAAAGCACAACAATAAGCAGTACAGCCAAAGAAATCTATGTATTTTGGTCCAAAAGTTATACATTCCTAAAAGCAGGACTTTGAAAAGGTAGAAGTTAAAGTGATGCTACGATTATGAATAAGGCTGCGAGTCTGTCACGGAGGTCATGGATTCTGGGACGTTCCGGGACTTCTGCAGCTGGCCCCAGGGCCAGCCGCACTGGCCACTGTTGGGGAGGCCCCGGGGTCAGCTGGTAATGAGTTCCACAGGTTGACTGTGCATTGTGTGAAGAACTTCCTTAAATTTGTTTTAAACCTGTTGTGTATTAATTTCTTTGGATGACCCCGAGGTTCTTGGCTTATGCGTTGGGGTAAATAATGCTCCCTTATTCACTTTCTCTACACCATTCATGAGCCTCTATCATATTCCCCCTTAGTCATCTCTTTCCTAAGCTAAACAGTCCCAGTCTTTTTAATCTCTCCTCATATGGAAGCTGTTTCACACCTCTAATCATTTTCGTTGCCCTTCTCTGTACTTTTTCCAATTCTAATATATCATTTTTGAGGTGCGGCAAACAAAAATTCACACAGAATTCAAGGTGTGAGCAGACCATGGATTTATGTAATGGCATGGTGATATTGTCTGTCTTATTTTCTATCCCTTTCGTAATCGTTCCTAACATTGTTCCTCCACTCAGAATAATGGTGCTATCTTAAAAATAATGAACTGTGAAGGGAAAAAATGAATAAATATGGGGTTCTTTCATTTGCCTTCTGGATATTAAGCCTTTTAGGTTCACGTTTTCAAGCTTTTCTGCACAAATCAGAGTGCTGGAAACCTTTCTTCTTTAAGTGAAAGCTAAAAAATTCTCTCATGATCATGAGTCCAGGAGCAGTGGATTTAAGAAACGCACTAAGGCTCAGATACACAACGGTATTTAGGCTCCTAACTAAATCAGTGGAAGTTATGTGCCTAAATACCTTTGTGGATCTGGTAAATATAATGAGAGTTGGCAATGTGGCATACAGATCATAAGCTGTTGTTTCACTCTGGCCTAACGAAAGCATAGAAAATAGTAAGTTCTCCAAAATAACAAAAAACAAACCCAGACATTTCTCATACTCTTTTTTTGCTAAGGATATATCTAAACATACCATGGCAACATGCCTCCAAGCCTGGGTCATGCTACCATGCTAAAAATAGCTGTATAGACATTGGGGCGTGGCCTGGAGCTCAGACTCTGAAACCTAGGGAGCAGGGTGGACTTCAGAACCTGAGCTCCAACCCAAGCTATTTGTAAGCACAGTAGTACAAGCTCTATGAGCCCGAGTCTGTTGACCCAGGCTGGGAAGCTCATTGTCACAGACTGTGTAAACATACCTTTAGCGTATATAACTTGGGGATAAGAATGTTCCTTTACCTTTGTCAGATTGTCCGGGTCAACTATATAAAACCATGGGGTTTTCCACACATTTGATAACTGAGAAACTTTTAAAATGTCAGTATATATTCATGCCCTGAAAGGATTTTCTACATGAATGAGTTTTTAAACTTAGAAGCGCAAATCTTGAGTACAGTAACTATAACTTCAATGCGGAGATCATGTCTTTGAAAGCTAGTATCTAATTAGAAGTTCATTTCAGTTTTATATACAGCAAATATAATATTTTTTCCAGGCTTAATTCTCAGCCAACATTAATCTCAGGATTTTATAATATTCTCCAAAAACTATAGATATTAAGCAAAAAGGGAATGAGACTTTCTAAAGTTTGTAAAGTAATCCCTGTCTATACCTCCTAGAGTAATCCTCACTGTTGTGCATAATGAGCACATTTTGTAATTCTCGTCATGCTACAGGACATGATTACTTCAAGTTAAATTAATGTTTGATATTTTATGGATATTTAGATGTCATGGAGATTCTCTAAAATGTAGCAAAATTACCAAATTCCCAGTTGCAGACATATACTCTAAGACAAAAGTATTCTGGTCTAAGAACTGCTATCTTATCCCTCTGCCAAAGACACTGAACTGGAAGAACCAGTAAGTAGACTTCTTAATTGGGTCATCTGGGGGGGCAGCTTTCATCCCAATTAAGCAGCTTTTATTATTAAGATTAGAGTAGATCTGTTAAAGAAAGAGTTTGGCATAAAATACCAGGCCAAATAAAAATGAAAAAATAAAAATTACCACAGTATTTTGTGGATATTTGATTTGTAGTTCTTCTTCATTTAATTTGTAATTGGTAACTACTGTATTAATAGATCAAAATTTAGACTTGTATATGTTTTGAATACCCAGTTAAACACCATTTAACAACTTGGAACTAGCCTTACACATTCCTACACAGCAGAGATTATACAATAAATCTATTACCTGAGGTCTGAATTATGGTTTATTAAATGTGCCTGGATTAAGTGGAGTAACAGTATGCCAGATATGCATAATATGCAGAAATTATGTTCTGTTGTCAAAGTATGCATTATGCAGACACCTTTCATTGTTAAGACACCATTTGCACATTTTTAAAGCATTTTTCAAAAGAGGAATCTAGCAGAGTCATATATTTTAATTAAGTTTATAAAGTCAGGGTAATAGGGACATGATTGTAAAAAAAGAGGCTAACAAAACGCCTTAAATTAAAAATCACTTAAAAAATTTAAAAGTATTTTGGGGTGTTTTCTACATTTTCAAGTATATTGATTTTAATTACAACACAGAATACAAAATGTACACTGCTCAGTTTATTTGCACTGTAAAAAAACAAAAATAGTATTTTTCAATTCCCCCATTACAAGTATTTTAGTGCAATCTCTTTATCATGAAAGTTGAACTTACAAATGTAGAATTATGTACAAAAAAACCGCATTCAAAAATAAAACAATGTAAAATTTACAACCTACAAATCCACTCAGTCCTACTTCTTGTTCACCCAATCCCTCAAACAAGTTTGTTTACATTTGCAGGAGATAACGCTGCTCTCTTCTTGTTTACAACGTCACCTGGAAGTGAGAACAGGTGTTGTAAACAAACTTGTTTGTCTTAGCGATTGGCTGAACAAGAACTAGGACTGAGTGGACTTGTAGGCTCTAAAGTTTTACACCGTTTTGGTTTTCAGTGCAGTTACGTAACAAACAAAAACACACTACATTTGTAAGTTGCACTTTCACGACAAAGAGATTGCACTACAGTACTTGCATGAGGTGAATTGAAAAATACTATTTCTTTTGTTTATCATTTTTACAGTGCAAATATTCGTAATCAAATATAATATAAAGTGAGCACTATACACTTTGTATTCTGTGTTGTAATTGAAATCAATATATTTGAAAATGTAGAAAAACATCCAAAATATTTAATAATTTTTATTGTTTAACAGTGTGATTAATTTTTTTTAATCACAATTAATTCTTTTAGTTAATCGCGCAAGTTAACTGCAATTAATCGACAGCCCTAAAATAGACTAAACCCCCATGGTGCATAGAACAATGAGAGGCAGAGTGTACTATCCTGCTCCCATTGAAGTTAATAGCAAACTCCTTCAGACAAACATCCAAAAGTTATCATAAAGCCATCACTTAGACAATCCTCTTGGGTTTGGAAATGGGGCTAGAGCTCTTGTAAGAGTGGACATTCAGATTCCAGTGTAAGTCAAAGTGAGAAAGTTCACAGGCACATGGATTTCTTTTTAAAGGTTAACATCTCTCTTCTGAACACACACTATGAAAACATTCAGTTTGGGGCAGAGGATACTGCCTCAGTATAGCCATATTTTGTGTGTGAGTGTGAGTGTGAGAGAGAGAGAGAGAGAGAGAGAGACTAATTTAAGGCCAACAGCATTCACTTTTTCCTTGGTGTGTCTGTGATGCTAAATTAGGCCCTGTACTGGAACTATAGGAGGGGATACAGCAAAAGGGCAGCAGCAACAGTAAAGTGGTCAGTGGCTGCTTCAAGGCCAAATGCTACCTGCTTTGCTCACCCAGGTAATCCCATTGCAGTCAGTATGGCTACTTGTGGGATTAAGGAAAGCAGGAACTGGCCTGTTACTAATGGATTTTACATTTTCAATTCAAGGCTGCTGGCTAGGTACCACATTCTTTATAGACAAACACTAATAAGGTGTATAGAAAAAAATAAATGAATAAACATATTTTTGTTCTGGGCTTCTTTTTACCTCATTTCATTTGCAGCTGGTGGTTTATTTAGCTATTGTGAGTAAAAGTAATTTAAAAAACCTATACCTATAAAACATATTTTAGCTTGTGGTAGTTCCCTATTTTTGTATTGTTTTACATTTGCTTCTCATTTCTGTGTGAAATACTATGGAAGGGTTCAAACTGTTATTCCTGTTCTTGTTTTAGTTCTTATTTTATAGGGACTTGGTTGAAAGTGCTGAACTATTTTCTTTTGATGAGGATTCAGGTAGAGTATCATCACACTGAGCGACTTAAAACAATACTGCTTCCATAGGGTACTAAGCAGCACACAGAATGAGGCATGATTAAATCTTTTCATCTCAGTCAGCTTCAAAACTTGAACTAGACAATGGCAAAAATAAAACTTTGAGGGTGATAATCTGGCAAGAGTTAATGTCTGTAGATGTTGATGAGATAACACTGGTGAGCTAATGCAATTCCTTTGTTCTCTGAAAGAAAAGGAAAGACATAAATGGGGTCAAGAGAGACATTAACTTTCCTTCAGACCTGAATCAGAGATTTTAATTGGGATACAAATAAATAGCCTTCAAATTGCTTAGTTTAAAAGAATCAGAGGGGTAGCCGTGTTAGTCTGGATCTGTAAAAAGCAACAAAGAGTCCTGTGGCACCTTATAGACTAACAAATGTATTGGAGCATAAGCTTTCGTGGGTGAATATGCATCTGACGAAGTGGGTATTCACCCACGAAAGCTTATGCTCAATACATTTGTTAGTCTATAAGGTGCCACAGGACTCTTTGTTGCTTTAAAAGAAGAGAGTGACCAATCATGGCAAAGCTCTCACTCTAATTATAAGGGTTGTTGGCACCCAGATTGATGGATCTTCCCTTGGGAAGATTTATCTATGGCAGGCAGTATGGCCTAGTGGATTAAACTAAAGACTGGAAACCAGAAGCTCTTAGCTCTAATCCTGGCTCTGTCCACTGACTTGGAGCTAGTGTTCAGGGACAGAGAAGATGTGGTTTACACCTCCTCTGTTCCTAGGACTGCAGAGCATAGAATGGCTGGGACATAAAAATACACTCGTATGCTTCCTTTCCAACTCTTTTCATTCCATTCCTTGTTCTAAGGGCACACAGCTGGTTGAGATAGCTGGCTTCAGTGTAATGCAGTGTACCTCCAAATTACACCGGCTGACAATCTATCCCCATGGAGCTGTATGAAGTCTAGGTGGGTACAGACTCTGGCATCTTATATCTCAGTTTCCTAACTTGCAAAGTGGGAATTGAGGGGACATTTTCAAAGCAAAAAAAGGACAACTGGATCACAGCCTGCAATGACTGTCAATGGGAGTTGGGGGTGCCAAACTGCCATGGTACCTTTGAAAAACTCCCTCATGCTATTTATCTGCTTCACAGATATGCTATTGGGATTAAATGGTTAATGTTTATATGGCCCTTTAAAGATACATAACACTTTACAATTACTAGCTAATCATCTTCCTTTAGTACAGCTTTCCATTCTCTCTGACAACATTGATTCCTGACTAGAACATCCAACCACCAATCAAGTTCACCCAGGAAGCAAATCTTTTCAGTGGGGATACGTCTACACTTAAAATGCTGTATTGGTGCAGCTGCACTTTAATGAAAGCACCCTACACTGACGGGAGAAAACTTTCCCTTTGATGTAGTTAATCCACCTCCCCGAGCGGCAGTAGCTATGTTTACAAGAGAAGCTCTCCCGCTGATATAGTTCTGTCTACATGGGTGGGGGGAGGGTAAGTTGGTATAACTACATCTCTCAGGGGTGTGGATTTTTCACACTCCTGAGCCACATACTTATACCGATATAGGTCTACAGTGTAGACCAGACCTTGCTCTCTGCCCTGTAAAAGGGATTGCCCTCACAGCTGAAACTTTTTGATGACAGTGCTGTAAAATTTCACTCAACTTTCCAAAACATTGCAAAATTCCATCCAGCATGTTTAATCAGAGAGCATTTTGAAGAACAACTAGTTATTGTTTGTAAAAATCCTTAGAGAAACAAATGTTTTCAAGAGAACAGGTAGTAGGTTGTGGAAGATGGGATTCATAGAATACTTATATGAATTAAAGCACAGAAGTATAATTAATGCCAGTCATCAAGATTTTATGGAAAACAGGTCTTGCCAAACAAACCTGCTTTCGTTGTTTGGAGAGATTACAAGTTGGGTAGATAAAGATAACTGCATAGTTGTAACATACTTACACTTTTGTAAGGCAGTTTACTTAGTACCTCGTGACATTAATTTTTTTTTAAATCAGCATTATACAATATCAATAAAGCATATGTTAAATGAAGTAAGAACTGGCTGCCAGATCTCCAAAAATAGTCATCAATGGGGGAATCATCATTGAATGGGAGTGTTTCCACTGGGGTTCTATAGAGATTGGTACTATGCCCAATACGATACCAGAAGCTGGGAATGGGCGACAAGGAATGGATCACTTGATGATAACCCGTTCTGTTTATTCCCTCTGGGGCACTGGCATTGGCCACTGTCGGAAGACAGGATACTGGGCTAGATGGACCTTTGGTCTGACTCAGTATGGCCATTCTTATGTTCTGATGTTATGTTCATTCAACATTTTCATTAATAATCTGAAATTAAATATAAAATCACTGGTGATAAAATTTGCAAATGATACGATTGATGGAATTCTAACAATAATGAGAACTGGCCAGTCATATAGAGCAATCTGGGTCACTTGATAAACTGGGCCCATTCAAATAAAATATGTTTAAATAGAGCCAAATACAAAATTGTATGTCTAGGATGAGGAATGTAGGCCATACCTGCAGAATGAGGGACTGTATCCTGGAAGCAGTGACTCAAAGGATCCAGGGGACATGGTGGACAACTTAACATTTGAACTCCCAGTGTGGTACTATGGTAAACATTATGAATGTGATGTATGACTAATGGGTGTGTAAGTGGGAGTAGTGAGTAGAAGTAGGGTGGTGATGTTAACACTGTATACATCTTTGGTTAAATCAATACTAGAATCCTATATACAGTTCAGGTGTCCACATTTTAAAAAGGCTATTGAAGAGTTGGAGCAAGTGCAGCAAAGATCCACAAAAATGATTTGAAGGCTGGAGAAAATGCCTTACAGCGAAATATTTGAAGATCTCAATCTATTTAGTTAATCAAAAGAAGACTGAGAGGTGACTTGATTACTGAGTAGAAGTACCTTCCTAGGGAGAAAATATCAGATACTAAAGGGCTTTCTAGAAGAGAAAGACATAACAAGAATCAATTGCTGGAAGCTGAAGCCAGACAAATTAAAATAGGAAATAAGGCACACAGTTTTTACAATGGGTGTTATTAACCATTGGAACAAACTACCAGTGGAAATGGTGGATTCTTCACCTCTGGAAGATCTGCTTTAGTTAAGCACAAGTTATTGGGCTCAATATGGAGGGTAACAATGAAATTTAAAGGACCGTGATACAGTCTAGAAGGTCAGCCTATATGATCTAATGGCCCCTTCTGGCTTTAAACCTTATGAATATGAATTATTATTGTTTGCAACATAAAGCAATCACACAGACACACACACGCAAAGCAAATCATTTGATGAAGGTAAATTATGGGACCCATTCTGCCTCCAGCTAAGTTCAATGAGAGTTTTCCATTGAGGTCATGCTGTGATACATGGCAGTTCAAGATTAAGATCAAGGGTAGTGTAGGTATCTACAATATAATCTGCTGCTTTGAAAATCAAATAAGTGTTGCATTAATATTTGGGACTCAGTATTCTATAATAGTAGATTTACTGTCTCTGTAATGGTTGCTTCACAGATATGGAAAGAGACTTTGAATTACATATACTTTTGTGTGTGGTTGAAATTGTGTAAAGAGCCATCACTGTAGATTCATCTTCTGCATATATTAGAATAATACATATATAAAATGTGGCTTTGAATTTTAAGATGTACATTTCCCTAGTTATTGAAAAGCAGGGAAGGAAGACTGGAGCATTCTACCATCATATAAACACCAGACATTTATTTTTATATATGAGAATGTGAGAGAGAGAGAGAGAGAGAGAGAGAGAGTGTGTGTGTGTGTGTGTGTGTATGTATACATCCATTATATGTGGAGCTACACACATGTATACATCTCTACTTATTGTGGAAGGGTTGGCATTAACCTGAATCTCAGGGTTTGTCTACACTTACATTTTATAGCGCTTTTATAGTGAAAAATCACCCCCCCGAGCGCAGCAAGTCTGAGTGCTTTAAAGCACTAGTGTAGACAGTCTCCGAGCTCTGGGAGCACCGCTCGGAGCTAATCCCCTTGTGGAGGTGGATTACCAGGAGCGGGCGACCACACTCGCACTTCAAAGTGCTGCCGCGGGAGCGTTCCCTTTCATCTCTTCCCCACTAAAGAACACTTATGGATGAAATGTAACATGACAGACTGACAATATCCTGGACAAACATTATGGAAAAACTTTACTGAATTAAGTTTAACCTTATTGAATTAGGGTTAATACTTTGGGGGTGTCCATTGTAATAAAACATACACAATTGCATTTTTAATATGGAATTATATGTACCTTCTTTAGTAGGAAGAGGATACTAATGTACTTCCTCAGTTATCAGCCCTTTGAAGCCACCCCCTGGAGAGGTGTGCATATCCTAGTTCAATCTGGATTCTCCAGAGACACACAGACAAAGAAAAGACTTTTAGATTAAAACCCTGAGTTTAGGCTGACCTACTACCTTCTTCCTGTTCCAGCAAATGGACAGGACCCCTGGTCCATAGAGAGCTGCAATCCTTGCACAGAAAGAATGGTGTGGCAATTATGTTGACAATCATTCTGGTATCAAAGTGAAAGCAAATAGGGCAGCCTGTCTCTTCTGAGAATAACACAGTGGAGGCAATAATAATAATAATAATTAATAATAAACTGTGTAGCCTGAGAATACGTTGGTCAGAATGGAGTGAGATGCAGGTGTCCACCCAAGAAAGACAATGTCAGGGGAGCTCCTAAAAATCTTTGACCAGTAATATTTTCATGTTATACAACCAGGCTAAAATTATAGCTCCTCAAAAGTTTTAAATGATGAAATTTCAATTAGCTATTCCAAGAATAATACCAATGTTCATTCATAGGATTAACACAGAAAAAAAATCAACGGAAGTTTCAGATTTGATCTTTGAATCACCTTTAAATTAAATACAATTTGGTGAAATTGCTTTAAAAATGGTGCTTAGATGACCAGAGGATTGCAGTTCATATCATTCTGCATTATAACGTTGATTGAGTTACTCTAGGGGAAAATCATATTATCTCAATATGACATGATGGATGATTACACAACTTTGTGTTTCAAAAAATACCTCAGCAAGAAACTAATAAGGAGATTCTCAAAAAAAATATTAAATTATTTTCCAGCAATCTAATACCTTTCTGCTGTTAACTTGTTCTTTTGATAATCACATTTCTGAGTTTGAGGAAGAAATATATAGACAGAAATAACAGCCTAGTGTTTTCAAAGAAAATACCTTGTGTCTGAATTCAATATTCACTTCCTCAGGAAGGTCAAGGAATAAATACAGGTGGATAATATAAAACAATCTGGAAGGTGTGGCAGGGTTCACTCATCGGCAGAGCGCCCCCTTGCATTGGTGCAGGATATTGCTACTATCTTTGGCTCCAGTACCTCCTGTCAGCTCCCTGCCTCTGGCCCCAAGTCTTTTGTGGCTCAGTCCTCTGGCCAAGTCACCTAAGTTCAGACCCCTTCTGGGGTATCAAACGAGTCCAAATGCCACTGAACAGTTCTCCTACTCTGTTGGGCTACTGAAGTCTTTTCTTCTCTATTTACACACCCTATATCAGGGCTTCCCTTGCACTGTTCTCTCCATTGTCTCTGTCTATGTGCCCTAACCCTGGGCTTCTATCAGCCAAAGAGACCTGTCTCCTCTGCCATCTTTCCACTCAACTGACCTCCTCCTGTCTACTTATGACTTAGGCCTGGTCTACACTACGGGGTTAGGTCAAATTTAGCTGCATTAGGTAGATTTAAAAATGACTGCGTCCACACAACTAACCCCATTCCATCGACCTAAATGGCTCTTAAAATCAACTTCTGTACTCCTCCCCGGTGAGGGGAGTAGCACTAAAATCGACCTTGCTGGGTCAAATTTGGGGTAGTGTGGACGCAAATCGATGGATTGGCCTCCGGGAGCTATCCCAGAGTGCTCCATTGTGACTGCTCTGGACAGCACTTTGAACTCCTATGCACTAGCCAGGTATGCAGGAAAAGCCCTGGGAACTTTTGAATTTCATTTCCTGTTTGGTCAGCGTGGCGAGCTCAGCAGCACAGGTGAACCATGCAGTCCCCCCAGAATCGCAAACGAGCTCCAGCATGGACCAAAAGGGAGACGCTGGATCTGGTTCATGTATTCAGGACAGAGGGAGTTAACTGTTTTCTCACTAGATCTTCTACCTGGCAAAGCACATACATTTCTTAATTATCATTCAGCATACATCACCTCCAAAATAAATTAGCATCATGCACTAGCATCCAGGCAACTGTTCATTGTATATTTCAGAATGTTTTACGTTACAAATATGGCTAAAAAGATCATCCATCTTTTACGTATGAGGAAGCAATGCAATCAACCATGTAGACTCAATTTGATCAAATTACTCCTTCTTCTCTTATTGAATCTTTATGTTATGTCCTTTTTCTTCTCTATCTTTACATCTAAAACTTTACTCCCTCCCTTAGTCATCTCCAATCTTGACTATTAAGAGTCCTCTTTTTTTTTTTTGACCTCTGAAGTTCTCACATCATAACCTTGAAGGACATGGTATTCCAAATATAAATTTAGGGAATACCTACTCAACCACATGATTTCTTATGTATCAGTAAAAGACTTTTAAATCTTTAATAACTAATTCTCGATATGCAATTAAGTACATAATACAACTAGAAGAAAAGTGACCAAACATATTCAAAGGTTATTTGTCTAATCAGTGCAGGAAAACAAATTATTGAGTCTAGTTCAAGCTCTGTTCCTGGTTTTTTTCTATTTCTGGTCTCCTTGCATTTGTTACAAAAATGAAAGGCAAACTGTCATCTTTGCACACAGATGTTCTGAAAACAAAAACATAGTAACTTCTAACATCTCTAAATCTTTCTGAGGAGATACTATTCTTTAGACTTTGATCACTATAACATAACGAGAAAAGTGATTGGGATCTGTCTCTGGGGCACAGAAAATTAAGGATGGCTGAAACAAATCAGTTATGGGAGTGTTATTTTTCTTTGCAGTGTCCGGCTCTTTAGATCTATTGTGTGTGTGTGTGTGTGTGTGTGTGTTTGTGTCTCTCTCTCTACGCCATTTTTTTAAACCAGCACAGCCTTCTTCGCTTGTGACATTTTGGGCATCTAGTCTCTGTGTGTATACACGTATATACACATATATACACATATATACACACACACACACATATATATATTCTAGAGAAAGAGAGCGCGAGCAAAAGGATGAAAGGGGAAATTGGTAGCAATGAATATAAATCAGAAACTAGGAACTTCTGATTTATTAATACAGGAAGCCAAGGCATGCAAAGAGAAATCTATGGCCAACAGGTAAGGACAATAAGGAGGTTTTTAAAAATATATTAGAAACTAAAAGAATCCCGACAATGGTATTGGTCCATTACTTAGATGGCAATGGTAGAATTGTCAGTAATAATACAGAAAAGGCAGAAATGTTCAATAAATATTTCTGTTGTATATTTGAGGGGGGGAAACAGATGATTCAGTCTCATCTCATGGAGATAACACTTTTTCCATTCTACGAGTACCGCTGGATGATGTTAAATAGAAGCTCCTAGAGTTTGACAATTTTAAATCAGCAAGTCCAGATAAATTGCATCCAAGAGGTTTAAAAGAGCTGGCTGAGGAGCTCACTGGCCCATTAACGTTGATTTTCAATAAGTCTTGGGCAACTGAGGAAATTCTAGAAGACAGAAGAAAGCTAGTGTTGTGCCAGTTTTTAAAAAGGGTAAATGGGATGACTAGGTCATAATAGGCCTCCGAGTCTGACATCGATCCCAAGCAAGATAATGGACTGGCTGATATGGGATTCAAAGAATAAATAACTAAAGGAAGATAATGTAATAATGCAAATCTACATGGGTTTATGAGATTACAAATTTGGTTGATAAAGAAAACTGATGAAATATACTTAGATTTCTGTAAGGCATTTGGCTTGGTATCACATGACATTTAAATTAAAATAACTAGAACAGTATAAAATGAACATAGCATACATTAAATGGATTAAAAATTGACTAACTGATAGGTCTCAAAATGTACTTAAATGGGGAATCATCACTGAATTGGTCTGGTTCCAGTGGGGATTGTTTCTTAGAGCTTAGGCCTGATAATGTTTGCAGATTACACACAAAAAATCATCAAATCATCACTGATAATGTTTACAGATTGGGGGAAGTGGTAAATATGGAAGAGGACAGTCACTGACTCAGAGTGATCTAGTGATATAGATGGTAAAGTGGACACAAGCAAACAATATACATTTTAAATGTAAATGTATAAATATGGGAACAAAGAATGTAAGCCGTACTTACAAGATGGGGATCTCTATCCTGGGAAGCAGTAACTCTGAGTAAGATTTGGGGGGTCATGGTGGATAATCAGCTGAACATGAGCTCCCAGTGTGATGCTGTGGCCAAAAGTACAAATGTGATCTTGGCGTGTCTAAATAGGAGAATCTCGAGTAGGAGTAGAGAGGTTATTTTCTCTCTGTATTTGACACTGCTGGAATACTGTGTCCAGCTCTGGTGCCCACAATTCAAGAAGAAGGCTGATAAATTGGAGAGGGTTCAGAGAAGCGCTACAAGAATGATTAAATAATTCGAAAACATGCATTATAGTGATAGACTCAAGGAGCTCAATCTATTTAGCTTAACAAAGAGAAGGGTAAGGGGAGATGTGATTACAGTTTATAACTACCTACCATGGAGAACCAATATTAAATAATGAGCTTTTCAATATAGCAGAGAAAGGTATAACATGATCCAATGGTTGGATGTTGAAACTAGACAAATTCAGATGGGAAATAAGGCATATATTTTTAATGGAGAGAGTAATTAATTATTAGAACAAATTACCAAGTATCTGGTGTCCATCACTGACAATTTTTAAATCATGTTTGGATGTTTTTTTCTAAAAGATATGGTCTGGGAGTTATTTTGGGAATTTCTATTGCCTATGCTATACAGGAGGTCAGACTAGATGATCATCATAGTATCTTCTGGGCTTAGAATCTATGAATCAAAGAACCCCAAGCTCGTAGTGTTAATATACCGTAGCCCCTACAATTGCACATCTCCAGGTATCTTTCTGTCCTGCCTGCAAAATGTAGAAAGCTATTTCCTGACACTGTAGAGTCATTTACTAATAGATGAAATGATAGCAATCAATCACTTATGACAAAGAAATTTTGAAGACTCATGCTGTGACAGTATAGAAGATTTTCTCCTCTGCATTATAATATCCAAAAAATTGCAACCAGTGCAGCCCTGGTATACAGCAAATCTGGTCCATCTTCACTCAGAAACTTAACTTAAATGTTTCTCACTGTGAGAAATGTCATACCAGTTCCAGGGATAAGACTGACTGGACTCTGAATTGTCTGATCAGAACCAGATTAAAGCAATATAGGGCTGTAAACCCATAATACAGGACTCCCTGTGGCTCTGCAACCACACCATACTCCTACCCCCTACTTGGATTAGCAATAGCAGGGGTCTTGGGTTTCTCCTCCTGTCCCAGAGAGGCAGAAGGAGTAGCATAGGGTTCCCTCCTTCCCCCAAGAATGGTGGCAGAAGCCTGCTTCCCCTCCAGAGCTGCAGGGGTACACTCTCCTCTGGAAACAGAGATGTGACGGCAAGGGGCTCCCACTATTTATGCCAGCAACCAGAGTATCTTCTTGGGTGTGAGGGCCAGACCCATTGCATTCTTCTTTTTCTCCCATCACACACAAATTCCTCTGTTGGGATAGTGTTGGCAGGGCTCCCTGTCCCTATGACTTCTGTGTATATTGTAATTAATGTACACTGCATCTCCCCCAGTTGATGGTACTATGTATTTATTTTAGTGTTAAGTTGTATGTTATGTTGTTGACCTGACCTGGTGGAGTAGCAGGAAGTTCAGTCCTACCTGTGTATAGTGGAGTTGATGCTTGCAGTGTCCTAATACAGTTCTGTGATTCTATAAGCAACTATTACAGTATTTAACACAGCACTTAGATGCAAGGGGCAGTTCATTTCTGTCAGAGGTAATGTTTCAAGCAGTTTTCAGACTCAAGCAATGTTACTGAGTCGGAGTCGGTTACTCTCAGGTCACACTTTCAAGCCCCTTTTCACAGCCATAAGGGCTAGAAATTTACTTTTCTTTTTCTTTTTTAAATGAAAGCTTGGATTCTGATGTATTCAAATGAGTGCAGGAGCTGGGACACTAGTCAGGGGATATACACAGATCCATGTAACGGAGAACAGATTCTGTAAAAACTGTTTCTCTGGATGAGTTTTGTCTGGTCTCCTTTACTCAGTCTCCGGAGGAGCTTAGAGCTGTGAGCCTGCTATTTGGACCCATGCCCCTCAGAGATGTTAAATTTAGCACAAGAGAACACTGAGTGAAAATCTATGTACATTTAAAAGGCCTCCCCTTTAGAGAAGCAAGATATTAGCATTTTTCAACAGGCAATTGTTAGGGCCCATGCTTCAGAAACTGTTATTGAGCCCAGCAATCAATTCAGTTTTGCTGATGACCTCCCTTTTCTGGGGGAAGGGTATATTAAGAAGGTTGCAGTAAAGCTGCTCTGGTGCTATCTGGAATCTTCAAGTTGCCTTGACCCTTTCAATCTTCTTTTAAATCTGGGTACAGGAAGGAGATAATCTACTCTATACCCCTGTACTATCTCCTATTAATGGACAAAGTTCAGAAGGAGCTGTGCTTGATTAATTCTGTTCTCTCCTCTTTGGCGAGATCTCGACAGTAGGGCTGGGTAATCAGTCATCTGTCCAGAGAGCTCTCTTATAAGGGGTAACACAGGTTTCTGTGTTTTGGATAAACATGAAAAGGCTTTTTTCTAACTCCCCTCAAATCCAGATTTCAAAATTAGGGATAACTACCTTAAAATAGATTTTTTTTAAATATTACCATGTGGCCAGCCACAATTTCACTAGGGCTGTTTGAAGATGATCTGAACAAGCAGGAGGCCAGTCAATACATTTTTCCAATGCTGCCAGCCAGCTTGCAAAAAACAACAACAAAAAACCCTTCAAATACTCCAGCATCACTGCAAAAACAATATAGTAGGTCCTTGACCTCCTGCTGCACCCAAACCATCCACTTCTCAAAGCAGTTTGCAAATAATTATTGTTGTTTTAAAAATCAATGTAAACACTCAGTGAGAACAGGCACAGAAGATGCAGCTGATGGTGTTGGGCACTAGTTCAGGTTACACATTTGTTTGTTTGTTTGTGGTGTTGTTGTTTTTAAATTCCTGGATTAAATTAGCAACTTCTACCTAAAATTGAAAACATTTACAATGAAACCTATGTTCTATGTAATGTCTATATGAAGGTCTTAGAGGAGAAAGTCAGATGTTTCCAATTGCAGTACACCATTGACCCTCATCTCTGTGTCTTAACAGACCAAGACACTGTAGTTCCTTGGCTTTCCCAGTGACTCTTGGCTGAGTCTCAAACCAGATAAAATTGAAGTGATGCTGAGTCAATGGAGGAAACATACAGGTGAGGTGATGAAGATGATTTCTGTTCCTTTGATTGACAGGATTAACAAGATTTGCAGTCTAAATTTGGATCACTTGGACCATCATCCATAAACTATGAAAAATTGACATCTATTTTCTATTTGAATTATATTTTGTGGGGAAAAAATGTGTGTGTATGTGTATGTGCACACTCATCCACACATATTATGTGAAGGAAAACTCAATTAAAGTTTTCAGTTACAATGAAAAGGTAATAATTTAAGGACACTACAAGGCGGTTTAGTTTCAAGGTAAACTTGGTGTAATAAAGTATGAACAGGAAAATCAATATGCCACTCCATGATTTATAAGGGAACTTGCAGACTTGGTTTGGAATGAATCACTTCAATCTGGATGAAGGAGAACCCAACTGCTACACTGCGTTTTAAGAGAGATCCACTTGCAGCATCAAATATGAACAAGCATTTAAATTCCTATCACTTGCTTCAAAAGTACTTGTCAACAGTAACAATGGGACAAAATAAGTTACTTGTAATTCTTTTCTCTCAATCACAGTTGTAAAGGAACTGTGCATTGGGATGTATGGTCATTCATAAATAAAATAAAATAAAATAAAATAAAATAAAATACAATAGGACCTAGAGGCCCCAAAAAAGTTTGGAGCCACATTGTGATAAGGGCTGTACAAACACTTAAGAAACTGTTCCTTCCCCCAAAAGCTTGCAATCTGAATAGCCAAGACAGACAAAAGGGAGGAGAAAAATAGTATAATCATCCCAAATTTACAAATGGGGAACTATGGCCCAGATACACTAAGGCCCAGATACTCAGAGGTCCTGAGGCTCAGCTCAGCATTGCAATGGCTACCCCTCATGGAATCTTCAGCTCCACACTATGTGGCCTGGATCTCCACATAAGACATGTGGAGAGTTAGGTCCCCGAGGAAGGGATTTTCAGGACCTGTCCAGCTGAGCAGAGAGCTGCCTAAGCTAGCCAGGAGTGAAAAGGGTGGGGAGAGGAGAGGGGCTTAGGTGCTTAAGCAGCTGACCTAGTGCACCTGGCTGACAAGCCAGAGAGGCACCTCCATCTGCTCAGGAAACTCATCCAAGAATACTTTCCTGGAGTTAGACACCTAAGCCAGGTCATTGTCCTAGCAACCCAGGCCATTTCTCTCTATCTATATTTGTCTCATGATCAATCTCTCTCTCACACTTGTCCTACATTTCCCTGTAAACTGACTGTCTCTTGCATGTGCTCTCTGCTACTGCTTTATCTAATGTTGGCCTGCCTTCAGATTCAGGCGGTGGAACGTAACAGGTATTTGGTCAGAACATGCCTACAGGATTGGGGAATGATGGCAAGATAGTCTTTCCCCAGCACTGTTTAAGAATCCCACTCTGGAGCCTCTGGGGCTGTGGCTTGAGCAAGGGCTCTGGGCAGCTCATTCACTGTGGGGTGGCTTCGGAGCTTAAGTATCTGGCTTTGCAAATGCCTGACAGGTGGAAACTTAGCCCAGAAGGTTACGCGGCAACTGGTGCCTAATGGTGGATGCCTAAAACAGGTAGATAGATGCCTAAGTAGCTTTAAGCTTCTGGATTTAAGTGATTTAAGCTACATGGGAAGCTTGTAGCATAGTTGGGAATAGCTAGATCCCTTGAGTGCCAGCTCAGTGCCTTAACCACAAGACCAGACTTCTTCTCATGGGCCTTCCCATGACAACTCTGCTACAAGGTGGCATTCACTAATGAGGGCTGAACAGAAATACCATTGGTAGTTTGGTTTTCTTCATATGAGCCTCATACAATATGGCGGTTTGTACAGAGTGCATCCAAACCTTTGTGGAGGACCCCTTTAGCCTGCCCTCTCTGTTTTCTTGTGTGAAGGTTCCTCCTCTGTCTCTGGTTGGAGCAGTGCTCTTGAAGATTAGTGGGGGGAGGAGGGGATAGAGGGAAGGTGTGTGAAGGAGACTTATCAAGAAAGGCAGTTTGTTTATGCCCTTCTATTTATTTTAATGAGAATCTCTAACAACAGTGCAGATATTGGAAGATGAGATTAAGTCTTCACAGGAAACACAAAAGATGAAATTTAATATGCTGTATTCATAGTTTAAATATAATCTCTACTCAAAAGTGAAGCATTTATACCCAAACTGCTCTATGATCCACTTGAAATTGAATATGCATCGCTTAATGATAAATAAAAGACTGATGGAAGGAAATGCAGTTATCAAAACACAAGAACAGATTTATAGTGGAAGGAATCCTAAAACCTTCTTTTTGTTGAGCCTGCTCCCCATGTATAGTTTTGTCTATGCTGCACATACAACTACAGAAGAGAGAACGCCATACTAAGTGTGTTTAACAAGCAGTTCTATTCTTTTGTCCCTGTGACAGGGTGTATAGGCCCCACATTGATGAGGAAGAGGCCAGACAGGCCCTGGAGGTAGGGCCAGCCCCACTTCTATCCCTGTCAATCATGCATGCTAGGGAGGCGACCTTTAAAAGGGAGGCACCTGCAGAGAGCAGGGGGTGAAGGAACAGGATTGCCCCAAGCAGCAGACTGTAGCTGTAGAAGCTGTAGCCAGAAGCTGTAGCCGGAGCTCCTAGGTAGTAAACATTCTGTGATAATGCTGTCTTGGTTGACACACCAGGAATTGACCTGGGAACTGAGACCTGCTACAGCTCAAGCTACAGACCCAAGGCTCTATAATAACTCATCCTCTGTGGATGGGCAGAGAGGGGGACCTGAAACATACACTCATGGGTGGGTTATAGTTACAATTACAACGCCCCCATTTCACTGGATGGTCAATTCCAGACTAATGTTGTTACCCTCTGCATTATACAGCCAAGCTGAACCAAAAATGGGAAGAGACTAATTAGCACTTCTGGGGTTCAGAAGCAGAAAACAGGGTTATGCTCATTGTTCTTAAGGGGCCCACAGCCTTCCATCCAGCCCACCCCTCTATACTTTCAGGATGGAGCAACCTGTTGACTACTTCTCACTCCAGCTTGTTTGGTAGGGGTGGCCAGATCAGGTCACTACCCCCTCCTAATCAAATGTGGGTCCACACCATGTCTCCAAATATGTGAAACAGGAAAGAGCACACTGTTAAGGCTGCTGGAACTTGATGTTGCAGTGGGGTGATTTTTCTCTACTGCTTGATCTCCATGGTGGGCAAGGGGAGGGAGAACAGACCCCTGTCATTTTGATTGAGATGTCAGATCTTAACTTGTTTATGAGCTGCTGTCAGACTTCAAAGACAAATCTGAACCCCAAATATCAAAAACTTTGGCATTATCCAGAGCTAGCCGGACACTGTTGAATCAGTCCATATTTCCTTAAAGGAAGGAAAGGAGCAAGTCTTGGATGATCTCAGGCATTCTGACTTTCTTGGACTAGAAGCAAGCTTCCCGCAAAACATGACCCACTACCTCAAAGAGGCACTAGACCCTGCCATAACAACAGATACAAAACCTGCAGACATACAATAAGCAATACCCACCCCCCAACAGAGTTTTCAAGATCCACGGTTCCTACTATCACAATATGTGGTGCATCTCATCCAGTGAACTAAATGCCCCAATAACTATGTGAGTGAAACCAGAAAATCACTATGCTCTTGAATGAACTCACAGATAAAATAAAAGACAAAAACACTATCACCTGTGGGTTCACAAAACAGTCACTCCACATCTGATCTCTGAGGCCTCATCCTCAAAGGAAATCTGTACAACACCTTCAAAAGACAAGCCAGGGAGCTTAAGTTCATAACTTGCTAGACACTAAAAATCATGGTCTTAAAGACGACACTGGATTTATGGCTTATGACAACAATCTGTAACCCTCTAGCCCCCCTTTTTTGTGCTATGACTGAGGTAATGTTAACAGGCCATTCACCTTGAATGGTCCCTTAGAATATGTGTCAGCTACTGATGCTAAACGATCGGTTCCACCTTGTATTTACCTGTGACACTCTGAGCACCTTTCCCAGACCGAAGAAGAGCTCTGTGTAGTTCAAAAGCTTGTCTCTTTCACCAACAGAAGCTGGTCCAATAAAAGATATTACCTTGAGCACCTTGTTTCTTGGACTAGTTCAGTTTGCGCTGCAGCTTCACAGGAACATAGGAGTTCCCACACTGGTACATCTCTTTCAGCATTCTGTCTCTGAGAGTGGCCAGCACCAGCAGCTAGAGAACTGCGTAAGAACCCTGCAGTAGGCAGATGTGGGGTAATTGCCCCATATAGAATCTTGGATGAGACCTTATAGTTAGAGATTGTCTTAAACCCTGAAGCACATGGTTTAAAATTACTTCCAAAATTTGTCGTCAGTATTATATCTCTGGATATTCTTGGTATCCACATATAAAAATGCAATCCCTTTTTGAATCTTATTAAATTCAGCTTAGATTTCCAGTTCCCTAACATAATTTTACACATCCCTTATTTGCCTGCCCCCACACCCTTTCAATCTTTTCCAGCACTGTGGCTACTTTAGTCTCTGTATTACTACGTGCTGACTCACTATAACATTGCAGTTTAAGAGCCATATATAGAATATATTTTCTTTCAGATTGCTGCTGCTGATGCAGTCACTAAATGTGAACTCACTTCAATACCAAAGTAGCCATCTTGCCATTGAAGCTGTAGCTGTTTCTTCTTACATATGATTCTTCCTGCTTCAACTGATTTGGAGAAAAAAAAGGTTACCGTACTTCCTTGGCACCAGACTTCTTATATTTCAGCTCAATGCCAGCTGCAGGGTTATTTATAAACATACACAAAATGGACCACGTCAAACAGTTTCCCTACTACCTTCAAAGCTGGCCTTAACTACAATGAATGCCCCATGGAATTTTCTATGAGTGCACCTTGAACTACTTACTCTCATCCTGAGACAGTTATCAGCACCCTATGACGAGGGGAGGAGGGGTTTTTAAATTTTCTCTGGTGTTGTTGAGCCCTTCCTCTTTCCCCCCTTTCACCGAGTTTCAGTAAGTTTCAATTAAATGAAGTTCTCAGTAACTCAGCTTTTAAATTTGTTGTCAAATGCACTTTCTTTCCCTTCCAAGTTGTTGTCATCCAGAAGGCCACAGAAAGCACATATAAAAGGTCAGCAGCTCTGGTTACTTAGCAGTAGGTCTCAAATCGATATAATCTGCATTAAAATGCATTCTGCCACACTGTACTGTGAACATTTTGGACAGTGTCCAATGTTAAATTTATTATACTTTTACCGTGTTCACTATCATCTAACAGATTGGAGCAGGCAGGGGAAACAGACACACAGACACCAAACTGAGACAAGCTGTTATTGCTAAATACAGAAAGCCCAAATCAACAAAATGTATGTGTATATATTTTAAAATTGATAAGCTTATTTAAAGCTGTTTCCTTTCTAAGGAAACAGTCTGGTACTTGAAAAGAGTGATAGAGAACAAAACTTTTGTGGAGACACTGTAGGTATATATTTATACTACTACTAATAATCTAGGTGCCATTAAACTTTGGAGCAGCCATAACATTAATATCTTATTATCTGTGTATTTATCTCTATCAAGACCAAACGTTCAGTTTCTGAAATTATTACCTCCATCGGCATGTTGATCTAACTATGTGTATCTATTAAATTTGGTTACTAGAGAAAAGGAAATAAAAATGCAGCATTTGCTAGTTAAAGGAAGTAGCAGATTTTTCACTTCCTGCAAATAAACATAAGGACTATGCCTCTATCCTATTACTGCCTCATAATAACAAAGTGTGACGGGCTGGATCACAGAAACCGCCCTGGGAGCTGCCACCCGATGTGCAAAGGCTACCTCTGTTCCTGTTCTCCCTGCCAGCTCAGTGGCCTCAGCTTCCTGTCTTGGTGAAGTCAGACACACCCGTCTGCTCCAGCCCAGACTCAGGATCTGAATAACCTGCCCCAAAGCTGCAGGTTTACCTGAAAACAGCTCACAGAAGTGTGCTTGCCTTTAGCACTCAGATGCCCAATTCCCAATGGGGTCCAAACCCAAATAAATCCGTTTTACCCTGTACAAAGCTTATACAGGGTAAACTCATAAATTGTTCGCCCTCTACAACACTGATAGAGAGATATGCACAGCTGTCTGCTCCCCCAGGTATTAATACATACTCTGAGTTAAATAAGTAGAAAGTGATTTTATTAAATACAGAAAGTAGGATTCAAGTGATTCCAAGTAGTAACAGACAGAACAAAGTAAGTTACCCAGGAAAATAAAATAAAATGCGCAAATCTATGTCTAATTGCACTAAATATAGATAAGATCCTCACCAGTTCCAAAATGTTCCCTTTTACAGGCTAATCTTCTTTTAGCCTGGGTCCAGCAATCACTCACACCCCCTGTAGTTACTGTCCTTTGTTTCAGTTTCCTTCAAGTATCCTGGGGGGGTGGAGAGGCTTCTTCTTTAGCCAGCTGAAGACAAAATGGAGGGGTCTCCCACGGGTTTAAATAGACTGTCTCTTGTGGGTGGAGACCCCCTCCTCACCCTCTGTAGAATCCAGTCACAAAATGGAGATTCGGAATCACATGGGCAGGTCACATGCCCATGCATGACTCAGGACTTGCAGGTAGCAGCCATTACCCACATGCTGCCTTGAACGTCCTCAGGTAGACTTCTAATGTGGATTGGAGTCTTCCAAGCTCTTTTGTCTGTTAAGTGCTCCTTGATTGAACATTTAATTTGCACATTCCTTCCCCAAGAAGTGATCAAATGTTCTAAGGCCACTTAGAAATCAAGCAATTATATAGGCAATGTTCATAACTTTGAACACACAAATGGTGCCTGCATACAACTAGGGTGAACAAAACCAGTAGATCATAACCTTTACATAGATATTTTACATGGCCTATGTAGCAAAACCCTATTCCAGTTATATCCTACATACATTTATGAGCATACCCCCCCCCCCGAACTTATGGGGTACACTGTCACACAAAGAACCAAGTTTTACCACACCTTCTCATCCTTTGGTAGCACCTCACTCCATGAGTAGTCCCAGTGATTTCAGTGGAGCTACCCACAGAGTAAGGTACTACCTGTTATAAGTGAAGGTGGCAGTATCTGTAAACTCATGTTTGCTTGAAGATTGGAGAAAACAATCAGCTTCACCAGTTTGTATGCTTTCTTTGTATACATTATTAAAAAAAAATTCCTGGACACCTCAGGAAAACTGGACAAGACACCAAAAATGTGGTTTAAGTAGGCTACAAATGTATTAAATTACATACCTGGGAACTATCCACAATAACATGTCCCATGGATGTCATCCTTTCTTTATAATCCATTCTACCTAGTAGAGGGTTACCCCTAATCCCCTCTTCATACCATGAACCTGATTATATCACTGCTAGGACCCGAATGTCCTCCCCTGATACAATAGTTAAAAGATGGGGAAGATGGAGTTGTTTCCTCACTATACCAGACATTAGGAGCCTCATCCCCATTCCCTACCTTCTTTAGGTGATACTGTCTCCTAATCCGCTTCCAATTCTGGCTTATCAGGGAACCAGACCCCTTGTGGAACAATTATGTGCACTGGGTACCTGCCACCAGATGTTTGGCGGCCTTGCTTCCCTCCCTTCCCACCCACTGCCAGATTCTCAGATTGTTAACAATTCATTCCCTAAGAGTAGTCAAAGTCATATCCACTCCCCAGCTGGAGAGGTGTGCCACATCTTCACTGAATAACTCTGGTATTGGGTATGCAATTCCACGTTGGGCAATCATTAGCCTTTCCCACTCCCACAATTTAGCCACCAGCCAATTTACTTCTCTTCAGCAGCTCCCATTCCCAGACCTTCCACTGCAGCATCTCAGGCCAAGTGACATTATCTTGAGAAAAGGCACTGGATCCACCCCTAATCTCTTTGTCCTAATACTTAAATACACCCTTTTACTAAATCTCTACATTGATTCCTCTCAGATGCACAATGATTCATTCACTTGGCCGCTCCCTGGCCAACGAATGTAAAAGGTATCTGCAGACCCAGTGTGTGCCTTTCCATTCATCACAACTCTGAGTTGTCTCACCACAGAAACCCAACTGTGAATTTCTGAGGGGAAGTGACCACCTGCCTGTGGTCCAAATGCAGAACACTATGCCTGCACATCTAGCCACCAATTCTTGTGGCTTGGCAGCTGGCTGCCTCCTCAGTCATCTCAGACCCAACCTTGTCACTTGTTCCTGAAGGAAGGGATAAACAGGAAGAGTTTAGCACATTTATACCACTGCCTTATCATTCCTGACAGGGGCACCCCTACCCTCCTATGTATTCAGATGCCACCACTGGCAGGCATAACCCACTGGACACATACAAGATGTGATTTGGATGTAACCACACTAAACCTAAATGAATAGGATCCCAGTTCACCATGGGAACCTCAACAATATGCACTGACATATCCATGAACTGGAATTTTATTTTCCATGGTAAACTCTTTTCCTGTGAAGAAAGTGTCCTGGCATCAGCAGCCTCCACACTAGGCAGGTGTGTTCTGCTTTGACTGGGCATATCCCACACTCCCATAGTACTATGACTTATCTTGCCACCTCTTATTTGTTTTTATGACATTCTGAGAATCAAGCTGTTGGATCTCTCCCCTCCCTTTGCAGATCCCTGAAACAAAAGCCCTATTAAATCTTCCCTTAATGACCCTTTAACAAACTGATCAAGAACACCCCCATCAATAGCCTAACTAAAACCTGCTACCGAATTAGCTCTCAGGTCTGATTCTGGAATCTAATTCTCCCTTCAAAACAAACCCTGTTATGCTTATTCAGGAACTGTCCAACACTCAATAAATTCTCAATTTTTTGATTTGCTCTCAAAAATAAATTGGGTCTGGCATGACTGAGAAGGCAGCCAACTGCAAAATACCCACCCAGAGGACACCACTTGAAGTGTGAAAGTAAAGATGGTCAAGCCTGTATTTCATGCAAAATAATCTTCTTGGATGCCCCAGCCATCCTAGCCAGCTCCCCAGATCCTGCCAGTTTATTAGCTGGGAGTAGAGATACTCAATGTCCAGATAAGCCAGCCTAGCGGGGGTGAGAGTGTGGGAGGGGGACTTTCTGTATTTCTTTTTCTGGAAGTACTCCCAACCTACCAGACAACCTGAAATGAGGCCAACGGGCCTGTATCTTCTCTTGAATCCACCTTTTCTGCAAATAAAATATTATCCAGGTGGCCCATGACCTGTAAGACACAAACCTAGTCTGCATATCAATGTCCACCCTGACACTGTACTGAACCTTTAGATGCTCAGCATGACCATGGCCTTGGCCTTTGCAAATAACTTGACCCTCATAATAAAAACCAGCAGATTAGCATTTGAGGAGTACTGAGAATAGTCAGGAAGTTGCTTTATATGAATGCCACTCAATCTACAAATTTTCACCATGTCTAGAGAAGAATGAAGGCAGAATAAGACACACATTATTCCAGGTCCTTTCCATCATTCACTAACTTCCTCTCATGGAGGTTGTGACGGGTTGGATCACAGAAACCCACTTGGGAGCTGCCAGCTGATGTGCAAAGACTACTTCTGTTCCTGTTCTCCCTGCCAGCTACCGGTGGCTCCAGCACCCTGTCGTGGTGAAGCCAGACACACCTGTCTGCTTCAGACACAGACTCAGGGTCTGCATAACCTGTCCCAAAGCTGCAGGTTTACCTGAGAACAACTCACAGAAGTCTGCTTGCCCTTAGCACTTAGATGCCCAATTCCCAATGGGGTCTAAACCCAAATAAATCCGTTTTACCCTGTATAAAGCATATACAGGGTAAACTCATAAATTGTTCGCCCTCTATAACACTCATAGAGAGATATGCACAGCTGTTTGCTCACCCAGGTATTAATACATACTCTGAGTTAATTAATAAGTGGAAAGTGATTTTATTTAAATACAGAAAATAGGATTTAAGTGATTTCAAGTAGTAACAGACAGAACAAAGTAAGTTACCAAGCAAAATAAAATAAAAAACGCAAATCTATGTCTAATCAAACTGAATACAGATAATCTCACCCTCAGAGATGCTTCAGTAAGTTTTTTCTCAGACTGGACACCTTCCAGGCCTGGGCACAATTCTTTCCCCTGGTACAGCTCTTGTTTCAGCTCAGGTGATAGCTAGGGGATTCTTCATGATGGCTCCTCTCTCTCTCTGTTCTCCTCCACCCCTTTATATATCTTTTGCATAAGGCGGGAATCCTTTGTCCCTCTGGGTTCCCCCACCCCTCACGGGAAAAGCACCAGGTTAAAGATGGATTCCAGTTCAGGTGACATGATCACATGTCACTGCAAGGCTTCATTACTCACTTGCCAGCACACACACATACAGGAAGACTCACAGGTAAATACAGCCATCTGCAGACAATGGCTCTGGTTAATGGGAGTCATCAAGATTCCAAACCACCATCAATGGCCAACACTTTGCATAATTACAATGGGCCCTCAGAGTTATAGTTTATAGTTCTAGTTTTAGATACAAGAGTGATACATTTAGACAAATAGGATGATCACTCTCAATAGATGAGCTTTGTGATGATACCTTTTGCATGAAGCCTATTCCAGTTACATGATACTCACTTATGTTTTTATAAAACTATTCCAATTACATTATATTCACTTATGTTTTTACAAAATCATATAGACTGCACAACGTCACAGAGGTCATGAGCCAAGTGGTGTTCCCCAGGTACCTTTTTGGGCACCCACTTCAAAAGAGATGGTCAGCGATCCACTATCCTGAAAGGTCCTGAAACTTAAAAAACAAAACAAAATCAAATATCTTTCCTCTTAATATGTGATATAAGTCTGGAATCATTCCATCCAACCTACCTGTTTATATGATATCTTTAGTGCTACTGAACACTGTTCCCGTGCTATGCTCTCCTTTGCCATGGTAACCATGCAGGAGTAACCATAGCACCTATAGCTAAACTGCAAGTGACACCATTCCAAAACTTCCTCTACAGGTCCTGCACCTAGATGGCAAGCCTCTAACTGACTCCCACCCCATTCTAATGGAGTGTCACCTCCCCTGGGGGCCAGGGCAAACATGTGCTTTGTGGATGTCAAAAACATTATTTTATTTTGTGTATCTGCATTTACATTTGCATAAGTTCCAACGACATTTTCTCTTAGCCAAGGATCAGAACATCTGTTTGCTAATATCAGGTTTCTGGTTTGCCTGCCATGGGACATATAAGCCATTCTCTGTGAAAAGGATAACATCAGATGAGCCAAGGACAGCAGTCTAATCAAAGGTCTATATGAGCCCGGTTCCACTTCATTCCTGTGCAGATTCCTATGCCATCAACATAAATTCCTATGAATGGGCCCATGCTATGATCCTAAAGATATTATGGGCCTGGCAGAGTAAATTGCTATATTTTGACAAGGACAAACCTCCCTGACAACATGTCTGAACATAGTAGGTGGGTGGCCCACTTTCCCACACTCAAGTTAGTCAGTCTCCCTGCCCTTCTTATATCAGTCAGCCCAGCCTTCTGTCATGGCTTCCTTATGCCATAAGGTGATTATTTCTCTATATATTTCCCTTTAAATATTATCTCTATCAGTTTTGAGAAAGCAAACCATGACTGGAGCAGACACTCTTGTTTAAGCCTCCTTCACTGGAAGACTGGGACTGTTAGCTGCAATGACATCCACCACACTCTATGATCTCTCACACAGGTGCAGCCTTCTCAATGGCCTTGGCCCCTGTACCTACATTCTCACTCTGAGCTGGATTTAAAGGTGTTTGATCTGTAATATTCTGCCTGCTGGGAAGACCCATACTCTGTTGGCTGCTGCTACTACCCTAATTCTGCCCCCATAGGGCCCCATGCCCAGATTCCATCAAAGGGGCATTTGCATTGACAAAAACCCTTAAAGAGGCAGTGGAAGCCCGTGGCAAGTGTGATTTGATGATGCCGCTGACTGGACGGGATGTGGCATGCTGTGCTTCTCAAGGCTGAGTGAACACAGTGACACATAGAGGAAGAGTGTTGGCTAACAACTCCCGAGTGCTGTGCTTATGTTCATTGTGATGTGACTTTATAAGAACAACAACAACAACTCCATATTGTCTGTGTACTAGGACACAGGAAACCCATAATTCCATCGTAGCCTGGCAGTCCAGCTGCAGAAATGGCAGCACCAGGAGCCTGCACTGTAGGCTCCAGCTAGCTCCTGAAAAATCTCGAGAAAAGGGGAATCCCTCCAATACCCAATATTTGTGTAGAGGAGCCTCTAAACTCCTGCCCAAGGGAGACCTTCTGGGAACCTCACCTGCTGCACATGTTCTCCTGCTAACCTGACTGCCTCTTTGGAGGTGATTTCTAGCCTATCCTTACTGGACCCCCGTACTGTCACCCTGCTGGATTTGCCTCTGCTCAGCTTTACTTCTTGGTGCAGACTGGTGCTGCCAGGCAAGTGGAAGGGATTATAAGACCTCCCTTTGGGCATGCAGGAGGGTTTATAATCCCTTCCACTTGCCTGTGCCCTTCTGTGCAACCAATCAGCCTACCTCCTCCTATCTTCAAGACCACAAAGGAGGGGAGGAAGAGGGTACAATCCTTAAAGGGGACAGAGGTTTCTTTCTCCCACTGGCCCAAACTCAGCCTCCCCATTTCTGAGGCTGTGGGGTGATGGACATTCTTGTTCTTCAGACAGACAGCTAAAGATTCAACCATCTTCATAAAGGCTTGAACAACAGTAACAAAACAATGAAACTGCTAGAACAAATGGCGTATCTACATATTATAAAGGCAGAACAACTTATTATTCACACTGTGATAACCCGTTTGTTTTGGAAGATACGTGTGTGTGCAGATTTAGCTGAGAGTTTCTTTATTGTACTTCTGCCAATTTTGGGTCAGTGGTTCAATCAATACTTATTTCCAAATATGGGACGCTTCCAGGATGGATGCTAAAACCCACTGCTTTCTTGACCATAACATAAACCCAGATAAAGTCTGAGATTTGCAAAGCATGGTAAAATCATAAGACTATAGTCAGGTTCTATCCCTGGTTTTGCTGCAGATTTATCCTGTTACCTTGGACAACTAACTTATTTATGATTAAATGGTGATGACCTACCTTACACGAGTGTGGTGAGGTTAAATATACTAATGTTTGTAAAGCACTTTGACAAAAGCTGCTAGGTAAGTGCAAACTATTAAATTAAAAATGCTGTTAGAGATGATCAACACTTGAATTTCAAAGCTTTCCAATAAAAAGGGACACATTCTATACAAAACAAATCTTGAAAATTCTTCCCATTTTTTGACCAGCTGTTATCACACATTAAAATTGTATCAACTTTTTAGATGAAAAAGCCTATACAAGTGAATGTAATTAATTCATGGCTTTAAAGACACATAGTCCTCCAGAGGTGTTAACAAATCCACCTTTTGTCTCTGAGAATTAGATTTTTACATTTAGATTCTGAGCTGGCTGTAAATCTCATGTAGGCACAGAACTCCCAATTAACTATGCATCTAGAGGGCTCCTGTGCATTATCCGAGCAAAAATATGAAATATCATGAGTTCATGAAAAGTGGCACAAGTGTTTCTGGTAGCTTTTTAATGCAAAGTTTGTGTTCTTGATGCAAGTAACTGGAAATAATGATCAATGCCAACTCCCTTCCAGTGTCATTCCCCTCTCATACGTGTTTTGTGGCACTGACTCCTTTTATATATATAAAAGTTAATCATGTTTTTAAAAGATATATGAAGAACCAATTCCAACACTGAAAGGCAAGAAGAAGAATATATGCAATACAGATTGTATACCAACAAGGAAACTGTAAATTATGTTTATAGCATCTGTGATGCAGTGGTGATTGTATTGTACATTTTAACAAATGAATAGATAACTATGAGTGAATTACACTTTTGTAATTTGTCACTGTTTTCAGCACATGGAGTACTACTGCCTGGGAATAGTAAAGTTAGGCCATGTCTACACTAGTGAGTGTAACTGTGCACTAGTGTAACCATGTAATAGTGTAACCGATAGTTAGGTTAGGCCATGTCTACACTAGTAAGTGTAACCGTGGAATAGTGTAACCGCTCTATGACGATGGGAGAGAGTTCCCCCGTCGACAAATAAAACCACCTCCATAAGTGGCGGTAGCAATATTGGCAGGAGAACTCTCCCACCGACATAGCACTGTGCACACTATCACTTATACTGGAGAAACTTATGTCGCTCAGGGAGGTGTTTTTTCACACCCGAGTGACAAAAGTTTTGCTAGCGTAAGTGGTAGTGTAGATATGGCCCAACTCACAACAAATGCTGCAATTTGCTTATAGTATGGATGTTCTCGGTGGAATCTGCTTCATCTTTGATCCTTTGCCAGGCTCTTAAATGATTTTCAGAGTTCAAATTCAAACTGCCCTCAAGTGATGGGGTACAAATGAACAAAGGCATTAACATATCTGTAAGTACACAGCAATGAGATAATTGGTATACCGAAGCATTTGTTATTTTCGCAAATGATATAAGAACATTATGTTTCTCCATGAATTCTAGTCAGGACCTAATCCTGTGAAGTGGCCAGCACCTACTAAGGGGCAAAGAGCAACTTCAATTCCTCTTGAAGTCAAGATATTCTGTATAAATTCAAAATTTTCAGTGCTGACAAAATACTATCTGAAATTTATCAGGGGTGGGCTTTCAAAAGGACTTAGCACTGCCCTTATGTCTGTGCTCAGGGATATCAAAGGGAATTTTGCTGAAAGCCTTTGAGAATCCTACCCTAAAAAAGGATGTTTCCACTATCTGGGGGTCAATGGTGGGCCCTGTATCTTCTGTGGGACCCACTGTGGCATTCCTTTCTGGGGTGCCAGGGAGGTGCAAGAGTGTATTTGCACCTTCTCTCTTGGTTCTTGCCCTGAGTTTTTTCTGCTCTGTCATTTCCACGTCAGTAATATTGTTCTGGGTCACCCACTCTTGAGCCTGGGACTCATTTTGCATGTATGCATCCCAATTTGGATTTACACCCTAGCAAAGTGATTTATATCCTTTTGTATGTCTCTCTCTGACTTGGGTCATTATGAATAATAAACACCACCACCACATGATGTTTATATAGGACTTTTCATCACAGAAGATCCCATGAGTCCTAATGGAGTCCAGAATCCCATGAGTCCAGACTATCTCTTAGTTACACTGTTGTAATTCAGAAGTAATTGCAATAACGTCAATGGAGTGATTCCAGGCTAAAGCTGGCATAAGAGGAAAGATCACCAGTCCCTATAAACATAAACTGATATATAACCTACACACAGAAATCATTTCTTCCACCATGGACAGGCAGCCACGTCACAGCTATGAGGCTAGTTGAGCATCTGTCCTCTTTCTGGTCTCTCTGAGAGCACCCATGTTTGGGCCTCTTACCCTCACCTGTCTCAGTCTGGAATCTTGCAGTTCTTCTACTCTTAGACTGGGTCCTACGTATACTACCCTGAGCATACTAACTACTTATCTGACTGGGTTTCAAGCACCTGCATTTTCTACCTTTGGGAACCTTTGACCAGTGATATTGACCAACAAGCTTCTTAACACAAAATAGTTTGACCTAGTTGTTAGAACAAAATATTTGAGAAAAACAATTTTAAAACCACCAACCTGCACGCATGTCTAGCCTAAGATATTACCAATCCCATGATGGCCACCTAGACAGACTTACCTTCTTCAGATGCCCTGCCAGATTCCTGTGCCTTTGTGGGATTCCCAGTCTCGTTTTCTCTGACCTTTCTTGAGATAGTCTGTGCTCTTCTATCATCCACCTACACCCTCCCACCATTATCCTCCTGGGTTATTTCACAAGATTATGTAGGCTGTTGAAACAGTTGGGCTCACACATTTACCAGAATAGTGAGCTCAACAGTAAAAAGTATGTAAAAGTTCATAAAACCTTACAATAATCTATAACAACAAATGTTAATGGGAAACAGTGCAAAAGGGAGACCGAAAAATTGAATTAGTCTAAACCAAAAAAGCCCAAGTTGATCTGATTCAAGGACTATGTTGAAATTCTGCTTGTTAAAAACATGAGATGTTGAACTACAAGTTAGTGAACCAAAATTAGGATGTCAGATATTAGGCTTAATTGGTGAACATAATATGAGGGGATGGGTTATTCTACCCATCACTCCCCTTTTTGGGGGGGGGAAGTGAGGAAAAAACAGAGTGAGGCTACTGGAGCAAGCTTCAACACAGAGCCTGCCACCCCCAATGACTCCTGGGACGCCAGGCTTTCATTATCCTGATCGGTGTTGTCAGTCACTGCAGGTCTCAAACCCATACCTGTGGGGTAGCTAAGTGGGAGCCTTACTCTTTGCACCACAGTGCAGACAGGGAAACTGCTGGTGATGTCCCGTAAACAGAGGCTATACTTGCTCATTCAGCAAGATGAACTGGCTAACAGCCAACTGCTGATTGGTTACCACCTTGCATAGAGCTCCCTGTTCCTGCCACACCCCTTGACTGAGGAACTAGTTGCTAGGCCTGCTGCTGGCCAGACCCCTAAAATTAAGTCCCTGACTCATTCCCATTCCTTGTTCCTGTTACCTCGCCTTGCTCCTTGTTCCTGATCCCAGTTATTGACTCCAGCTTTGACCCCTGGTGTGACTTCTGGCTCGGACTGCAGTTTTACCCTTGGCGTGGCTTCTAGCTCAGACTTTGACTCTCGCTTGACCCTTAGTGTGACTGACTCTGGCTTGACCCTTGGCATGACTCCTGACAATGATCATGATGCTACTCTGGCCTTTGACCACTAGGCAAGACTGCCCACATATGGGCTCTGACCATGGGCGGTGCTTGAACTGCAGGCTGGGGGAGGCTAGCCCCCAGCCCCGCCCTTTCTGCCAGAGGCCCCCCCTTCCATGCACATACACCCCCCCACACTGGAGTCCAGAGTGCCCCCCCCCCACCGTGGCCACCGGCCCCCACCCCAGGCTTGCCCCCCAGATCCAGAGTGCCGGGAGGGTGGGCGGCATGGCTCCAGCTCTAGTCAGGTCCACCGCAGAGGGAGACTGGAGCTGCACTGCCGCACGCAGAGAGGGCAGGAATCAGGAGGAGGGGTCTGGGGGAGGAGCGTGGGCACAGGCCTCTCCCAGCCTATGGTACCCACTGCCCATGGCTCTAACAAGTGTCATGATCAGAATGGGAGAAACAGAGAGGGACCTATTTGACATCATGCCCTCCTACCAGCTCCAGCTGAATCCCAGACACCACCTAGGATTACAATTACCATCTTTAATACCATCTAAGAGACTGTCAAACAAGGGGGCATTTCCTTCTAAGCCTGACTTTAACAGCAGCAGCAACATCACCAGCCCCTGTAACTAACTTATTCTCTTTTCCCCCAAAGGACAGTTATTACCTTTCTTGATACCATCTAAGAGACTCTCAAACAATGGGGGGGTTTCCCCTCTAAAAATCTCTCTCCAACTAAAGGAGAAGGGAACAAGAGAAATTGTTAAAATGAAAGCTTTATTTAATACTTGACATTTCAAATGCTTTAACTGTTTTAACCTTTTATTAAAGATACAGAAAAGAAGGATAAAGGATTTTTAATGGTGTGTTTGCTAAGGAGGCTGAGATCTCTGTATACCAAGCCCTGGACCTTGTTTAACACTGTTTAATGTTAGGCAATGACTGAAGTAGGTTAACGCCTTTAGCATGTATATTCCATCTAAATTAATACAACTGGGCCCTGACCTGCCTGGTGAAATTGGTTTGTGTGCTGCTCAGGATAAGGGACATTGTATCTTAATAACCCTTAAATGGACGTTGTTAGGTGACTGTTAAAAAGAGACTCCTCCTTCCTGCCCTAAGTGGGTAGGCTCTGCTATCCAGACAGCTGCCTAGGATGAAATATACATCCCCATATATTGTACAGAAACACCATGCAAGGGACAGATCCAGATAGAGGATTAATAATTATTTAAAAGCACCTACACGTGTGTCACAAGCCACCTCTGGGGTGAAAGGTGGTAGCTATTTACAAGCTAAGAGCAGAGTCAGGAACAGTTTAATTGCAACTGGAAGGGAAGGGGATTTTAGGTAGGCAGAATAAAGGTACCCACATTTAAATTGAGTTCAGCAGCAAGGTTAACACCATTACTCTGATAAGTGCCACTGGATATTTTGTGAACACCACTGGCATAGATTTTTACATCTCATCCAGCACAGGCAGCAAAGTGCCCCTACCTAACACTATTTTGCTGTTAGTGATTCAGTTTACTCAGATGAAAGAGTGCTACCTAATGAATCACCAACACTATTCCTGTATCAGCACTTAGTAACAAGTACTGCTCCAATTTTTGTTCTTCAGAACCAGGTCTTCATCCATTTCAAATAGTTCAAATAAATTACGTCATATGAACTGCCATGATCACTCTTGTCCAAACATCAAGAAGGTTAGTTATGCATGTTCTTCTTATTATTTAAATGATTCTAACTTCTTTTCTAACTTGCCCTTTCCTGTGGTTTCCACTATTTTACATGTCACAGGAACCAAGCTGATTAGTATAAGCAGTATTTTTACCTGGCACATGAAACTGGTCAGGTTTAAATTGTTAGCTCCTTCGTAAACCAGCTGTACATTTAAAAGAGCTTCTGTAAAGAAGCTTATATACCTGCGTTTAGAGCTTTTAGGCTGCTCAGCTCAGTGGAACTCATTTTATACTGTTGACATTGAACAGACAGAGCTATTGAATGGGATCTGAAAATAATCCACAGGTAGCTGTAGGGTATCCACAAACTGAAAGGGCTCAGTTACATTAAAAACAGGTCAGTGAAATCATCTGAACAATTACTGGAAGTTCAGTACAGCGAGCCACTGTGAGACATATAGGTAGATCTTTCTTTTACTGGGTTGCTGTTTAGAAAGCATATGTGAATGGTTCTCGTAAAACTGGCACGTGATGACAATGGTATTGTGAGCACTGAAATTAGGGAAGTTAAATGTGGTTTGTGAAGGTTACAGACCAGGGATCGGCAACTTTTGGCACATGGCCCGTCAGGGAAATCCACTGGTGGGTCGGGACGGTTTGTTTACCGGCAGCGTCTGCAGGTTCGGCCAATCACAGCTTCCACTGGCTGTGGTTCCAGGCCAATGGGGGCAGCGGGAAGCGGCAGCCAGCACATCCCTCGGCCCACGCCGCTTCCCGCAACCCCCATTGGCCTGGAATGGTGAACTGCGGCCCATAGGAACTGCAATTGGCCGAACCTGCGGACGCTGCAGGTTAACAAATAGTCCCAGCCTGCCAGCGGATTTCCCTGATGGGCCGTGTGCCAAAGGTTGCCGATACTTGATATAGACAATCTCAATCATATTTATGTGTGTATTAATTTGTATCTTATAGTCACATCTATATATTATAACATTTCAAAGAAATACTAATTGGTTTTTTAAAAGATGCGGTTTGAGCTGTATTTGATCAACTCTACAATGCTACCGTTTTTCCATAAATAATGTATTTGACGTGTTATTTTGCTGAATTTGACAGCTGGATGAAAAAAAATTAATCAAATAAAGTACTAATATTAACAATATTAATTGTTTTCAATCTGTTGAGCACTAAAGAAATAAAAGGTATAAATTAAGAGCCCCAAGCACCAAGACATTAGGCTGTTTTGCACTACTCCAACAATGCAAAGCAGCCACAAACTTAATTGCCTGAGTAAGCTAATTTTATGTCTTCTTGATGTTGCAGAAGCAGTGCAAAGGCAGAGGGTATTCAGTCTTCGATTTTTTCCATAGGAATGAAAGTGCCCCAAAAAGAAACAATTCAATGATACAGAAATATCTATAACCCATGACACCCTATGTACATGAATAATGTTATTCATATGATTTGTCCACTGACTCCAATAAGATGGAAGTGTTTGTAGAACTGCCATTTATGTTGATTTCTTCTGAATGAATGCTTCGTGGAGTAAGCTCCACTTTTTTTTAGAGCGACCTTCCTTTATGGAAGGTTTTAGAAAGGATATCCCAGGTGATGAAAAGGCACATTGATGTCTGAAGCACACTCCACTGACAAATATATAGCAAAGCTGAGTTCCAGAGTGAGCAGATCCAGAGGAAAAAATTGTACACATTTAGAACACAGTAACTAACCAGCCACTACCAAACCATTTCTCAGACTTAATTCAGGAAAACGATGTAACATTTTTTTGATCCCCGAGAACTGGATGAAGTGTTCTCCCAGAACTGAACAAGGTGTTCCGGAGAAGCTGAGTGGAAAAGGTATCAGAGAAAATCCAGCATTATTCTATTAGACTACATTGTTTCCCAAGTTGTGTTTGCTTTGGAAAACTTAAACCACATAGAAAAATACTTTTGAATCCAATTTATCCCCTGTTTAAATGAAAATGTGGAATATTTTTAATCCTATTGATAAAATGACAGGGAGGCTTTCATTAATTTTCTTCCTTCTTTGCAGCTGAGCTTAATCTTGTTTTTTGGAAGGCATATGAAACATTTAGGGAATCTCCACCAGAAACCACAAGATTTCTCAATTTATTTGTAATGCAATAAAAAAAGGCAGAAGAAGAACAAAGTAGATGAACATTTGAGATGCTTGAATTATTTGCCTGTGCTGAGTTACGCAGACTTTTGGTATGATGTAATTCACCAGAAGTTTTACTGTTGCTACCTGGAAATTTGACATGTATTTCATCATTATTTCTTGTATTAAGTTCAAATAGCTCGGAAAAAGTAATTATAATACATAAAAAGGCAGGGACTCAATTTTGAGAATGGGGCCATTCTGTTCCATGTTGTATTCTGAATTTGTACAAGTTTTTCTGCTATTTTTATACCCATTGTCATAGTCTCCATCTTAGAATCTCTCATATTTGTTTAAATATATCTTCATTAAACAATTCCTTGTTTTATGCTGTTGCAACATTCTGCTGGCTTAGTGGTACAACTTTTTCTTTCTTTTTTAGAGCTCACTTTGTAAGAACATAATGTTCCTAGATATTCAATCTGACAAGTTAGACCAAGCATGCTGGTTAAACAATAGTAGTAAATTTGTGAGCTTTGGAGAACACGTTCATCAAAATTGTTAACCATTTGTATCAAACGTGAGCTCCCAAGATTTCATGGGTAAAAAGGAAGGCTAATAGTTTTGCAAAACTTTGTTATGCTTTGACCTGCAATGCCAAATTTATTTCAAACTCATATTAGGTACCTCAGCAAGGTGTCACTGATAGAGCAGTACTTCCAAAAATCAAGGTGCTATATTTTCAATATACATTCACAGTAATGTTTAGAAAATCAGGTAAAGGATGATAGCACCAGTCAAAATGAATCTGAGTGTGCAGAACAACTGAAGGGGGGGAACAAATCTTGGTGACGGTCAAAGTATGCTACAGAATATATGTACTACTACTATTAATTTACAAATCAAGATTGGACAAGATGCCAGTCTAACCCTTTTCTCTTTTACATAGAGTACTTTCTCCAAAGGACAAGCTTGGTCAATGTACGAATTTCCCAAACTCTCAAGATGCACTGATAGCTACAAAAATTCAATTCACTCTCGTTAAAAAGAAATTTCAGTCCACAAACAATAAACTTTAGAATTTGGGGTGGAAGTGGTGCACTTTAAAATCCAACTGGTTTTGTTAAAGTACTTGTCTCAAATAGCCTGGGCTCTGCTCTTATCTGATTGTGACATACCAGGGTACAATCCAGATCTACGAGTAGCTGTGTCACCCCTGCCCTGTAACCTGGAGTGCCCTTTACAAGCCTCCAACCTGCACTACTCACAAAGAGCCTCCAGCATGTAAGTCACTCCCACCCATGTCTGTGTGCGCTGCAGCCAGACAGCCACACCTTGGCTCTTACCAGCCTTAAAGATTACCACAGGGTGATCCCAATATACTCCCAGCCCCGTATTTTCCCCCAGGACAGTACAGATGTATCAAATCTGTTATTACTCTAAGAGAATAATATGTTCAAAAACTGTTAGTCCAAATGGAGTTACCCAGACACTTCAAATTGAACAAGAGATAGATTTTAAGTGAATAGAAGTAATGAGGCACACAAGTCCGAAATGTTTACAAGAAAAATAAAAGGTAAAACACTTACCGGTGCCTAACTTAACATACTATATTAGATTCAAAGCAAAATTTTGTCACCACATGCTTTCAGCAGTCTTGCTCACCAAACTCTTTAGGTCAGGATCCCTGCCCCAGAGTCCACTGCTGCTTCCTTTGTCTTTTCGGGTGCAGAGAATTGATGGGCAGGGAGAGAAAGAGGAGTCCCTTGGGGTGTTTTCCCATTCTTTTTATAGTTTCAGTTCCCTCTTGAAAAACATTTCCAACTCAGACCAAGGTGACAGGCAGTCTGTGTGGAAGGAAACTCCATGCTGTTTCTTTTACATTCTCTTACATGCTAAAATGTAAAATTTTGCCCTGCCCCCTTTCCTGCCAAAGAATGGCCACTTAGCAGGTAATGGCCCATCAGCCTTGTTTACACCTGGCTGAGATAGCCTGCCTTTTGTCTCTGAGGAACTGGTTTGGCCACTCCGCACACTTATCTGGAAAACATACTTAGCTTATAACTTCACATATAACGCTGCAAAGTGCATTTTGCCATGATACTATAGATGAGCAAATTATGAGTTTTTCAATGATACCTCACAAGGCATAACTTGGTTACATTATTAGAATAGTGTAACAGGTGGAAACACAGGGGTCTGTTCTGTCACACGTTTCATGATTCATTCTGTCCTTTGTTTTTATATTATAATATTCTTCCGTTCTCCAGAAAAAAGTATTTACAAAATAATAAATTAGAGATGATGCTACTAAATAATAACTTGCACATATGTAACAATATCTGTTTCATATGTAGATCTCAAAGCACCCTACAAATATTAGAGCCAGATGGTGGCTGGCTGTAAACCGACATGCAGACAGAGAGAGTGCACAAGAAAGCCTCCTCACCCCATTCTGCAACCCATATTGAATGCACCCGAAAGTGGAATTGAGGAGATGAGGACTCCATCCCCCCAGCTCATGAATCCCTTGCCAGGCACACATGGGGATCAACTGCACCCCAGGAATATGTGTAGATGTCGGACTGCTGCCTCTGGGAGCGCTCCATTTTTCCTTTAGCAGCTCTAGACCATTCCTAACACTATCTTACAATCACAGGTGATTCCTTATTCATTAATGTGTTACAGTTTGCTTAGGAGGCAGGTAAATATGACTACAGCCATTTTAGAGCCTTAAAATTAAACCTGTCCTTCAGGAGAAGTATGTCTTCTTCTTTTCTTCTTTTTTAAACAAACAGGAACTCAGTGATATTGAGTAGAATTCATCCTGCAGGGCTGCTGATATTTTAAGGTTCTAGAATAGCACAACAAATAGAAAAAATGAGGCCAATAGCACTAAAATGAAGTTCCCAAGGAAATATAAAATCACTGCCGGAGTTGGGAATAGCATCTCTTTAGTTCAACGACCAGCCCCCTCTTGTAATCACCAGGTCACCCTGTCTTTCTATAGTGTACATGAAATTAAATATTTCAGTAGTAATCACTTCCCCAAACTGAGTTTTAAGGAACTACTGCAGAGAGAGCTTGTTACAATATATGAGCACAAAGTATCACTTTTATCATGTGTAGTCTCAAATATAGAGGGAGCACAGCCATCCCAGCTAGACTGCCAATTCTGTATCCAGGCAAACACCTGCTTCTGAACAACTAAGGCAGTGGCTGCCTCCCTCACGTAACTGAAAAAGTTGACCACCTGATGAGTTGTAGCCTCTATTAGTCAGGCATATAGAGTTCTGATATCTCATCCCAAGTCAAAATCTCCCTGCAGCACAGCAAAACTAGCTGCTCCTTAAGAAACACTATTTGTGTCCATTTTTTTAAAAAGATGGTTTCTCAAGTATCTCTAAATACAGTCCTGTGGCCCTCGTATTTTCTCTCATTAAAATGAATGTCTTGGCTGTGTGCTTGGCTCTTCCTTACACATGTGAAGTACAGCAGGCTGGATGGATTCATTGATAAGAGTTTGCAAGAGTCAGTTGCTTTACATTGACTTTTCCTTTAAAAAAAAATATAGATAATTTAAAAAAATGCTTAAGATCCAGATTAACTGTCCTTTCTATTTATTATTGTTTCACCTTGAAATAGGAACCATAAGCACTTTGATAAATGGATCAAAAGTTTGTCTAGCTTCAATACAGTTTTGTAAGTCTCTGTACCCTTTGGTGATATTTTGCTTTTCAACTCCTTACAATCAGCATTTCTCAGTAAGTCAGAGCACATACCCCATTGCCTCTTACATGAACAGTACACTAAAGGGGATTATTTCTCTTTTCTCCAGGAGAGGAACAAAGCGTGTGTTATAAAACTGTGTTAAATCAGGGTACAGCCCTTTCACCACCGACACTGATAAGTTGATCACCATATGTGGGGTCGGGAAGGAATTTTCCCCCAGGTCAGATTGGCAGTGACCTTAGGGTTTTTTCACTTTCCTCTGCAGTGTATGGGTTTAGGTCAGGATTATCAGGTCTCCTCACTTAATTTCTCTGCTAATAAGGGAGCCTCAGGCTTGGTGCACCTTGGTCCCTCCTATTTTTTCCCCGTGGCACACAATTGTCTAGTCTTCTGTGGGCTACAATGCATTAGTCTAATTTTGGATTTAGTATGTGGATTCTGGATGGCATTGGTGGTCTGTGATATACAGAAGATCAGACTAGATGATCTGGTGGTCTCTTCTGACCTTAAGCTCTATGACTAAGAAGCCCTATACATAAAATGCAGATTCAAAATATACCACTCACCTTTGTATTTTGCGGGGACCTTTTCCATCCTTAAAGGATAACTAGGGACCTCTCAAAATTATTCTCAAAATTAACTCCTCTCCAAGAATGCCCACTGCAGACATCAAATAGACTCCCTGCTCCTTATTCCATTGCTGGAGTTGTTGGTATTATAAAATCATAGAAGCCTAGGGCTGGCTGTGAGCTCGAGAGGTTGTCCAGTCCATCTTCCATGCTGAGACAAGACTCCGTATACCTAGATCGTCCCTCACAGGTTTTTGTCTAACATGTTCTTAAAAACCTCCAGTATGATGGGCATTCCACAACTGACCTTGGAAGTGTATTTCAGTACTTGACTATCCTTATAGTTTGAAAGTTTTTCCTTATATCTAACCTAAATTTCCCTTGCTGCAGATTAATGGATGGCGGGTTAACCTCCGGTTCAGGGAGACTAGCCCCCAGCCAGGCCCGCCCCTACCGCCCGCCTTCCCCCCATCGGTTCCCAGAGCCCTCCCCGCAGCCTCCAGCCCCGCCCCAGTGCCGGGCGGGCAGCGCCCACCTCCCAGCCCCAGTGCCCCCAGAGCACAGGGCAGGCTTCCCCACCACCGGCAGTCCCCATGCCCCCCAAGCGCTGGGCAGCCCCAGCCATCCCAAGTCCTAGCCGCCCTAGCCTCAGCACCAGCATGCTTCCTGAAAGACCAAGGGGCCAAGGGAGAAGGGCAAGCAGGAGGGGCCTCGGTGCAGAGCGCAGGCGGGGCCACATTGGACTGTTTGGGGAGGCATAGCCTCCCCCAGTTTATGACACCTGCCACCCTTGCTTCTTGCCTTACATTCAGTGGACATGGAGAACCATTGGTCACATTGTCTTTATGGCAGCACCTAACGTATTTTAAGACTTATCAGTTCCCCTTTCAGTCTTCTTTACTCAAGACTAAACATGCCCAGTTTTTTTTAACCCTTCCTCATATAGGTTTTCTAAACCTTTCATCATTTTTGTTGCTATTCTCTAGAAACTCTCCAATTGTCCACATCTTTCTTAAAGTATGGCCCCAGAACTGAGGCTTGACCAGTGCTGAGTACAGTAGGGCAGTTACCTCCCATGTCTTACCAACAACTCTCCTGTTAATACACCCCAGAATCATATTAGCCTTTTTCTGCAGTTGCATCATATTGCTAGTTAAAATTTTTTGATAAAAAAAAATTCTTGTCAAAACAGCATTTTCCAGGGGAAATGACAATTTTCAACATTTTCCCCCTCATATTTTTATTGAAAACACCTAAACGGATTGTTTTTTTTCTTTCAGTTTCATCCACTGTGTTTGGAAGGAACAACGAGGTTTTCCTGATCCAGTTCTATTAAGCAGCATCAAAGGACAGAGAATGCTGTACCATAATAATGTAGACCAAAACTGTTGGATGCAAAGTAGGTATATTTACATTTTCACAGCTAAAAAACACAAAGCAAATTAAAAAAAGGCATGAACTCAAAGAAAATAGAAACATGAGAGAATAAAAGGGCAGTTTTAGACATCATGGGTCTTGTTTCCCTCTCACATTAGTGTAAATCAACAGTAACTGCACTGAAGTTGATGGAGTCACAACTGGTGCCAAACTGATAAAAGTGAAGTCTGTATCAGGCCTGATGTTTAGTCTCTTGTTGGAGTATGCTCCACAAAACACACACATGGAACAAAAATAAAAATAGGGAAACTGAGTTATGGATCATTTCCCTCTCCATGTTGTGATTTGGGTGATGCTCATACTATGGTCTGTATTTTTTTTAAAAAACAGTCTCATATTTTAGAGCCTGCAAACTGCATGAACAATATTTTATAATTATTTGTATTACAGTAACAGCTAGATGCCCAACTTGAAATTGGAGCCTCAGTGCACTAGGCACTGTACAAACACATAGCAAGCAACAGTCTTGGCCCCAGACAGCTTACAATCTAACTGGACAAGACAGACAAAGAGGAGAGGAAGCATTATGATTCCCATTTCACAGATGGGGAACTAAGGTGGAGAGAGACTGAGTAACATGGTCAAGGTCACATAGGATGTCTGTGGCAGACCAGGGAACTGAGAACAGATAGTCTGAGTCCCAGGCCAGTGACTTAACTACATGATCATCCTTCCTAAATATTTGTAAATTAGACACCACAGCACCACAATTCTGCCATCCATACTCACATTAGGAAGTGGTAGAATCTGGCCCTGATTTGTGGGCTCGATTGTGTGCAAGTTTTACAAATATTATTGGCCAGAGATTGTGCCTGACCACTGCATGGATACACAATGAGGTGGGGGTAGGGTGATACAAGAAGCCATCTTGCATTTCCCCCAAATCCTGAGGTCAGTCACAATCACAGTCCCTATGCTCACTTTATCTCAAAGACGGCACAGTCTAGCACCATTAGTGATGGCAATCATCCAAACAGGGGCAGAGAGGAGACCGACCATGGACTCATCTGCCATTACGCACTGGAGAGTTACAGAAGGGGTAAATATTGCAAGCCCTGAAAGCAAAATGCCTCCTGGAGCGCCTGTCACCGTACAGCTTCATATCACTTTAAAGTGGGTGAGTGCTTGAAAATTGGAATAAAGGCACCTGTAGGTTTACCTGATAAGCCAACATGCTAGCAGGTGTTACTCATTTTCTGTAACTATGCCTTAAATAACCATCGCTACAGACTAGATCCTTGATTGAAGTAAATCAGCATAGCTCCTGTGGAGTTAATGGAGCTATGCCAATGTATATCAGCTGAGGAGATAGCCTTATATTACATCTTCTAATTACAATCTGATTTATATGCTTATAAACCGGATTTATATCATTGCTTGCAAGCAATGCATCAGATATTGCAAAGATAAACTACATTGTGATGTGACTTCCTTTCCCATAGCACCACTCTGTCTGCAATAGGAGTGAAATAAACCCCTACACACACATGGCTATTTTTCATTTTGAACTAAAAAAATTGACATCTCAACAGCAGTATCAGCTCCAGTGACCTCAAGAATGCCCGTCACAGACCATCAGTCTCTGAACACCTGTCACGCTGGGGCTTTGGTGAAAAAATACCAGAGAATCAACATAGTTAACATAAGAAACTTTTCTATTGGTTTCTTCTTTTGTTTTATATCCTCATTACTCAACCCTAAAATGCTAAAATTCCAGCAAATACTTTGGAAGTGGAGCAGAAATGTTTGCTAACAGAATGCTCATTTCCTTTAAGTACTTCCATCCAGCCCTGAAGAAATAATCACTTTACAGAAGCTAATAAAGAATGGATTAAGCCACAGCTTTGAAGAATTCATCTCAAAAGGGCCCTGAAACCACTGTCTAAAAGCAATATTATCAGTATTAGAAGCTGAAAAATTATACCAACAGATCTAGGTCAGTGCATTATAAGAAAAAAAAACAACAATAGAACTGGTGTCAGAAATATTACCAAAAAGCTGCCTCTAGTAGTCCGGGGGGATTTAAGTCATCAACTTTATTTTCATTTGAAGGGTTTGCAGCATGACTGAATGTAAATCTGTATCCTTGTGTTTGAGATTTGGTTCAGAAGGGATAGCTCTGCTTTGGTGTTTCATGCTAAGGATGCAGTACCACTGTATTGACTTTCAAATGGTTTTCACTAATATATATATATGTTCTGTATATTTTTTTTTCTGATTATACAGTGTGTGTTTATTATGCATATACTAGCACTACATCAAGATATATATATATTTTCAACCTTCATCAGCATGTATTCATCTATTTATATTAGTAGTGTACACATTCATATAAATATAATATAAATCTATATACATTAGTAGTGTACACATCTATCTATTTATATTATATTAATGTACCTGAGTGAGCTCTGGCCCCATGCTTTTCTACTTCCTGTCCTGTGCCTGACCCTCTGGGAGGCGGGCTCGGAGCTCTCTGGCCTCGTCCACTCTGGCATCCGGAGGGGCTTATCCCTCTCCAGGGCGGCAGGGAACCACACTGCCTCGTTACACTTACCCACCCTGAGTAAACTTTCAAGAATTAAATGGCTTATTTATATATAAACCAGATTTGTGTCACATACTTGATGGCAAAATTGGACCCTAAACTTTTTACCTCCATATGCAAAGTTAACTCCAACTGATGTTAGTGGGAGTAATGAGTACATAGCATAGGGGGCATAGAGCTGTATGAAATAATTTTGTATGAATAATTCCAATTGGAATCCATAGGAGATTTGCATGCATAGGGATTATAGGATGCAGCTATTATATTAATGAGTTTCTACAGAATCTTAAACCCATACATGCTAGAAGAATCAGAGTAAAGGTTTAAAATTTTGGTTTGAATTTTGGTGATTATGTCTAGTCATTGAGGTTTTTAAATCCTCTCTCAGGGGGCTTCAGAAGAAATCTGAATCTGTTCCACACAGTACAGTATTGTGTGATATGCAATACTTAGGCACAACAGGACATTCAGACAGAAAACTTTAAGTCATACGTTTCAGTTTTCTGACTTCAGTGAATAAAGCCAAATCCTCAATATTGTTTTAACATAGTTTCCTATGTATGAATATCCATTTATTGAAAGTGAGACCTTAATTTTATCACTGGGAATGATTATCTCTCAGTTACTGTGTCTGCAATATAGAGCATCTAAGTTCAGTATCTTTTTTTCCTGCTGCAGACATTAATGGATACTGGAAACCACATATCTAGCCACTGTATAATTTAATTCTGTGTACTATTGCAAAAGGTAATTAAGCATCTGGGGGGGGAGCCAATATAAAACAAGTTGTATAGGTAAGGGGATACTATTTTTAAAAAATCAATTGTTATCTGAAACACAGGAAGCTCCATTTTAGAAATTACAACAAAGTGAACTGCTGGTAACCACCCTATGTATATCCATTTCTCAATACAGTATAAGCACTTCCAGATAGAAAGGCAAGTCATTCATTATAAAATGCCCCCAAGACATATTTTCTCCAAGTGAACTCCACATTCCTCTTTTGCAAAGGAAAGCAATTTCTGAAATAAGGAGAAATGCTTATCAAGAGAACTGGTGGCGTTAAAAGTTTATAGTTAGACCAGTATTTATGGGAAGATAGTGATTCGGGATATCATTTAGGATTATCATTTAAATTTGTAAAATAAAAAAAAAATCATTGTATTTAGTTGAAAAAATAACCTCCTCTGCAGGACTAACTGTATACTGCAGTGCATCCATTCATTTCAACAACAAGGATAGAGTAAGGTTAATAGCATGAGGGAGTAACATTGCGGGGGTTGTTTTTTATGTTTTTAGGTTGTTTTTTTTAATGTCATATATTTGATCCATTGCTATAGGTTGTTATTTGTGTAAAATGCCAGAATGTTATGCAAAAGTTTGGCTATAATTCATGGAAGAGTAGCCAACATATATAGTAATATTTTCCCAATGAAATAGATTTCCCACCAGGGAAATTACAGTTTTGGAAATTTTACAGGTTAGATACAGACAAGATCATTTTCTAAATTGATTTTTTAATATTACTTTTCACCAACAACCCAATAAATTACTATTTTTCACTCATTTATAAGTGGATTGTTAAGGTTTACCTTTAGTAAGGGGCTAGGAAAACTGATGCTCAGCACTAAACAATGCAAAGAGACATTGCTCTTAAAGGTTTTCCGAGGGATTAGGTGTTGGACGTCTCTGCAGAACTTTGCTCTGTAGTGGCTGTCTAAGTACATTGGGAATCTGGACTTTTGCAAAACTATGACAGAACTTTGATCGGTTTATGTGCAATATAGAGGCCTATAATGAGTTCATTTTAAGCTTTTCTATTCTAAGAAAAAAAATATTAACACCCTTTTTTCTGAATTATTCTTCCACATCTATTCTTACAGTAAAGTACTGCAGCTCATTGGGATTTATGTATTAGCAGGAAAATCAGTTACTTAAAAAAGAAAAGCCTTCCAACTCTTTGTCTCTCTTCTGATTCACACCCCAATTCCAACCCCCTTTCTCCACCACCATGCGACACACAGAGAGATTCTGGCTTGTTTGTTTTAGTTATTAGTAATTATTTGTATTAAGGTAGTGTCCCGGGTGCAAACAAGCACTAAACTTTTGTGTGCTGGACACTATAAAGCAGTGTAATAGACAGTATCTGCCTCCAAACATCTTACAGTCCACATAAACAAGACAGAAAAAAGGTGTGGGAAAGGGATAGAACATACAAAAAGAGTGACCTTTTGCAAATGTCATGTTAATTTTATGATTTTTGGGGGAGGGATTCAGAGGAGATTTTCTAAATGGAAAGAAAAGGGAATGGAGATGGTCTATGGAAGGGAGGGGAATAACAGGGAATATGGCACAGGAGAAGGAGGAGTGAATGGAAGTAGACTGAGGTTAAGGTGAAGAGAGACTGATTGTGGAGGCTGGAGGGGATTGGAGCAAACAGTATAGGGGAGGGAATAGCTAATGAAAACTGTAGAAAACAGCCTGATGGCATCATCACTATCCAGTGGTCCCTACTGCAGAACCTGCTGCTGTGTCTGTTCCTGCCACCTTCAATTCTTTTGGTTTAGGGGCTGTCTCCTCCCTGCATTTTTTCTTGTATTAGCCGAAACTGCTCGGGAGATGGGGAAGGTGTGCTTGGCTCCATTCCCTTGCCTCCCTCAGGAGGGTCAACTGTGAACATCCAGCTTTTCACTCTAACGGTCCTGCCCCTGCCCAGGCTTTGTTAAAACAGATTGGAGAAGGATATGTGGAAGAGGCATGTAGAGATGCCACACAGTGCTCTCCACTTATCTGAGTCAGCAGCAACAGCTGCAAGGCAAACTTTGCCATTCCTTTGGGATATTCTGGCAAAGATACATTCACCAAGAACTTCATGCAGCCAGGAAGCAAAGGGTTCACTTGTCATAAATAAGCAGGTATTTTTACACTATGCATAATTTTTTAAAGAACAAAATTGGTGTTTTGGGTCCCACTTCAGCAAGATGCTTAAATACATGTAACTTTAAGCAAGTGAGTAGTCTATTGACTTCAGTGGGACTTCTTATATGCCTAAGTACCTTATTGAATTGAGGCCATGGTCTGAGCAAGCCTTACTGTGATAAAAATGATTATTTAGAACAATCTCATTAAATAGAGAGGAACTTTTTTCTTTAGTAAGTGCTGACTCTGATCACAGACAACTTTTTATTCCTATTTATTAAAAATGAAAACATTCTGAGTTCTAGGTGCACAAACATAATATGTAAATACAAATCAATACTATTCAAAAAATTGGACCAACATCCAAAACTAAAAAAACAACAACAACGATGTGGCTCCAAAACTAAGTCTCTTCCTTCACCTACTCCCATCCACTGAACACTCCCCACAGTTTATTTTAATTATTAGTAACAATAGTAATATTATTTGTATTCTTGTAGCACCTAAAGCCCTCAATCAGGATCAGGACTCGCTCATACTAGGTGATGCCAAATACACAGGAAGATCTAGTCTTTGCCCCACAGGGCCTATAATGTAATTACAAAGAAGCATGTCCTGAAGATCAACATATCTGGGGGCAGGGACATGAGCAGGGGTTGCTCTCGGGCCCCCTGCTGAGAGCAGGTGGAGAGTCTGAGCTCTCCAGAGTGGCCAGGGCTCCTTGGGCGGCTCTCATCAAGGCCTGTGTAATGGTGCTCCCTCACTACTGTGGCGTCTCCTGTTGGTTGTCTTGGGAATTAGTTCTGCATGGTAGTGCGCCTGCTTCAGGTAGTGCCTCGCCATTGTCACTACTGTTCTAGGACCCACGTCTCTTCAAGGACTGCAGCGTCCGCTTCAGTGACAGCCCTCCAGCCATGCCACACACTGTGCACCCCGCTTCTGGGGGACCTGCAGTCCACTGTTAAGCCACTTCCCTTAGTGGCTACTGCAGAAAACTGTCTGGCCACTTCCTTGTGGTCCCGGCATCCTCTTTGCCCTTGCCTCGGGACCTCAACCTGCAAACCCCAGCAGCCAGCCAGGAGCTGTCTCTCGCTCTCCCGGTCCCTGCTAGCAGCACTGCTCTGTCCAGGGTGCTGGTAGTTCTCTCAGCCCTCCAGAGATGCAGTCCTCCCTCCCTGGGCTCCAAGCCGAGAACTGCCCTCCTCTGCCCTGCAGCTCCCTTTTTATATGGGCCTGCTTGGCCCTAGTTGGCTGCTCCCTTCTGATTGGCTGCCTCCTGTGCAGCCTTCTTAGGGTTCTATTAACCCCTTAGAAACCAGTGTGGGGCAGGTATCCCATCACAATCCCGCTTTGGCTTCCAGCCTGGCCAGGGGGCACGGCCTCGGGAGAAGCAACAGCACGGGTGGAACTCCTGCATGTGTCCTGCTTTTGACTTTTCAAAAGATGGTCACTTTACTGCCTCATCATTAGTGTGAGGTTGGTAAACCCAATCACAGCTGGGTTAATACTGTATGAGGTGAGGAAACACCATTGACATTGAATATGACTGGTGCAAGAGTTTCAAAAATAGAAGCCCGAAAACAGGATCCTAAATCCATGCTGATGCATCTGCCCAATTTGTAAAAGTACTGGTCAGTGGGAGCTACTGGATGCTCTGTATTTTTGAAAATGGCAAAGGCGCCAAAAGCTTTGGGGAAGTGGGGGGCCCACCAGTGCCAGAACTGGGGGAGCAGAGGACCATGCCCCCCACTTTTAAACATAAGCATAGTTTGGGGTCAGGGGTCAGCATTGACCCCCTCCCCAACTGCAAGCCTTATGCATGCATGGAGCAGTGACTGCAGAGGCTGTGCTTCACGGCGGGGGAGCTGATAATGGCCAAACTATGCTCTTATTAAAAAGGGTGGGGCATGGCCCCTCTGCATCCCCCATCCCCAGTTCTGGCACCATTGGGTAGGGGTCAAAGTATGGATTTAGGAGTCTGGATTATACTCCTATTTTTGAAAATCTTGGTCTTGATTCTTTGTCATGCTCGGATTCCTTTGTGCTGCATCAATGGAGAAATAGAAATCAAAGGTGGAGATTTTCAAAGGCACAAATAAGCATTAAGCTCCCTACTCCCATTGACTTTCAGTGGAAGCTGGGTACCTAAATGCCATTGTGCCTGTGGTATCATCTTAACTGGGACAAAAACGCAGTCATCCATGAACTTCTGGATATACCAGCAAAGTGATATATGTGTGCTGTGTGTGCATAAACAATAGAAATAACTAAGAAAACAGCAGAAAATTCTGTATTTATTTCTCTCCTATTTACGCAACCTTTGCTATCAATGGAGCCTGTGATGTAGAACAAAGGAAATGAAATCTAGGCTCAGTGTGGCTAATAATTAAAACAACAAAAGATAGATTTTTCTTTCTTCTTTTCTTTATGCTAAGACTATGTTTTGAGATGACACTGTGAAATCAGTCCAGCTAGTTGTGAGTGATATATGAAAGGAAAAATCCCTGCTTGTTGCATAGAGACCGCCAGTGCAATGAGATTTTGCTGTGTCCTTTAGGGCCAGAGACACAATAGTCAGCTTGGATCTAGATGGTCTATAGAGCTGAAAATATCAATTAAAAATAAAGAAAAGAAAAGGAAAATTGATTTTATCATGTTTTTAATATTTAATAAAAATGTCTTTTTATTTTTTATTTATTTTTCTTCTGGTATGTCTCTCCCCTTTTTGTAGAAAGACCTGAGACAGTTTAAGATTTTGTTCAGATATTATATTCCTTTTTTCCCAGCCATGGGTAACATTGTAACAATGTCTTTTGTGCAGGAAAAGTATAGAAAAAATTATATGATAGTAAGTTGTATCCATACAACCCTATTGTAAAACATGTTTTATCAAAGAATATCAAGGTTGGAAGGGACATCAGGAGGTCATCTAGTCCAACCCCCTGCTCAAAGCAGGACCAATCCCCAGACAGATTTTTGCCCCAGACGCCTAAATGGCCCCCTCAAGGATTAAACTCACAACCCTGGGTTTAGCAGGCCAATGCTCAAACCACTGAGCTATCCTTCCCCCTCATGGGTTAAATTGGATCTAATGTGCCTTAAAGGAACAAACAGGACTGTTATAAATAAAACTGAGCAAGACGTGATTAAACAAAATATTGGTATTAAGTACAAAGAATTGGGACTTCAAACATAAGAGAAGTTACACTTCATGACCATTTTCACAGGCCCAGATTCCGACATCCTTAGTCATGCTGAGTACTACCTAAGCCTGCTACATTCTCTGCATTGTTCAATAGAACCAGGAAGCAGCTCATGGAACCAGAGAAGGAGTCCTATTTCTGCTAAGTATGGGGAACAACATGAGTAAACTGGCCAGGTAGGTTGCCTGAGAACAGTGTACCAGTCATAGCCAGGGGATCTGGGGCGATGAATTTCTGAAGCTACCTGGTATACAGAGAGGGGATGGTTCTGAGCCATGCCACCTGAACTAAATTGTGTGATCCTCGGCCTGAGGTGTGGAGTTGGACCTCCGGGAGAACATAGCCAAAAAAGCCATAATAAAAAATAACTGTTGAAATTAATTATTGACTAATTTTACATTAATGAATATTTTCCACTATAAGTTAGGCGTGTTTTTTGTAAGTGAGGAAGGGATGAGAACAAAAGGTAGTTCATGGAGACAGAATAAATTACCTTGCAGAATTTAGGGGTTCTTGCTTAGGAGCAGAGGATTGCTTACAGCACCTGGCCTTATTGTGCTGTGGAGTACACAAGGCCCAGGATGTAGGTAGGCAATTCATATTATCAGGCAGTAGATGTGTTCAAGAGCAGATTATTCCTCCCTAGGAGATAAAGAAGTGGCCTTCACCACACAACAAGAAAACACTGAAAACTTGAGAAATGTTTAGTGCTGTGCTGCTTTAGATTAATGCCTACCCTCAGGCCATCCCATAATTTGCCAATGTTCTTATCATTATGTCCTGAGAATGGAAAAGAAAGAAGAGAAGGAAAATGAGAGATGTGCTCGTGAACTTGGAATAGAAAAATAAGTGAGAGGAGACGGGCAATCCTACCAGGACAGAAATCATGCTGCCTCTCCTTCTTTGTCTATGAAACATGATCACAAATACAAAATATTTAGTCGAAATTGGTATTATTTGTATTGTGGTAGCATCTAGGAGACCCAGTGATGGACCAGGACACAGTTAGAGTATGTGCTGTACAAACGCAGAACAAAAAGATGGCCCCTGCCCCACACAGTAAATGTAGCGATGAAGATAATCTGAATGATTATGTAGATTCGGGAGCATATACATTCTTTTTAATTCCCCCCTCATATCCCCACCCCAACCCATACGATGCAAGTATTAGAACAGCTGCTTACTGTATTTAACCACTTAATTTTGGTCCCGTCCCGGCCAGAACCCAGCAGTGCAGAGGCTTGAAAAACAACAGGAAGAAGTGGGGAAATAAACCAACTCGGTCGTCTTCTTCCCCTTATCCCACCATCTGAGGCTGGGTTGTTGTGCAAGCATTCATCACCTTCATCTGCCTGAAGCAGCACTAAAGGTCCATCTGCTTACCATCTTCTTTGATGCAATTCATCTACTACTTCCTCAAGGTCTGTCTCCTGCCATGCTATCTTCTCTAGGTCCCCTTTATTTATCCTCTGCATGTGTCTAAACCAGCGAATTTGCACTTCTTGGATTTTGTCAGACATCACAAACTTTGATTTAATCCTAATGTTTTCATTGTAAAATTTGCCCCTTTGTGCAACTTTTTTGTTGTATAAAGATAGTGCATCTTGAACACCTGTAGGTGTTGAATCTGCCATCACTTTACCATCCATTCCTCTGCACCATACAGTATAGCAGAGGGTGCTAGTGGTCTATACAGCTGGGCTTTTAGTTTCAGTGGCTAATGCTTGTAATACACAACACCTGAGGTGTTATTCCACAGTCTTCCAGCATGCCCCAGTCTGGACTGTATCTCACATTCAAACTTTCCATCTTCTGTGACCCAGCTGCTTAGGTACTTGAACTGGTCCGTCTGATTTAGTCATGCTCCAATAATCTCTATACCCAGTTTCCCTTTGGCACCTCTACTGATTCACATGACCTCTGTCTTAGTTATGTTCATTTTCATCCCACGCCAGCTTAGTTGGTCATATTACTATTTATTATTTCCTCTAGGTCGTCTTCTGAGCATGAATTTATTGCATTTGCATATAGCAACTTTTCCCATCCTAAATCCTGCTGACTTAGTTAATCAATATTAGAAACAGCAGGCGACTGAGGGCCAATCCCTGGTGCAGTTCAACTTTAACGTCAAAAGGGCTTGTCATTTCAAAACATGTTCGGATCAATGTTTTAGGTGATCTACACCTCTACCCCGATATAACGCTGTCGTCGGGAGTCAAAAAATCTTACCGCATTATAGGTGAAACCGCGTTATATCGAACTTGCTTTCATCCACCAGTGCGCGCAGCCCCCCCCCCGCCCCTCCGGAGCACTACTTTACCGCGTTATATCCAAATTCGTGTTATATCAGGTTGCGTTATATCGGGGTAGAGGTATTAGGATATTCACCATAGTTATTAAATCCTCAGACACTCCATATTTCTTCAACACTGCGTCCTTTTGTCCACTTGAGCATGTGTCTTTTCTAGGTCTATAAAAACCCAGAATCCATCCTGTTGGTACTCTAGCCGCTTCTCTTCCACTTACTGAGTGACAAACATGACATCTGTAAAACTCTCATCCTTTCCTAAAACCAAAATGTTCTTGTTCAATGCGGGGTTCCACCATACTCCTACTCCTAGCATTCAAGTTGCATTCCAATATCTTCATCCCATGCAACAATAGCTTTACCATCAATAGTTTCCACATTCAGGGATGCTTCCCTTCTTATGTATTGGGACCAAGATAGACTTGCACTAGTCTCTGAGAAGTCTCTTGTCTTGCCATATGGCTTTAACCACTCAGCTCATCCATTTTATTTATCTTTCACCAAAACTTTCAAGAGGTCTGCTGTCACTTCACTGGGTCCTGTGCCTTACCATTCTTCATTATCTGCCCTGCATTTCTCACCTTTTGTCCATTATGTGCGCCTCAGATACCACATTAGGATCACATGTTGCAACTTTCCCCTAAAGGGGCTTCCTTTATTTAAGAGATTCTGAAAGTATTGTTTCCACTTCTCCTTTACTTGTTCGGGTGTTGCTAGCAGCTTCCCTTGGTCATCATTTACAAATCATTTTGCAATACCATCCTCCTTCCCTTTGCATCTCATTTTTTGCAATGGTGCAGATCGTTTTTGCTAGCTAGCTATGGATAGTGGGTACAGGTCATCCAAGGCATTCTTTTTGGCCTTCACTGCCTACTCAGCAGTTCACTTTGCTTCTTTGTATTTCATTTGCTTTGTATTCAAGGAGTTAATTTCTTTTTTCTTTGTGTCATTTTCTTGTTTCACATTGCTACCTGCATTTCATCAGTCCACCACCACTCCCCTCTTTCCCTTGGTTTTCCCCATCTGCATCATATATGAACCTCTTCTAATGCTTCAGAGTGGTAGCCGTGTTAGTCTGTATCAGCAAAAAGAACGAGGAATACTTGTGGCACCTTAGAGACTAACAAATTTATTTGAGCATAAACTTTCATGGGCTAAAACCCAATGTTCTTTGGAGGTTATCATCCTTCTCTTCAGCCATTGCCAAATTTGTTTTCAGATACTTATTCTTTGCATCCATAAACTTCTCTGATGCATTTCCCCTTAACTTCCCATTGCCCAAACTTTTATAAATAAGATCAAATGTTCAATTCAAGCTTGAGGTGGTGAAAGTTCAAGTTGGTTTTTAATTTATACAAACCAGTTTGCTCATTCCAGATCGTAATTAGAGGAAAGAAACTAATGTAGTCAATGCCCTCATAATATTTATGTTCTGCTATATAAAGTTTAACTTATAAGGTAGATGAAGGATAATGTGTCAGGATACAAAACTCATTCATAGATAGATATAGATACACACACACACACACACTCAAGTCATGACACAGGACAAATCCAATAAGATTTTGAAGGGTCCAGAGGATTTACACTCGTAAAACAGAGTATGAATTCAAGAACATCACAAGAAACTTCAGACAAGACTACAAACAACATTGCTTAAAATCACAGTCTCTTTTCTGACTAAATGAAGCTAAGAGGATAAATCATTTTTAAGTATAGTACAAGTCAATTGCATCCCTGGATTTTCCCAGGACAAATGACCTACTCTAAATGCCATTCTTACTGAGTTCCAACAAAGGATAAAGAATGGGAGTGGTTGATATCTATCTATCTTGGACAAGAGTTGTGAGCTAATAATTCATTTAGTTTGGACTGGAATGTTAATTTTGAAATATCCTGAAGAGATGAATTCATGAAATCTGCTTTTTGTGGATATTTGTAACAAGCACTTGCACACAATGAAGTGGGGAACTCATTTGTGTGTGTCATCTATAACTTTAGTAATTTTTGCCCCCTGCATTCACTGTCATACAACAACAAATGCTGTAAGGTTACTTTGTCCTTCTAGATGGCTTAGAAGGGCAGCCAATTGCACACAGTTATAAAAAAAAGGGAGCTGTTTAAAAAAAACCATTTTCATAGTGTTGAAATTGATGCAAAATAAATTTATTTCTTTCTAAAGCTTGTCCTTATCAATGTCTGATTTGTCTCTTTCCAATGCAGAAAGATAAAGAGACTCACTCCCTTCTCAAGGTTACAACCGTCACAATTCATTCCAGATTTTTGAATTGTAACAAGTCACATCTGCACATTCAGTGACTGATCATGATTTATCAGAACAAGTTGTAACTCCATACCTATTGTATTGTCTGATTTATGGAAGGGACAGATAATGCCATCTGATAAGGGCACACAGCTTTTGCACTTCAATGGGAGTGTACGTATGTATTTTTAAGGCAGAGTATAGCTCTTATTTTATTAATTTCTTCGGACACCATGGCTAGACTCACAGAGGGACTTAGATGTTTCAGTGCCTTTCTTTTAGATACTTAGAAAATAACTAAGATTCACAAAGCACGAGTTGGGTGCTCAGCTTCCTATACAATGATGGAGAGAGACCGGTGCTAAGAGCGGGATTCACAAAATCAGAACACTAGGCACACAGTGGCCTAAGCTAGCCAGTGAGAGATGCCACAAAGAGGAGTGCATCCTAAGTCCTTCCCCTCTCTGGATAAACCATGGAGGAGTCATTGCAACAGGGGGACTGGCTCCTTGGTTGCCCACTTCTTGAGTGAGGACTCTAACCTCCAGGCTATAAAGTCAGTCAGTCAGTCGCTCTCGCTCTCTCTCAAAACACTGACATTAAATAGTTCAAGTATTAATTATTTATCCCAAGTAGAAAAGCTTCAGTAACAGAGATTGAGGGAGAGCCCCACATCACATTATCCTGTAGCCCAGTGGTTTGGACATGCACCTCACAGATCCCTGTTCAAATCTCTTCCCCTCATCAGCCATAGGGGGTTTGAACTGAGCTAAAAGTTATAAAAGGAGGTCCTCTTCCTCTCCCCACCTATGGGGCTATTTTTCGTGGAGTTAGATGTGCATGGAGCATGCCTACCAGATTGGACCCCCGCAGGCAAGTTAGTTAGTCAGAGGAGCACCTATCTTTCCCCAGTTTGAGAATTGCACTGAAGCTTGGGCATCTGATAGCCTAGAGTGAGGCTGCAGTGTACATGTCCAGAGGTAGAAATATAGGCGCCCAGGAAACTTTTACTGCAAAAATGTCGTCCCCTACAGTGTTAGCCGGCAACTGAGCAAGGGTTTTGTAAATACGAATGGTGCCTAAATCTGAGATTTAGATGCCTAAAGTGGCAATTAAGTCCCTTTGTGAATCTAGCCCCAAGTGATGAGAGTTATCACCCCCTTTAAACTAAGTTTCCTTCAAACTGCTCCTGAAAAGATAAACATTTCTATCTGGACTGTCAACAATTATTGCTCAAGAGATTTGTTCCACTTCAAACATATAACACATCAGATGACTACTCAAGCTTGAAGTATGTTGCCTATGTCTATATTAGATTATAAATTCCTTGGGCAAGGAGGACCATATTTTCTGATGCATTTGCACAGTACCGTATAAACAAAATGAGCTCAATGTGTAATAACGATGGTACAGTTAGACAAGTGTCCAAACTACCCTCTGATCTGAACAGCTCAGCACAGCATAGCTTTGAAACAAATCTATAGACCAGGGATCGGCAACCTTTGGCACGCGGCCTGTCAGGGAAATCTGGTGGGCCAGGATCCTTTGTTTACCTGCAGCATCCGCAGGTTCGGCCGATTGCAGCTCCCACTGGCCGTGGTTCAGGCCAATGGGGGCTGCGGGAAGCGGCGGCCAGCACATCCCTCGGCCCGCGCCGCTTCCCACAGCTCCCACTGGCCGTGGTTCAGGCCAATGGGGGCTGCGGGAAGCGGAGACCAGCACATCCCTCGTCCCGCGCCGCTTCCCACAGCCCCCCTTGGCCTGGAACAGCAAACCACGGTCAGTGGGAGCTGCGATCAGCAGAACCTGTGGACACTGCAGGTAAACAAACCGTCCTGGCCCGCCAGCGGATTTCCCTGACGGGCCGCGTGCCAAATCTTGACAATCCCTGCTATAGACCTTTCCATTGACAACAAACTCCATCAATATCTCCAGACCCCAGCTATGGATGACAAGATTTAAGAGAACATAACACAATGGTTTTGCCATATAATTGCCTTTATGATAAATGCTTCAGGGCCAAATTTTCAGACCAGTCTTTACTGGCTGTCCTTTTTAGTACCTGCAATGTTTGTGGGGGCAAACAATGCCATAAACAATACTGGGCCCAGAATTTTGTGCAATAGCACAATTCTTGTCACTTAAAAAGCATTTTATTTGAAGTGCCTACTACTCATATATTTAGACATATAAAGCCTTAATTTGTTATTGCAATTATTTGCCCAAACCAGGAACCCCACATTTGAAAATCTAGACCTCAGTATGCATATGGGCAACCTCTTGGTTCCACTGAAGTTAATGGCAGAACTCTCACTAACTTCATTGTGACCAGGATTTCACTCAATTTTTATTGTAGTTCTTTAAATTTTACACTGTTCAGTATGTGTAACTATTTTCTTTTCTCTTTGGATCCAATACTGTGTTAGAAACTCTATTATGATTATTATTTTATTATATTAGTAACATTTGATTCGGTCACATCAATTACTGTAAGTGCCTTTCCTCCCTTCCCCCACTCACAAATTAGCTATTTAGCAAAATATATTGTTAGCTCGTTTTTCCTTTTTTCTACAATTATTTAACATTATTGCACCTTACCCTGAGCTCTCCCTCATATATTCTACTCGCAACAGCTTCAATATTTGTGCTGTTACTTAGACTGGTAGATGAAATTTCTGAGCAAGTCGTCCTCTTCTGCCCTTACTCATACCCTCAGAGGATAAGATTGGTTGTGTGTGTGGGGTGTCTCTTTCTCTTCTTTTCACTTTTATTTGGGAGTCAGGTCCTTGGTTGGGTTCTGTGTTCCACTCCTCCTCTTCCCTCCCTTCTATAGTCTCTCTGGCTAGGGGTTACTCTGTCTTTCTGTCACTCCTGAGATCCCTACATATGGACTGGCTGCCAGCAGAGAGTTAATACAGTTCTTCTCTCAGCTAAACAATCTTTTAAACCAGGTCTGTTATCTCCCTACGCGGTCACAAATAAAACCCCAACCAGCCAAGTTTCAATCCTTCCTGTTCCTTTAGAATGTCCTTGGACTTGGATCAGTTACACCCACAGGGATAAATTTGGCAAGTTTTATTTATGTAACTGGAACAAAATATAATATAAATGCTGCAGAAATACTACACATAGGAACCAATAAGTATACTGATATATATAATATACACCGCATGCTTCCGATAACGGATGCCTCTGCATCTATAATTACACCATTGTGTCAATTTATTGGAATTTCCAACCATATGATATGTAAGATTACCCATTGTTCTGAGACATTGAGCAGAACAGGAAGAATTATGGTCAAGTGATAGCCCTAACTCTCTGGATTTCCTTCCTTAAGTCCCTTTAAATCAAATCCTTCTCATTATTCTTCACATTTTTTTCAAACTTATTTTTATAGATTTCTTTACTGTGGGGAGAGACAAATGAGTGCAGTTAATGATTCAGTTATACTGTGGAACTCTCACAGAGGAAAACCTCTCTGATTGGTCTGTCTGTTGAGCAGTAACTGGAAACTTAATGTATTTAATGTACACATGAAAGCGAGAAATTGTGTATGGCACTCAGTTGGGGCCTCTAAAATCAGTGGCAAATAGCTATGGGTAGGTCAGAAGAAACGCATAGGTTTGTAAGGAATTTTGTTAAGAACCCGTTTCAGTGCAACTTTTTTTTAATTCTGGTTTATACAAAATGGTTGCTGTTGGACTAGAGATTTCTGGGATGTGATATTTCTGGTGTAAGCATCAGCATTAAAGGCCTAAAACAGGTTTATATTCCACTACCAGTGCTGCTGGGGCCTCTTCAAACCCCAGTATGTTTTGAAAACACTGCGAACAGAGGGGGATTTGCTAATGGACAGTCCACAAAATGGAACATTACAAAAGTGGTTGGATACTGGGTTTCTGGCTTCAACTCATTATTCTCCCTCTTTATCTCTTCAGTTCTCCTCTTTTGTGCCACTTCACGGTTGTGAGAATGGACATTATTTCTTAGTTTGTACTTTTGAATAAAAATTCACATCTGAACTAGGTCAGTTTTAGAATGGCTACCCTGCCCCCCAGCTTTACCCCCAGCTTTATCATGAAACAATAGAATTAGAAGAAGCCTCTAAACTGGTGAAACTTCTTCTTGAATCCTTCCACCACAATCATGTTTTTCCAGTGTTGGCCACATGATATTGCCTAGTCTGTAGCCCTGGTAAGATTTTTCCCAGTGCACACTTCCTCCAGGAGCCAGCAGATCAAACAGATGTTCCATCTACAATGTAACTGGTGGACCTCTAAAGTCTATTTAAGAAGACAGGTTGCTATTGTTTACCTAATAGATTATTTAGGAAGAAACCTTTCATCTGCAATGAAATTTCTAAGAGTGAGTCCTGAATCTAGGTTGACCGTCTTTAAATATGTTGCAGCCAACATGATGATGAGGAGAACAGTTGCCTATCACAGGGTAGAGCCTGGAGAAATTGACATGATGGAAGGTGATAAGTAAAGCTACCAAACTCTGGGTGTCTAATATGGAAGGCAAAATTCCAGCATTAGATCATCAGAGATTGGATAGTCATCTTGGATATAGTGGACTCCTGAAGAGAAATACTAGAATAAAAGTTTAAATTTGTAAATCAATCAAGGCCTTAGATAACTTTAAAGATTAAAATAAAATGGAAAAATGCATCTGATAAACTACTCACATTGCAATGGTATCCCCTGAAAATATCGCCACAGATCATGATATGCAACATATATATTAGGATTGTTAAATGCTTTTTCAGTAGATATACAGTGTACAACCAGAACACTGAGGGAGTACAGGAATAACTACAATTGTGACAAAAAGAAAAACATATCAGATATTCCAGGTTTTGCATAATGCCCAATGATGTATTGAACAGAAGTGAGTCATTTTTATGGGATTGTGAATGAGACTATAGACCTGAAGTGTGCTACCAAGTTTCAAGTAGGTGTATAAAACACCTTGGTGCATCTGCTATCCAGTTGTACATCAATAGCAAATTAAATAAAGTACAGTAAAATAGTTGTTTAAATTAGAGAAATGAGCCTACAAACACTCAAAGTAAAAGAAAAGCCACTTATCACACAACTAACTCTAAAAGCAAATGTATCAACCCAGTTTCAGCAAAACATAGTTAAATTATCTTTTGATAATTTGTGTAATTAGTATGTCCTTGGATTTTTTAAATTTTATCTTCTCTCTCTAGGGTACCATTATTGGAAGAAAATGAAAGCAAATTCCTTTACTTTGCCTTCCAAATCATCACTTCTTGTTACCAGTGTTCTGGAGAAAGCGTTACCAAACTAGACACATTGCCACCATATATTCTTCATTGTATTATCACAATGAGCTGGAAAGCATAACGTGTGTGCCAACTTTAATCATGACACGCTGTCTTTCTCCCTCTCTCCACCCTCCATTGGCAAAATAAAAAACGTAAGTTAGATACATCAAGAAAAAGTTTACTAGTAATAGTTCTCTTGCTCTCTCGGGGACAGATTGTGATAGCCCCTCTCAGATTTTGAATAGCACCCTACACTGCTGGTAATTCCATTGGATTCTGTAGGACTTCTTGTGGAATAAGATACTAATCAGTATGTGCAAAGATGTCACAATCCAGCCCTCAATCACATTGTTTCCTTGTCTCTCATGATATTACCTACAGTATGTGCTAATACAGTACATTTCAGGGCTTGTACTCTGTATAGGATTATGTTTCAGCTATTCCTCATGGTTACTTTTTAGAGATCCTGAAAACACTTAATGCATTACTGGAAGGTGTTCAGATGGTCCAGTAATGAAGATAGTGTAAGAACCAGAATAGAAAACAGGAGCTGCAGTGAGTGACTTTCTTGGAGTTCCAAAGGAGCAACTCTATTCCACAACACCTAAGCTCTGGTCAGTCCTGTGGCTGTTGACTCATATCTGGGTGGGGGAGAGGATCTCTCTGGGCTTTGACCTCTTCTCCTGTAAGCACAGAGAGGACAGAGCGTTTTCCTCACATCTGCCAAGGATAAGGGGGAGGCAGGGGTCAGGGAATTCTTACTTTATTCTAGCGTTCTTCCTAACTAACTCTGGTTTGTTCCCCATGACAACAAACCAGTAGCCATGTTTAATTTTTTCTACAGCAATAATGAAATCAGAGACAGAGCAGAGGTAATGTAGCTCTACTAATCATTCCCAGATGAAGTGGGTGCACTGAAGTAGTTACGAGAGCCTTCATAGACAACCTGTTTGAATCTAACAGGTCCTTCTGGGGCCACTTGCTAAGTTCCTCATCATTCCTGTAGCAGCACCAACAGAGTTGCTGCAGGAACAGTGACCGCCTTAAACAATGCCATTTTCAAGGATAAAAGAGAAGGAGCAATGGCAGGTGGGAAGAAGAAAAGCAATAATAAGTAACATTGACAGAAGTGGTGATGATGGGGAGGGAAGGGGAAGACCTGACAGGTTACAAACTGAGCTCACATAGCAACACCAGCAAAATAGAAGGGAGAAAGAAGGGCAAAGAAAACAAGAGGGCCAGCCACCCACAGCAGTTCCAGGAAGACTAGAAGAAGAATGTGATACTAAATAACAACAATAATAATAAAAGTCTGTGTGGTGGGGAGAAGCAATAATTTTGATTAAAGACCATGGTGATGAAAATTCTTAAAGCATTGGACAGGAGTCCACAGGTTGTGGGGGATTGTAAAAGTTCCTTAGCAGAAGTCGTCTGAGAGTTACTGAATTAGAGGATTGCATGGTAATAAGAAGAGGGATCACTGAGTCTTTATTAACAGTAACTATGATATTTACAGCTCCAGTTACAATTATTATTATTATATATGGAGATATACCTATCTCATAGAGCTGGAAGGGACCCCGAAGGATCATCGAGTCCAGCCCCCTGCCTTCACTAGCAGGACCAATTTTGCCCCAGATCCCTAAGTGGCCCCCTCAAGGATTGAACTCACAACCCTGGGTTTAGCAGGCCAATGCTCAAACCACTGAGCTATCCCTCCCCCCGTACAATACAAGAAACTGCAAAAGAAAAGCATGAATTATTACTTGTAACCTCCTACATGAGCAAGAAACAGCGTTGTGGCTAGAAATTGGGTATTTATATATGTGAACTGGATTATAGTATTGGACCTTACTCATGCTGAACATTCATTCAATCTTTTTTTTTTTTTGCAAGAAAATACAATAGGAAGAGCATAGGAATCTCTGTTCCATAATAGATATTAAACAGAAACAGAGGATGCAGAGTTATGGGCTTTACGCTTTTAAATTATATTCCAGAAACTCAAGATGACCTACTTTTTGCAAGTTGTTGCTAGTTAGATGTGTCACTACTGTAGTTTCATTTTATCTATCATTGGTTATCCCAAATGTCAGACCTACAATACATTTGAAGAGTAATATGCAGCATAACCATTGTAATTGCAGCTTCCAGTTACCAGGGAGGCATCAGAGTACTACACTTATGAAAATTATCTCATCTTCTCTCATTACAGATTGATCTTTGCCCTGTATCATTGATGGAGCTGACAAGGCAATCACATTAAGATGCTCTAAAGAAGCTGACAATAGAGTTTTCAGGTATACATCTTTAACTGTGCTCACTAGCAACACTGAGACCTGTCTGTATTCCCATTACAGATCACCTTTGACAGGGTATGGGGAGAAGTTGCTGGTTTACAATCTAGCCATGAAAATTAATAATTGTTGACATTTTACATGCTGAGGTCTGGCAAATTTAGCACCTATTTGGCATCAGTTAATAAAACTTACATAGGGTATTAATTTACTATCTGAATAAGACTCTTTTGTTATTAAATAGTGTAAATAGTATCAATTAAAAAGCCAAAAACTATACTTGCAAACTAACTGTTGGGGAGCAGGGACCCTCTGTATTTGAACCTAGATGGTCTCCCAAGAACTCCCAAGGGAGTAGTGAGCTAGAATGAGGGAAAATACATGTAGGGTTTATTATTTTTGTATGGATTTGATTAAGTATCAAGCAATAACATGTTAGACATCCATGCAAACTATTATATGCTATACCTACTTTGAGCCCCCTGAAAGAGTTAAACTGTAACCCAGAAGGCTTATACCTATGGTAGAATTCTGGGAGTGGGTGTGTTTAAAAGACTGGCACATTTTGTGGGGCAGCATTGCTACAGGGATCTAAGGCAGGAGGGCTGCAGGGCCCCATTTCTGTGAAGGCGTAACGGAACTAAGAGGTGGTGCCAAGGAAATGTGCCAGAGAGGCCAAGAGAAGAAACAGTGCTGCAGCCTGGTGAGATCTAGGGAAGCTTAAAACAATCAGGGATCCAGCCTCTGAATCCCCCCACAGCAATCTGGTGGGCTACCAGCAGAGGAAGCTTGACCCTATCTGAGATACACATTCTGGGCTTCTCTGGGATAGAATCATTCCAGAATGTCTTGGGTGCCTCTGACTCGGAAGAGCTGGAGAACACCCAGAACACCCAGAAATGTGTTAAAGTAGCCTCTCTCCACATTTCTCTTGGTCTTTTAGTATTGTAAACTTCCACTGAATGTAACTTCCACTGAAATCAATGGAAAGAGGCCTATTGATTTACATGGGAGTTGGATCTATTCCATGTTGCCAAAAAAGTACAAGACTCTTAGGCACATTGGATTGTCTATGTACGGACACTCAGGAAAACTAAGATGAATTAACTAAAAGTGTGAAGTTAAAGTGCATTCGCTTTCTTTACTGTTCCAGTGTAAACAAGCCTTTATAGAGATGTAAGAAGACAGATCCCTACATGGACATCTTACAATATAGATGTCTGATTCTTCTAATCCTTATTCATGTAATTTCAGAGGGACTACTAACCTCACCCTAATTACCACTTATTTGTTTTTCAAACCATACTTATTTCTCTCTCTCTTTTAAAGCCTTGCCTGTTGTAACACTGGCAGATCAGATACCAGCTCATGCCATGGTCCCAGGCCACACTGAACACTTACAAAGGCATAGCTAGAAACCAGTCTTGCTTACCCGTTAGTATTATCAAAATAAATATTAGATGTAAAGTTGATAAAGATGTGTTTTCTGTTTTATAAAATGCTTGTAGAATGCTGCATGCATTGTTCTCACTCAACTATACCCCATGTTATAAACTGATAGCAAGCAATTGCATTGTAAATGTCTGTAACAATAGTTGTATGATGTGTGTAATGCAAATGATGGTCTCTAGCCAGATGATGTTAAATCCTGTTCATTAAACGCAAATGAGCCATTGTGCAAGATCAAGGATCAAAGACTATGTTAAGTACATTCTTTCCCTCGCCAACTCCATGAAGGGACCTGCGTGGAAAGTGTTGCGATCAGCTTGATTTCTGAGGGAAGAAGATTTAAAAATTCCTCACAAGGAAAAATGATCATCTCTTTGATGTTTGAACTCTCACAGGGCCAGAAACAATAAGCTTAAGCAGATATCTCCAGGGTCAATCTGAGTCCACACTGAAAGGCATTGTGAATGGACAGATTGCTACATTTCTGACACCATTAGGACCCACACATGGTAACTCATATGTGTATAGGTTTGCTTGCTTTACTGTAAATAACTCAGTTTTCCCTAGTTAGTAAATATTTAGTTTATTACAGAATTGGCCACAAGTGGTGACTGGTGTAAGATCTAGGGTACCAATTCATAGAATCATAGAAGATTAGGGTTGGAAGGGACCTCAGGTGGTCATCTAGTCCAACCCCCTGCTCAAAGCAGGACCTAATCCCAACTAAATCATCCCAGCCAGGGCTTTGTCAAGCCTGACCTTAAAAACCTCTAAGGAAGGAGATTCCACCACCTTCCTAGGTAACCCATTCCAGTGCTTTACCACCCTCCTAGTGAAAAAGTTTTTCCTAATATCCAATGTAAACCTCCCCCACTGCAACTTGAGACCATTACTCCTTGTTCTGTCATCTGGTACCACTGTGAACAGTCTAGATCCATCCTCTTTGGAACCCCCTTTCAGGTAGATGAAAGCAGCTATCAAATCCCCCCATATTCTTCTCTAATGCAGACTAAACAATCCCAGTTCCCTCAGCCTCTCCTCATAACTCATGTGCTCCAGCCCCCTAATCATTTTTGTTGCCCTCCGCTGGACTCTTTCCAATTTTTCCACATCCTTCTTGTAGTGTGGGGCCCAAAACTGGACACAGTACTCCAGGTGAGGCCTCACCAATGTCGAATAGAGGGGAACGATCACGTCCCTCGATCTGCTGGCAATGCCCCTACTTATACAGCCCAAAATGCCGTTAGCCTTCTTGGCAACAAGGGCACACTGTTGACTCATATCCAGCTTCTCGTCCACCGTAACCCCTAGGTCCTTTTCTGCAGAACTGCTGCCTAGCCACTCGGTCCCTAGTCTGTAACAGTGCATGGGATTCTTCCGTCCTAAGTGCAGGACTCTGCACTTGTCCTTGTTGAACCTCATCAGGTTTCTTTTGGCCCAATCCTCTAATTTGTCTAGGTCCCTCTGTATCCTATCCCTACCCTCCAGCGTATCTACCACTCCTCCCAGTTTAGTGTCATCTGCAAATTTGCTGAGAGTGCAGTCCACGCCATCCTCCAGATCATTAATGAAGATATTGAACAAAACCGGCCCCAGGACCGACC
>QXTE01000035.1:5564391-5748105 GCA_003942145.1 Platysternon megacephalum | reverse complement strand
AGGGCTTTGTCAAGCCTGACCTTAAAAACCTCTAAGGAAGGAGATTCCACCACCTCCCTAGGTAACCCATTCCAGTGCTTCACCACCCTCCTAGTGAAAAAGTTTTTCCTAATATCCAATGTAAACCTCCCCCACTGCAACTTGAGACCATTACTCCTTGTTCTGTCATCTGGTACCACTGTGAACAGTCTAGATCCATCCTCTTTGGAACCCCCTTTCAGGTAGATGAAAGCAGCTATCAAATCCCCCCATATTCTTCTCTACTGCAGACTAAACAATCCCAGTTCCCTCAGCCTCTCCTCATAACTCATGTGCTCCAGCCCCCTAATCATTTTTGTTGCCCTCCGCTGGACTCTTTCCAATTTTTCCACATCCTTCTTGTAGTGTGGGGCCCAAAACTGGACACAGTACTCCAGGTGAGGCCTCACCAATGTCGAATAGAGGGGAACGATCACGTCCCTCGATCTGCTGGCAATGCCCCTACTTATACAGCCCAAAATGCCGTTAGCCTTCTTGGCAACAAGGGCACACTGTTGACTCATATCCAGCTTCTCGTCCACCGTAACCCCTAGGTCCTTTTCTGCAGAACTGCTGCCTAGCCACTCGGTCCCTAGTCTGTAACAGTGCATGGGATTCTTCCGTCCTAAGTGCAGGACTCTGCACTTGTCCTTGTTGAACCTCATCAGGTTTCTTTTGGCCCAATCCTCTAATTTGTCTAGGTCCCTCTGTATCCTATCCCTACCCTCCAGCGTATCTACCACTCCTCCCAGTTTAGTGTCATCTGCAAATTTGCTGAGAGTGCAGTCCACGCCATCCTCCAGATCATTAATGAAGATATTGAACAAAACCGGCCCCAGGACCGACCCTTGGGGCACTCCGCTTGAAACCGGCTGCCAACTAGACATGGAGCCGTTGATCACTACCCGTTGAGCCCGACGATCTAGCCAGCTTTCTATCCACCTTATAGTCCATTCATCCAGCCCATACTTCTTTAACTTGCCGGCAAGAATACTGTGGGAGACCGTATCAAAAGCTTTGCTAAAGTCAAGGAATAACACATCCACTGCTTTCCCCTCATCCACAGACCCAGTTATCTCCTCATAGAAGGCAATTAGGTTAGTCAGGCATGACTTGCCCTTGGTGAATCCATGCTGACTGTTCCTGATCACTTTCCTCTCCTCTAAGTGCTTCAGAATTGATTCCTTGAGGACCTGCTCCATGATTTTTCCAGGGACTGAGGTGAGGCTGACTGGCCTGTAGTTCCCCGGATCCTCCTTCTTCCCTTTTTTAAAGATGGGCACTACATTAGCCTTTTTCCAGTCATCCGGGACCTCCCCCGATCGCCATGAGTTTTCAAAGATAATGGCCAATGGCTCTGCAATCACATCCGCCAACTCCTTTAGCACCCTCGGATGCAGCGCATCCGGCCCCATGGACTTGTGCTCGTCCAGTTTTTCTAAATAGTCCCGAACCACTTCTTTCTCCACAGAGGGCTGGTCACCTTCTCCCCATACTGTGCTGCCCAGTGCAGCAGTCTGGGAGCTGACCTTGTTCGTGAAGACAGAGGCAAAAAAAGCATTGAGTACATTAGCTTTTTCCACATCCTCGGTCACTAGGTTGCCTCCCTCATTCAGTAAGGGGCCCACACTTTCCTTGACTTTCTTCTTGTTGCTAACATACCTGAAGAAACCCTTCTTGTTACTCTTAACATCTCTTGCTAGCTGCAACTCCAAGTGTGATTTGGCCTTCCTGATTTCACTCCTGCATGCCTGAGCAATATTTTTATACTCCTCCCTGGTCATTTGTCCAAGCTTCCACTTCTTGTAAGCTTCTTTTTTGCGTTTAAGATCAGCAAGGATTTCACTTTTTAGCCAAGCTGGTCGCCTGCCATATTTACTATTCTTTCTACACAATCGGGATGGTTTGTTCCTGCAACCTCAATAAGGATTCTTTAAAATACAGCCAGCTCTCCTGGACTCCTTTCCCGCTCATGTTTTTCTCCCAGGGGATCCTGCCCATCAGTTCCCTGAGGGAGTCAAAGTCTGCTTTTCTGAAGTCCAGGGTCCGTATTCTGCTGCTTTCCTTTCTTCCTTGTGTCAGGATCCTGAACTCGACCATCTCATGGTCACTGCCTCCCAGGTTCTCATCCACTTTTGCTTCCCCTACTAATTCTTCCCGGTTTGTGAGCAGCAGGCCTAGAAGAGCTCTGCTCCTAGTTGGTTCCTCCAGCACTGGATCTGGGGTAAATGACTAGTCTCTTGGGACTGGAAGCAACCTGAATATTTTGTGATTTTTTATTTTTTGGTGTAAGTGAGCATTTATCATTAACTACAGCTTCCCTGGGTGGCAAGATAGACTGGAGAGCCTAAAGGGGACTACCTGCGACTCCATGGTAAAACTGATACACTGATACTCGTATGTGTTACTGGGTCTGTAAAATTTAATTATAGAACATACCATCAGTTTGGGGTGTCTGCCCTGTTTTTTACAATCTGCCCTGAGATAGGCACTCCAGACAGTGTGATACCCGTCTTCGTGCTTCTGTTGTATTTTTAACCTGAAACAAGACCAAAGATGGCAAGAAATACTTGAAAATAGTTGGGTAGCTAAATATAAATAATGTGTATATATAGCTTCCCACAAACAGGAAATATACAGGGTTCCACATCATAGTTTGAGTAATTTGAAACCTGGATTAATGCAATATTACATTCCATAGAACATTAATGCAAATGACTGAGTTAGGAATTCTGGGGACACAGCCTTGGGCACAGATATTAGTATTCACAGCAAGAATTTTATAAACAGAATTGCACACTAATAACAAATTTTCACACTGCAGACTGCAATTGCGTGATATAGGTCATCTTTCAGTTTTAATTTGCATCATCATTTTTCTAAGACAAATTGACTAGTATTAGGTTACATTTGCATGAGAGCTATGTGAGCCAGTCCAAAATGGCTCAGAATAGGTTTGAAAGTGTTTTTCCAAGGCCTGGTTTGCATGAGCAATCTCAATGTTAACAACTCCAGAGAATTCAGGTTTGATGGAGTCATGCCCATTTGTAAAGGTTTGCACAGGTTCTCTGGAACCAGAAACAGGAATGAGCTTGTCCATTAAAAAAAAATACTATAGAACTGATTTGTTACACATCAGTGGCACTGTCAACCAGTAGTAGACAATTACTGTACTGAGATTTTGCAAAAGTTGAGAGAAGAGAATTTTAGAGATATAATGAACCAGAACTTCCTTGTCATGCCCCACTCTTCTTTTCATAACCTTCATGTAGGGCCAGATAGAACTGCAATCAGGAAACTAGGTTGAAAGTTCCCATGGATGTTTCTCCATTGCTCTTAATACTATTCCTATGTATCATATTATTCCATCCTCACTTCCACATCCATCACTAGCCCCTGTGTTGTCTAAACCTCCAGTGTCTCTGTGGGAGTCCTTCATGGTCTACACCATTTTGTTTTTCTCTTTTAGCCCCTTCAGAAAGGAAACCAAGTTAAACATCACACATATGAAGCCCTTCTATTCTTTGTTCAGAAAGAGGATCATAGCACAGTTGACCGGCTATATTGCCCTTAGATCCCTCAGTAGCCATCTACATCCCAGATTTTTTCTTTCTTTCTTTTTCAAAATTTTTTTTTGTGAAAAGACAAAGTGACCAATCAAAATGTACACAGTGGCAATACAAAAAATGAGAACCAAAACCCCAAAGCAATTAGGAGATGCGTTCTCTTCTACATAAAGTTTCTATCACAAATACTGAAAAATGAAAAGCTTCAAAAATAATTCAGTCTTTTCCTGAAAAATGTCATTTTCATAATGGTGGAAATTATTGAAAATTTAATTCATTTAATTCCAAAATCTGAAATTTCCATTTTAATTGTTTTTTTACTTCAGAATTTAAAAGTTATCTTGAGGAAAATTGCAATGAAAAAACAAAAAGCCAAGCAATTATGTAGCATAATAGAACAGAAATAGAGATTTCTTCTGCTCCTTCTCTGCGCAACTTTGCCAACCTGTTTTCACACTTTCATAACTCTATGGTTTGGGTGACCTGGGTGTGTAATTTAGCACCAACAAGTTTGCACATTATCCAGTCTATGATATTGCAGACATAGATGTCTGGGGATTTTCAGGCAGATTAATGCTATTATACATAAAAAGGTAAAACGGCATCAGTTTATTAAATCTTGCATACTCTATCTTAATTTCTTTCCTATTTAGAGAAAAAGCTTAGCCAGATATTATCTAAATGTATGGCTTCATCTCTTCCTTGAACAAGAATTTTATGTTCTGTGCATTAGAAGGTTATATAACACTTCCACATTATTAAAGGATTTACTACTACTGAAAGAAACTTCTCTGCTTATGCTGAATGCTTCAGATGCTGATAGCAACCCGGGCAAGCATGAATGTCTGAATGCTGTTATAATAATTGAAGGAATAATGCTTAATCGGTTTGTAACCATGAAAGGTTTTAGATGACTCCTTTCAAAGAAGGATCTCTAGTTAAGGATATAGCAAATACTGTACAGAACTATTATTTGGTACACAGAAGATTTAGAACTAAATGAACCCTTCCTCAATAAATAAATAAATAAATAAATTAAATAAAACCAAGCAAACAAAAACCCTATAGCCTATGTTTTCAAAGGTGACTAGTGATTTTTGATGCCTCTGTTTTTGGGTGGCCAACTTAAGTCAGCTTAAAGTAGCCTGATTTTCAGAAAGTGTGGATGGTCAGCACTTTCTGAAAATCCAGACCCCTTTCAGATGAGCCGAGAACCCCAAATCACTAGTCACTTTTGAAAATGCACCCCAACCCTGTAACCTCAGAGATAGATGGGGCTTTTCTGGCCTGGTAGGGAAAGAGGGTTCTGTGGCTTCTTTAAAGGTCTATCACCTGCCCATCTCCTTCCCTCCACCTCTTGGGACCTAGTTTCTTGTGGGTCTGGGAAGGGGAGTAGCCTAGCTGATTCGTTGGTCTGAGGGGTGTAGCAAACGCCCATTGCTCCTCTGCACCCAAAGGATGGGCATATAATTTTTTCCATCAACTGAGGCATGATTACATTCCCAAAACAGCAGCTTGTACCCCAGGGATTACTGTAGGACTGGGTTTTGAGGTCTGCTGTGGGAATTGCACTAGTCATCTTTTTGAGACTGGGAAGGAATTTTTCCCTCTTTTTGTCTTCCCACAGCAGCCCAGCCTCTTGGTTGGCAGAGTAAGAGGTAAAGTTCAAGTTGTTCAAGTTCAAGTGTATGAACTTGTTCAATAAGGAGTCTGGTTCCCTGTAAACCAGAACTAGAAGTGGAATAAGAGGAAGGCATCTCCTAAAGTTGTGGAACAGGGTTGGGACTCCTAATGTCTGATACAGCAAGGAGCATAGCTCGAAAGCTTGTCTCTTTCACCAATGGAAGTTGGTCCAATAAAAGATTTTGCCTCCCACTTTGCCTCTAATATCCTGGGACCAACACGGCTACAACAACACAGCAAACAATAGGCTTTGGTTGTTTTCCTAAATTCATGTAGCACAAGTCACGTTGAATAAAATAGTACCGTATGTTAAAAACGCAATAGTTAAATAATTTAGTTTGTAATGTCTGCTCATATCTGATAGGCAGTATTGCTCTAATATCAACGTTGCTTTAAAGCAGTTTGATAGTTAGAACAAACAGTGCAGACTGAATTCTCTACTCTGTAACATCAGTGAAACAACAGTGTAATTCCACTATCATCAGTGGAGTCACTCTTTTATAAAACTCGAGTGAGAGTGAAGAATCAGGCCTATACATTTACCATTGAAAGATATTTGCTGTCTACTTTTTCTTTTCTCATTGGATAATATATCACATATGACTTTAGGCAAAATGATCTAATATACAGCTTTTATCTAAGTGACAAAGATTGAAAAACCGTTTAAGGAATGATGTACAAATACTGTAATTATTTAGAGTTCAAGGATAAAATTTCCAAAAATATCCAAGTGAATTATGAGTTGTCCCATTTTCAAAAGTGACTTAGGGCTTGTCTACAATATCGCTTGGCAAGTCAGGGTGTGACCCTACCGTACACGTGTTTACCATGCAGTAGTTTGCTGTGTGGACACTACTACAATGAATTGAAAGTCCCAGAGTGATGTCGCTCTAGGACTTTCAGTGCACTGTCCACATGGGACACAAACCATAGCTTTAAGTGAAACCGGCAGAGTTTTGACTGGGATTATTTTGTGGAAGACAACTCCAGAAATAAACCATAATCCTGCACCAGGAACTATTATCATGGACTCCTGCACCCAGGTAGAATCCCACTGCTTTCATCAGTTCTCTGCACAGTAGCAGGAGTCCCTCATAGAGGATCATGATGCAGGATTGGTGCCAGAGTATGTTCATACATTACGTTTCAATAAACACACTCTATAAAGGGGTTGCCTGCTCGGTGCTGGCCAATGGCAGGCACTGAACTGCATGACCCACTCTCATACTTGGTCTTCTCTGATTACAAACAAATGCAAAGCAAATGGATACACTTGAGTAAGTCAGGTTTAATTCCACTAAACTCATTTGAATTAACTGTGTAAAACAAGTGCAAATGAGGCCACAATTCTGTTCAATGAATCTGCTATTATGAGTAAGTGCTGCAGGATCAGCTCCTATATGGTCAGCTATGTGTTCTCTCATTTCACTGTAAATATGATATTCAGATGGTTTCATTCATTCATGTAATTTTAATATACATTTCCATGCAAAGTTCACATGGGCCATAATTTATTATTTTCATTCAACAAAATATTTAGAGTTACTGACATCAATGTTCTATAATCTTTTGGGATGCATGTCTGCTGCCTGAATCAGTGAAGGGGAAACATGCTGTCAACAGTACAAAAGAACATTTGAATTATATGTTATATAATATAATAATATATATATATAATTACATATTGCATTTCTGGCCTTTCAGTTTAGGGTCAACTGCTGTTACCATTATAGGAGCCTGATTTTTTCCAGAGGTTCTCTCTTGACCTTTTTAGCTCTATTAGGGACAATGGAAAGTCTTCAGTATGAAGCGAACAGCTGATCTATTATAAAAAGGTGCTCAAAGTGCATATCTCAAAAAGGACTTATGATCTATTGAAATGCACTGATTGTAATATTCCAGCGCTGGGTGGCCACTTAATAAATACATACAGTAAGCCTTGTAACTGGTCTTGAAATGGTCCCTGGTTTCAAAACCCATTGTAATTGAATGGAATGATCTTCGCATAAAGAAAAGAGCAATATCCAAAGAGGAGCCAAGGTTACTGTGGGCTGAATCTTGTGGTCCAACCAAGGTGCACTTGACAACTTTGTCACTTATGATCCTTTGATCCCAGGGTTGATATGCTGCCCGGTATAAATTAAAGCAGGTATGGAGATGGAGGAGGCTCTGCTGTCCCTTGCATGGCATCCAACAAGAGAAGGATAGAAGGATCTGTCCAGTGGAGGATACCTGGCCCCTTCCCACTCCTGTCCCATCCATGCACCTCCCCATTTCTTCAGCCCTGACCCTCCTACAGTCAAGGAATCCTCTGTGGCTAGAGAGTCAGGGTTAGGATTTGCCCCTTCCTGGTTAAGATTTATCTCCAGATAATGTATGTCACATCATTTTGATGCTTCCCAGAGAAACATATCCACATCAACTCTCCTAACTACTTACTTTACCTCTTTCTCATACTCTCTGACTTGCATTGTCTTCAGTGCTTTCCCCTGTACTTGGAACTGCCTCCCACTTCCAGTGCCTCTCCTGGAAACCCATTTATTTCACAAATGCTTCCCATGTTGATCTCACCTACAATGTCTCCATATCTTCACTGCTGCCCAATGTATCAACTTTGTGAGATAGGGTAGAAGCTCCTCAGGGCAGGATCCTTGCCCTGTATTTTTTTTTTTTTTTTTTTGGTAGAGCACTGCATGCATTTGATAGCACTCAGTGAATAATGCCTTTTTTATAATCTAGTCATTACAAAAGGAGTTCTCGCGTGGGGTTGCGTCCAAGTGTCTGAGGGTCATAGACCTTGCCCTTCACATACTGCTAAGTGAAGTCAGAGGAGGTTCCCAGCTAGAAAGATGGGAGAGGTCTCAGTATGGAATAGGAGATCTTGGTGGGGAATCAGTTGAAAACTACTGGATAGGGATGGAAACAGGTTTGCAATAACTAAGCTGTTTTGGAATTGTATTGGTTACGAGCTCTTTATTTATACAGTGTGTTCTGAAAATACTATGAAAAGTGGCTGATGCAAGTGTGTAGCGAGATCAGCCAAGGTTGTTTTACTATTATCTGATGAGAATGTAAAATATGAGATACCAAAACAGGAAAAGGACATCAATTTTATATATTAAGAAACAGGACTACCAAATCTCTAACCCCTTGACACGAGATTAGGTAATATTTTCTATAAAATATTTTGTAAAGAATGCAAGGAACTTTTACTGTGAGAAGATAAAAGTGAATCACAGGATCTGATTTTACTCTAGATTATGAACTTCTTATTCACAGTGGAGTCCAGGGGGCTACTAATGTGAGAAACAGCATCACCATCAGGCCCTATATGCTCACTCGTAACACTCATCATTCAATATTTCTCTCTCTCTTAAGGCAAAAATTAATCAACTTTCTTCTCTCCTCTGTTTGGTGGTGATTTTTAGTTTTGACATGGAAGTCAGATGATCCTGCCAGCACATAGTAAGTTTTACAAATCAGATGTTTGATATTTTTGTCTAATGAGGTTCAAGTAATTCATTGATCACAAAATTCTTTGGTAGGGAAAACTAACATTTACTTTTTTTTTGTTTGGTTAGCCCAGCAGCCATGCTTTGCTGTGGCAGTGTCTGAGGTGGAAGCAGAGTTTGTTAATTATGCATTATAGTGAAGATTTTAATAAATGCCATCATTAACTGTTCTTTTATATTTGATGAACCAATCAATATTTTCTCTCTCAGCGATTATAAAGTCATTTAGCATAAAGGCCCTTGATGTGTTCCTGCTATGGCCTTTACTTACAACCCCCTCCAGGTAAGTATTCATTATGTATTTTTAAATCATCGCTGGGATATGATGTACATTGCACCATTCCAAGAAGTAACTGCTCACTTTTCTTTTTACCAAACAAAATTACATATTAAGAGCCTGATCCGGCAACTGCTCTACGCATGAGACAGTCAAAGTTGGGGAGTTCTGGACCCTAAGCACTTGTGTAACCCACTAGTCAGTGTGTATTACATGTCTCTTTCTGTGCCCCATCTACAGAGGATGTGTGCACAGCCCCCCTCGACAAAGACTGACTCTTTAGCTCAAGCTGTAGAAGACTCATACATTTAGCATTGCCTAGTGTGTCAATCAACACGACGATGGTCACATGTTCAGGAGAGGGTCTATTAGTATTTCTATTACAGTAGCACCTAGGAGCTCCAACCAAGATCAGAGGCCCATTGGGTGGGATGACGTACATACACATAGTATAAGACTCTCCTATCCTGACATCAATGTTCCCTAATAGTGCTGCAGATGTATGAATAAAATAATATATGATTGAGGAAAGTCAAAACATCACCTGTGTGGGCATGTGGCCTATGGAAAGGAAGCATTTTGTCCATAATTTTGTCCTTTAATTCTGAGCCAAAAAAAGTGCAGGAGGTTGCCAGAGGCTGGATGGTCTTTTAAGGGGAATCAGGCCCAGCCGTGCCTGTGATCGGAATCAGCTGGGATAAGGTGGTCTTGGGTGATGATTGGACCCAGCTGAGACGTTTTCCACAAAGGGCTGACAGAGCTCAATTAAGGCACCTGGAGGGCAGGCTGGGTCCATTTAAAGATGAGTCACAGCTAGGGGAGGAGCTGGGTGGTTACTATAAAAGGAGGAAGTGCAGCATAGAAGGGGGAGAAAGAGAAAAATAATAATAATGCTAATGCTGTAATTCCTCTCTGGGCAGCTAGGGAGGGGAATGCTCCAATGTTGAGCCCTGATAAAAAGGCAGGGCTTGGACCTCCTCGAAAGAAACCCAGGGAGACATTCAACTGAAGTTACATCTACACTGCATGCTTCTTTCAGGGGCCTGTAGAATACACTCTCATATAGCCACCAGCACAGGTATAAACAGCAGCGTAGCCACTGAGGCATGGCTTAAGTGAGTAAAGACATGCCTGAAAAGTGCGAGTATGTATGTGATTACATACGCTACATACTCTTTACTTTCCCAAGCGTACCTCCCCATCTGCACTGCTATCATCATCAGTATAGTGCCCCACTGCCTCTCCACTGCTGGAGCCCTTCCTCACCACAGGGAAAGATGCTTGTTGTGTGTAAAGTCTGTGCCAGCTCCCCACTGCTGGAGCCCTTCCCCATGGCAGGGAAGGACTTCATCAATGTGGAAAGGTTGCCAGCTCCCTTCTCAGCCTTTCCCTGATGCCTCCCCCCTGCCAGAGCCTTTCCTTGCTGCAGTGAAAGGCTCTGGCAGTGAGAAACAGATGAAATATTTTCCCCATTGTCTCCCCCCCGCCAGAGCCTTTCTTTGCTGCAGTGAAAGGCTCCAACAGCAAGAGGCGGCTCTGGCAGTGGGGAGCTGCTGAAACTTTTCCTCACTGTGTGTCTGCTCCCTGCCAGAGCCTTTTCACTGACAGATGTAGTTACACTCCAGTGTGGATGCAGCAGGCTTTTTTCTGCGTTGTTTAACTACACACATCCTACACGCTGCTAACAGTGGTGTGCTGTGGCAACACAGTCTTGGGGGAATTTACAAGTGGGACCAGCACTGATGGGAGAGGGCAGCAGGGGCGAGAAAAGTCCAACCCAAAGGCAGACAGCCTTAGGAGCAGATGGGATGGGAGTATCCAGACTAGGGGCAAGACTCCAGAGACGTAACCCCTGAGAGCCAGTGTCCTGCAGAGAATGGACAACTGAGGAGGATGGATTCAAACTTCAAGCCTGGGGAAGTGGCAGAAATTGCTTTTGTTGTGTTTTTTATTTCACTTTTGATTTGATTGATAGACTCCAGGGAGAAAGCATGGGTCCGCTACTCTGACAGAAGAGGGGGATGGAAAAGAAGCCCTAGAGGGGTGGAGGACTTCACAGTGATGACTAGTGTCATGCGGGACACTGTTTGGGATACTGACCCCTTGGAAGGGGGGTGGGACACTATAAGTGACCTGGCCAGATGGCTGAGTCATGAGAAGAAGCAAACCAGCACAGTGCTGGAAACAGCTGTTGGCACTAAATGAGAAGAGCCTGCTACACCATGCCCAGCCACAAGGGTCCAGGTCAGTGGTGAGTCTACTTTTCTACAGATTCTAGATCTTACTTCCGTTTTGTCATTTAGGTGCGAGTGATGAATAGAGTTGTTGTTTTTATCATGGGCAGCCTTTAGGAACAGTCATTGCGTGGTTATGGTTTAACAGTGCAAAAGCTGTAACTATTTAGGCCAATTTCAGCCCACTCCATCAAATCCCACAATCATGCCTCCATAACCTCCAAGCTTGATTATAGAAATCCATTCTACTTGGGTATGAAACCAAAATTACTTGAAAAAAAAAAATCAACTTGTGTAGAATACATCATCTCAGCCATTGACAGCGCTGACAGATGACAAGACCACATCACTCCTGGAGAAATGACTACTATTCTATTATATCTATTCTTATTCTCTTATCCTATTCTCTTATTATCAAATTTCTCAATAGACTGGGCCCTCAGATATTTCCTCTTAATGGCAGGCCTGTGCTTGGTGGACTCTCTTCTACAAGTAGTATGGATGGCCACAAACTTGACCTCCCTCAGGATGAAAAGCAAATATCCACTTCTTTGCCATAGTTTTCCCATCATGTTAATCATGTCTTAAAGAGACCAAAAAAAGCCACAGTTTCTACACTCAGCCTCTTCTCAGAGTATGGGATAGAGAAATGAATGGAATTTCTAGGCAGCCATTCCTTTTCTCCTAGAAAGAGTATAGAGTAGGGAACTCAGGTCTGCATACAGACTGATGTTATTTTGTAGGGCATTCAGATACCATGGTGATGAGTATGGCATAAATAATGAGATTAGACAGACAGGCAGGCTGATTGATGATAGCATCCACAATTCCCACTGAAATCAGCTTCTTGGGATCAGAGACATTCTCTTCACCATGATTGTCTATTTTAATGCTATCCCTGTATTAAAGCTGCTGTGCATTCTGGCTCTCAACTCCAGTGATTTTTTTTCTTAAAAAAATAACCAAAAAACAAAAACAACAAACACAGATTTTAAAGGCATTTAGGCACATAGTGAAATTTTCAAAAATACTTCAGGGCCTGACTCCCATTGATTTCCCAACTGATTTTAGTGCATATGCCAACCTATTAAACCCCTGCTACCACAGTTCTGAGCCTTTCCTGAGATTGACTTTAACAGATTTCCATTATGACCTCTCTACATTATTTGTAAAGTACGTCTCACTTTTAACTTAAGGGATTGAATCCTGGCCCCATTGACATCAACAGCAAAACTCCCATTGCCTTCAACAAGGTCAGGATTTTACCCAAACTGCTTAGCTATTGACCACAGTTTATGGGGACCTCTATTTTTTCCCTTTATACACTTTTATCTACCATTAATGCAGTATGCCATTGAATTCCATATATACCATTAAGATAAAGATGACTGTAAATGAAGTATTAGCTTCTACAGTGTAAAATATTTTTTCTTTAATGTTAAGTTTATTTTGAATAATACTAGAACTTCAGAAGTAGGAAGTAATTTTGTAATATCCAAATCCAAATCTCCAAAGTTTATGAAGCAACTACTAATTGAACTTTAATTTCTAATGCTACAAAAATATCAATATGAAGAGATTGGCATTTGCAATTTCCACTTAAAGACAGTTTTATTTCTGAGTACTCTGATTTCCTTGCAAAAAAAACCAAAAAACAGTAAGCTACTAGGACAAAAATAAAACAAAAATAGCTATCATTTCAGGGCTAAAAGTATTCCACTGAAACATCACCCTAAGTAATTTCTGAAAAAATCCTTCCTATATTCCAGATAAACATTATTCTAAGTTAGTACTTTCTAGAAGCTGAAGGCAAATACATTTATTGTAATGGGGGAAAAGGCACAAAGTAGTATTTTTCCATGTATTCAAATCAATAACCATTTTGCAATTACATCTATTTAGATCCTGACTGATCTAATAAAAATGAATTATACTGCATGCGTATAACTAAGACACTTCTCTGCACCATATTCATCACTAGACAGCTGTCTGAGTATCAACACATTAAGTTTAGAATGTCTCATTGCCACAAGGAGCAGATTTTATTATATGAAAAAACAAATATAATGAAATTCATATTAAATATTTGGAGTTTCTGGGAAGACCTCATGATATATGGTAGAAGTCAAAGAAAAGAGATGAAAGTTTGCAGGTTAAAGTACAAAACAAATCATGAGTAACCATTGTAGCATCACATGTACCTTACATCACCTAGAGTTGTCTGCATTTCAGTGTTCACTTGAGCAATTCCTGTATGGTCTGAAATCCTCCATGCAGTTTATAAAGGGGAAGATTTTCAAAGCCATGAATGGGATTTGGGCACCCAACTCCCTTTCGTTTTCAATGGGAAATGGGTGCAGAACTTCTCTTTGTGCCTTTGAAGATTCCCCCCTCCCCCAAACATTAGGCTTAAAGGAACAGTGGAGTAAATTCTGTCCCCACCTCACTGGAGTAGAGGACACTTTGCAGCACACCTTCTGCTGTGCAACCTGTCGGATCAGAATTTGGAGACAATTACCCGGGGGGCTACACAGTGTTCAGCTCTGGTGCAGCTCACTGCCTAGCTCCATGCAGTGGGAACTTGGAGGTGAAGTATAGATATGTACAGACCCGTAGTATATTACCAAAGAGTGAGAAGGTCCATACCAATCCAGAGAGAAAAGCTTGAGCACTCCACTCTATTTTAATATATGTGAGGAGCTGCACTAAAATAGACTGTCTACTGAACCAACCACTCCAGTGCTCTGGCTCTGCACTGTGCCATATGCAAAGCTGTGGCATAGAGCCCAGAAACTAATCCTACAAATGATTATTATTGTTTATGGTTTTGCTGTGTACAGTTCAAATTCAGACAAAGCAGCTTTCATTCCCACCAGTGAACTTTGTTTCATTTACATTTTTTTATAATTGAAATTAATGACAAGCCCCCTTCCTCCTGCAAACCCCCCCAAAACAAAACAAAAACCCAACACTATCAGCTATTAAAATAATTTTCCTCTCTGCAAGAGAGAATAAAGTGCAGCTATACCAACTAACTTGGTATGAAATCAATTCTTCGCATTGTGCACAAATAAAATATGAAATATACATGTGAATGTGTACTATTGTAAATGTAGGTTAGAGAAGGATAAAACATTAGCTTAGCTTCATTGTTTCCAAAATCTATTGAAGGTAAGCATATAATAGCCACTATAACAACTTGTTCCTTCAAAGGAATTCTATGAGGCAGCACAAGTAGCGCAACACTGAATGCAACCTAAATCGCAATGTTACAAATTATTAGCAGCTGCAACCTTAACAGCAGCTTCCCACCCGCCTTACCAGAGTAATTTATTTCTGGGCACTTTTTACAACTGTAGATTAAGTAAAATAAGCAAAAAGTCTATTATTACTGTATTTTATTTTTATTTATTTGTATTGTGTTCGCACCGAGGAGACCTAGTTATAGACCAGGACCCCAACCTGCTTGGTGCGGCAGAAACCCAGAACGAAAAGATTCTCTGCCCCACACAATCTACAGACTAGGAAAGCAAAATTCCAGCTTCCTTTTTTTTCACTGCCATCCCTGGCAAGTGTCTTAGTTTACCCAGGACTATCCTCAGGTGTTTTATTTTTTTTTAAAACTGCATCCAGAAAGGACAATCTACCCATGTATCAGACAATAAATGACAATCTCTGATGGGGAATGTTGATATCTGGTGAACAAGTTCTGTCCTCACAATGTACTTTGTTCAATGGGGCCTCACAAGAATAACAGCCCAGGAGTTGTGTGTTGGGTATAACTATATTTTCCAGATGTTGAAGTGTGTTTTCACCAGGTGAGTTTCATTAAACCAATGGGAGTTGCATGGAAAATAACCTGTGCAATGCTTTCACAAATTAAGATATTAATGTATACTTCCAAAGCATTCATTATTTATCATGGGAAAAGGCGAGGAGGAGCGCTTTGGAGTCTAAGAACACATATTCCATAACATCAATTTTTACAAGTTACAACTGCACTGTGGGCTTGAGCCAAAGTCCACTGAAATCACAAGGTGACTTTCCAGGGACTTTAATGAGATTTGAATTAGGTTCCCAAGTGACAGCTGCTGCAACCCATTCAAAGGGGTGCCACGGACACAGTCATATTGAGTTTTCTGAGCAAAAAGCAGAAAGCTTCAATATTCTTCATGAGATTGGACATCACCATTAAATGCCTGATAAATAACAGTGGTGCCCAAATGCTCACCAGCATAACCATGGAATGCGATGAAAGGCTGAGAGCATTGCCGTAATCAAAGAGAACGACAGTGAATAAGACCATTAACATGGGTTTGTTTGGGGGCTTTCTGTGTCTGTGAGATGAGTCTGTATAGGATTGGTGTGTAAAAAGGGCAATAGAGGGAGAGGAGAAATTGAGCATCACAGATCAGCACTTTCATAATCTCCAAGTATAGCATCAGAAAAACTAAGAGGAGGAGGAAGGAAGTGATTTTTAAACCAAACGGAGACGAAAGAAAGATTACTGGGCAGGACTGTGTTTTGAGCACTGCAATATTCATACAATACACCTCACTAGGGTGACCAGATGTCCTGATTTTATATGGACAGTCCCGATATTTGGGGCTATGTCTTATATAGGTGACAATTACCCCCCACTCCCTGTCCCGATTTTTCACCCTTGCTATCTGGTCACCCTACACCTCACAAGCAGAATCAATGTAATAGCACTCTTAACTACTTTTTGATCTCCAAACAATATTTTTGTGTGTCTAATGTTTTGTTGCTTGCTTTTCAATAATTTACTGGTGCTGAGGCTTTGCTGAGGCTCATGAACCTAGTAAACTTGGAGATTCCTTACCAGGGGATTGTCTCAAGTTTGAAAAGCTCAAACTTCCAACCATCCAGCTCCTGTCATTAATGCAGAATACACATTCAAAGTTGTAATTATGAAATAAAGCTGAAAAACTTTAAAAGTGTATTGGGCTACCCCATAAATCTAATATTTTCTTCATGGACTAAAATGTCTTATATTTTGAGAATGCTGAAATGGGGGATGGCTAACGGAAGGGAATTGGAAGAATTGCAGATGTTACATTAATATTTATTCCAAAGAAAATCCCAATTGTAGCATACAAGTGTTGAAAAATAAATATATAAAAAGCCACTACTGATGCACATAAGAGAAGGCAATGTATTTAACCCAAAGAAAAGACCACAACAGAGGGTACCACACACAACTATATAACTTGCATGCCATGTAGACTATAACAATAGTATATTGTAAATCCCAGTATGTGAGAGAAATACCATCAGATCTTCATATTTTGAAGATAGATGTTCTTTGACTTGGCAACACCTATGGTAGGTCTCCTGATGTTTGATTTACTTTGGATGTGTATTTGAACAAATGCCTCTAGTATCACTATCTTTTCCTTTCTATTTTAGCAGTTGTGAATAGGCAGAGAAGTTATTCATTCAAAACAAAGTTCTTCTCATATGTGTTTCACTGTCGGAGATGTGATAGTGAACCAAACTTGCATGTTTACGTTGTGATTCATTTTGGACCAGAACTTTACTCGGAACCAGGTAGCAATGTAAGTAGGCTTCAAGATATGCCTCAGTGCATCTCAGGTACTGGATAGGCAATAGTTTACAGTTTGATAGAAGCACTAAACAAATTTCCTGTGATCATCATTGCTGGATTTTTCCCTAGACAAAGAACAACCCGTGATTGAAAGAAAAAATGTATTCTGTGAAGATGATTTTAATCTTCACAAATCAAGTGTATTAAATGTCTGTACTGTTTGGCAGATTTATGCATCAATTCTGGAATAAAAGTAATATTAATGGCTTCCCAAGATTTTTTCCTCTTACAACTTCTGTGGGTGTGGGTGAATAGTCCATGCAAAAAAAACTGAGCTGGCCTTGAAAAGGCTGAACTGAATAAAACTTGAATCATGCAAATTTAGTGAGCCAGCTTCCCATATTTTATATCAGTGTAAAGCCAAAGTAACTCCTCTTTCTGCATAGTCACATCACAGCATTCTGATACTTGTGTTGTAGTGTTTCATCACATCATCTTATTGCACCATGACCTCAGTTCCTCAACACAAGGAGGAGAGGTACAACCATGCTTCAAAGAGCATTCTGCTCTAATAATCCAGCCATGGGCCTTAGACTAAAGTATGAGTTTGGGACTCCAGAGTCAGCAGCAAACTCAGTCCAATTTTATGGGTACATCCAATGCTGATATTCTGTCACTTATATAAGCCAACAAAGAATTAGAAGAATTTCCTGTTTGTTGATGTGGAATAATTAACATTCTGATGCTTATTCCTGATGAGGACATGCAGAATTTGGCACTAGAATTGTATACGTGTTGCATATACTGTTATCACAGATATTGACATGAACTCAAAGAGAACACTGGATTCTTAGCACCTCTGACAACTGAATAAATTATTCAGATGTTTAAATATATAGGTGCCCAGCTTTAGGCAACAATTTTTTGTCTGTTGTTGACAATAATAGCACACAATTGCCCACAAGCAGTGGTGAGGTAAATCTTCTAAGTTAATGCAGGCCTGCCATGCTCACTTTTCATGCTGTGAAATCTCCTTTTGAGGGAGATTTCAAGGGAAGCCAGAAACAGGGATGTGCAGAGGTTCCAGAGCCAATACAGAAGTTAAGACTTCTAAGCAGATGGCCTTGGCTTCTGGTGGCTCTGTGAGAACTGGGGTTCTTGGTTCCAAATCTCCCACTTATTATCTGGGGAAAGATACCGCTCCTCCACCAGAATCCCCTTCTAAGGATTTTCTTCCATGGAACGATGAATTTGGCTCCTTTTGTGTCTTACATATACTGCTTATGGGCCAAGTGCCAGACTTTTAAAGGTATTTCAGTGCCCCAAAGCGTAGATGGGCACTTAGTGGGATGTTTAATAGTGCCATGATGCCTAACTCCCATTGAGATCAGTGGGAGTTAGGCACCTAGAAGTTTTTGAAAATCCCACTAGGTGCTTATATGCATCTTTAGGCACCTAAATACCTTTAAAATTTAAATCCTCAGATGGTATAAATTCATGAATCTCCACTGAGGTTAACGGGGCTGCACCAATTTACACCAGCTAAGAATCAGGCCACATATGTTTAAAAAGAAAATGGCATGGGGCTAATACAGCCTATCAGCTGAATGTACCATGTGGAAAATTAGAAAGAGTATTTTGTCAGAAAATCATTAATAGACAAAGAGCAAATATGGAAAAATCTTTAAATTAAGAAATAGTTTCTGCAGCGCTCGAAGATTTGAAACATATGTCATAAAGAAATGTAGTTTATTTAATAAGCACAATTACCCAATAAAAACAAGTATTTCCCCATTACTAGATAGCACTTTTCTAGTTGCCAGTTTATTTATATATTTAGGCTGATTTATTTATAAGCAAATTGATTCTTACTGAATTTGCCTGTAGGTACTGATCATGGTAATTTCAAACATTAACGTAAGATGGGTTGTAATGCAATGAAAAATAAAATGCCAATAAAATACATAGTATGGGAATAAAGCTATTAATTATGAATTTAGAGTGCTCTGCAAAGAATTTAGTTACAAATCATAGCTCTTTAGTAAACTCCACTTAAACTAAACAAAAGGGAATGACTCTACAATGACTCAAATCTTCATAGTGAGATGGACAGATTGCCAAGTGAGTGCAAGGAAATTCTGACAATACTGTACTACAAAGCAAGTATTTCAAACTAAAGGCTTGTTAGCTGTTGCATAGTGGATTAGATATGACACTTGTGAATATTTCATCTTTTAGCTTTTATTTCTTGTAAGAATGGGAAAAAATGCCACAGTGTTTCTAAGATGTTATGCCATCATAACCCACTGTAGTAATTTTCATTATTACAGACTGGGGACATGTGCAATTTAGACATTCTTAAAGTATGTTAATTTCTATTGTCAACTCTTTCGGCTTGAAAATCAGAATGAATGTTGTCCTTCTGCTGATCATTTGGCAGAGTGGAGTTATGAGTGTGCTACAGCTAGTGGCCCAGTCTTGCTTCCCCAGAAATCAAAGGCAAATTTATCATTGAACTCAGTGAGAGCAGGATCAGGTCCTAATTTCTCTGGGTGGAGGGGGAATATGGGTCTTATCCAGTAGTATTCAGGAATCCCAGCCGTGGACCGATTATACTAGCCTATGTATGAGCAAAGAACAAAAAGACAGTCCCTATCCTGAAGAACTTACAGTCTAAGTAAATATCTGTTCTACCCCTGGATTGCAAGGACTCCTATTTTGGTAGTAGCAAAGCCATCTATCCAATAAGAGCGTCCATTGTAAAGGAGAGCCTCCATTGGCCACTGGGAGCTGCACGCTACCCACACAATTGGCTCTGTCCTCCCACACCCCAGCCTGATAATGATATCCAGCAATGAAGGCCAGCATTCCTTAGGAAGTATTTGGCACTGCACTGTAACTGGTGCTGTCTATCATGCAGTTAATCTTCTGTGTGCCTCCTCTTTCATTAGTCTTTCCAAGTGCTCAGTTTGCTAACCCCCAGTTATCTTATACAATTGCTCTGCTTTCTTGTTCTATTGTACTTTAATTTTCTTTCCTCAGTTATGTTCATCTCTCTTTCATCACTTGGCTGCCACAGGTTCACTACTGTATAATTTACTATGTGACCTTTTATTTTAATACGTATTCCTCATCCCATTATACCTGACTGTCTGAGGCTACCTTAGGCTTCTTGAACCCCTCTGTCTTATAATCTTATTTTATTGCTCCGTACGATGTCGTCGATACACATTTTTATCACTAATAAAATATTAATCTTCTGCCATACAAATTTACTTCCCCTGAAGTTTTATTTATGACCATTTTGCATAACATTTGCAATTCCAGACAGGAGACAAGTTGTTTGAGCAGCACAATGGCAAGAGGTTGACAGATATTATGCTGATATGAGTAACACTCACAGTGAACAAAAAAGATACTTGGGTTGGGGGAGAGTAGGTGTTAGAAACAGGGCCTGTTATTGCATCAGGGAGATAAATTGACTTTGGTGACATGACCACATTTTAGGCCACTATTTAGAGAACTCTAAAATTTAAGGCATTTTTTTTAATTAATGAAAACTTTTTTCCTAAGTGCCAGTACATAAGCTGTCTAGTTAGATGTATCCATGTAAAAACAAGTTTGACTGTGTATGGTTTGTCCACAGTGTGATTAAGTACCTAGGCTCACATCAGAGCATGATAGCAGTTGAGTGACCAAGTAAGGCCAACACTCCTAGTTATAATATTTTGCCACAGATAGTAATAAAGTTAGCTGCAGCTGTTGTGTAGTCTATTCCCTGGCTCTTTGGACTGGCCCTTGGGAGAGGTTTATCTGATACAGGGGACACACACACACACACACACACAGCATTTAGTAAACAGCATCTTGAACCACAGGGATCAATGCCCAACTCTTTAGATGGAGGCAAATGAGAGAGAGGAAAAGAAGACAGAGATGAGTTGCCAATACCTAAAGTACATGATTTCGATCATATATACAGGGCATTCAAGTTCCAGTGTCTCATTCCCATTACAAAGAATAAAGACAGGGAAACATCAACGACTGTAACAGGAATATATGAGATGCCCCGAAGGTTGCGGGCATCAAACAGTTCTGGTGGCCAGCTTCCCACAGCTGGCAGTGGATCAACTGTTCCAGATGTGGTGTTTTGTTTTGTTTTTTTATCTGTAATTGTGAAGAGTTAACAGGGGAATTGGAAAGTCAGACTCAGTACAGTCATGTCATAGCATTAGTACATAAGGTTATTACTGCTTTAGGGTTTCTCGTCACAAGATCCTTCCAAAGATGCATATTTCTTCCAAGAATTGTATGCACCTACCTGTGGTCATATGCTAATGTACCCATGGGGATGCTTCTGCACACATCCATACACCTACGATTGTTGCTGAAGGTGTGTTGAAAATCAGATTGTTTAGTACACTGCTGTGTCTATGCAACTCTCTTGCCTTCTAATTTGTGCAAGCAATGGAATTCACTTATAACTACACTTGCTTTCTTTGCCATATTCTCATTCTGACTTAGTGTGCATGTCACAGTTCTGAAAATATTGGTGCCTTGATGTGAAATCTGAAAAAAATGGAAGTGTTTTGGAAGTGTCAGTGCCTTGGTTCTGCACACACAACTGTGTTTGCATAGACCCTGGTCCAGTGAAGAGCTGCAGCATGTGCTTAAATTCTTTGCAGGATCCAGCCCATAATGCCCCTTTTCTCACAGTTGCAACCATGACTGAAAATCCAGCCCACAAAGTTTTTTAAAATGTCACTGAGAAGTTAACTATGTGGAGAGGAAAAAACCCACAATTTGAAAAATGCGTACAATATTTATCCATGCTTCTACAATATAGCTTTGTAGGATTAAACAAATGACAGGTTTTGTTTGCAGTTTATATTGTTATAAAAGATTTTCCAACACTATCAGGGGGAAAAGGAGATTAGTACTGTCATGGTTTGCTTTTATTTCAGATATATTTTGAGTGCAGGGGGAGGAGGAGAAGAGATGCTTCCAGACACCCAGGAAGACTGTTTATCCCCATTTCACATCACTTAATAGCCGATTACAAAGAGCAGGAGACAAGCAATTGACACTCTTTCTATTCCTAAACATTGTTTGGGGTTTTGTAGCATGGACTTCCCTACTACCTCCACTTATTTGGAGGAAATAGCTACTTTACAATTATTATTGGAACAAAGGGATCATTTTTATCCTGTGATGTTTTTAAATGAATTATGCTAGAGCTTGAAAGAACCCATGCATTTTTTTTAATTGCATACTGTTTAATCATGTATATCTTTTGCTTTCTGTTTCTTTTAATGTAAGCTAGGATAAATTTGAGCAAAATATGGTCTTTATTAGAATAGCATTCTGTTTTTCTGTACTTTCAGGTAACAGCAATGATGTCTAGTTTGAATGAAGGTACAGTGAAAGATTTTTCATTTACCTTGCCGTCTTGAAGTTTGGTTTTAATGTTGCTTTGTGATTTGTTAAATTTTATTTATCATATACACTCTGGGTTCCCCCCCCCCCACCATGGATCCTAATAATCTTTGTGAAGACATGGTTCAACTCTTCTAATTGGTCATAGGCCATGGGCTACTAGATGGGCTTATTGGGCTTATAGTTATCACAGGTACCGCCACCTAGCTATGATCATCTATGAGCATTCCTTTCTTGATGAACTGTTGTCAGGGAAAGTGGGTTTCCCCGCCCCCAATCTCATTCCAAACTGAAGACTTTACTCAGTCCACTGAGTACTCCAACAGTACTCCTGTTGAAGTAAATTGGAGTTTTGCCTAAATAAGTACTAAGAATAGACTTCAAGAGTCCATCCTACATAGGGTGACCAGATAGCAACTGTGAAAAAACGGACAGGGATGGGGGGTAATAGGAGCCTATATAAGAAAGTACCCCAAAATGGGACTGTCCCTTTAAAAATCTGGTCACCCTAACCCTACATCACTATTTACCCATATTGGCAATGCCATGTTCTGCATTGTGCTTCAGAGAGCAGCACTGATTTTTAAGAGGTAAATGGATACTAAGTAGATATCAGCACATCTAGCAGAAAAGCCTGTTGCTGGAAAGCCAGATGAAATTGTATCTACCATACCATATCTATTTTCCCTTCACTTTAAAAGGGATTCACTTTTGAACTGTATTACAAAGATGTTTGAATCGAGTCATTGATTCGGTTGCTAAAAAATATGATTATAAGCATCAGGGAGCAATTACCTGCTGTTATCATACAGACATTCTTGTATACACAAGAATTCTCTCGTTATGTAGATTTAATAGAAACAACTAATTATTTTCAAATAAATACATTCCTTCATGATCATAAAAGAAATGCATGGAGGATAACAGACAGAATTCTAGGTATGGTATAAGAAGAAAGTAATGTGGACTTGCCACTCAGTAAAGCCAGGCTGCTAGCATGACATATCTCCCAGGGGAGAACCAATGCAGCTTGCATCACATCAAAGGAGCTTTTTTCTTGAGAGAAAGCACTATCACGGGCCTATGTAACTCTTTCAATTGACTTTTGAATCATGCCCAAGTGAAGGTAAGTGTCCTGGAGAAGCAGGACTGCAGACCTGAACTTGAATGTATAAGACAGACTCTCAAAAGAAATAGTGGGCTCGTTAGAGTGGGAAAACATATGGGGCTGCTCATGGGTAAGCCGAGTAAGTGAGGAGATCAGGCCACCAGCAGCCTCTACACTATGATTTTGATGTCTTGGAAAGGAGGTAGGAAATTTGGCCACCAGAATCCTCCCTTAATATAGCTGGTTGATGCATATAACCTGATGTGCATCTTGTATATGCTTGTACCTATCTTTGTGATTTTGTGCCATCTTTCTTCTTTGTCATGAGAATGAGACATTGGAACTTCTGTGCTTGTGTGTATATTTGTTCATAGGTATAGAGGTGCTTTCAGTAACTCAACCAAGAGCTTTTTCAATGCTCCTTCCCCCCCTCCCCCATTCTAATCAGTACAGCCCCGAAGCTCAGACTTCTTGTTCTGAATTAGTGGTTTAAAACTTTAGACTCAACCATCTCTCAAACTTGAAACAAAATGGTTTAAATCTGAAAATGTTTAGATGACTATTATTTTTTACATTATTTTCAATCTTCTGCTATCTCCAAATGTCCTCCACTTGTGTGTGTCTGGCACTAGAATATCATCAGAAAGGCAATTTAATAGTGTTTCTGATCCAAATGGGAGCAGGTTTTGTTGTGGTTCAAACATAGGCAACAGATAGCTGAGTTCTGAGGCTTTTGCTTCTTCTATTATAAGGAATTTATAATAAAATTATACTTACCTTGAATATGGGAAGCTTGAACAACCTTAAAGAAAGAGTTTTAAACTTTTTGCAAGACCAGTATAAGACACCTTTGTAACAGGAGACCCATTTATCAGGCATAGAACATGAGAAATTGAAAATGGGTTGTATGGGATAAATGTGTTTCTCATCCAATTAAAAAAATAAGAAAATGTGCCTATTTTAAAAATCCCAAACCTTTTGACATTAATCCCTCATTATCTATGTTTACTGTAATAAAACATTATGCATAGTAAAACAAATACAATCCAGTTGTAAGTAATAGAATGAACTAACTATATGTTGAAGAACCTTTCCACTAATTTAGAGTATAAAATCATATATGAAAAAAACATCATCCCTTGAAAAACCTTGCTTCACTAAGCACAAGAGTATATCCATTATTTACATGGGAAATATATTTTTACAGTTCACTTGAACAATAATCATCCTTAAGACTTACTAAGAGTTGTTCAGAAGCTGCTTCTCAATTGACTCTTAAGCCACTTTATAAAGAAACCACTTTTATTAATGTTTCAGAATATTCATGATAGCTCTGATTACACCAGTTCTCTCCTTGTGTCTTTGCACAAAATTTTGAAATATTTGTTTGACAAACGTACCATTTTGAGATGCCTTTAAATACCATATAATGTTAACTTTTAAGTATATTTAGATGGTAAGCTCTTTGGAGCAGGCACACTTTTTTTAAATGTCTTATCGGACAAAAAATGAGTACACTTTTAGATACTATAAATAAATAATTTACTTTTGAATATTAATGATCCCTCCTATGTTAGAAGGGATTAGTTTTATGTAATTACATTTGACTTACATGTTTTATTGAGTTTACTTTGGAATAAGTTTCTTAATGCACTATTGACTCATATTTGATTTATCATGGTTATTTTCAAATCCACCAGACCAGCCAGAAAGATGACCCACTAACTTCAATAGGACTAGCCATGTATTTAAAGTAGTGCATATGCTTCATGATTTACTGGATCAGGGCACAAGGGAGGGGAGAATCAGGCCTATATACTATAGTGACACAGAGTGGTCAGCCACGAGGTATCTTCTCATACAAGACATGAACCATTTCACAAATACATGTATGGGATTTATATCAGCCCTCCTCACCATCAAAAAAAGTACCTAGCAAATTATAGCCAACATATATGTATACCCGAATGCCAATTTATATTGTATCACTTCTACTCTATTTACACTACATCATGTACAACAGGGTTTTTTTTTATTTTGAGTAGTTGCAAAGAGTCAGCAGGATTGGAGGGACCTCAAGAGGTCATCTACTCCAGTCCTCTGAATGCCAGGCAGGATTAAGTATTATCTAGACCAGGGGTAGGCAACCTTTCAGAAGTGGTGTGCCGAGTCTTAATTTATTCACTTTAAGTTTTCGCATACCGGTAATACATTTTAAAGGTTTTTAAGAAAGTCTCTCTCTATAAGTCTACATACAACAGTAGTTTAGTTATATTATATATATATATAAAGTAAACAAGGTTTTCAAAATGTTTAAGAAGCTTCATTTAAAATTAAATTAAAATGCTGATCTTAAGCCGCCGACCGGCTCAGCCCACTGCCAGGCTGTGGTTCCGTTCACCTAGGCTGGCAGCGGGCTGAGCGGGGCCGGCGGCTGGGAACCCAGCTGGCAAGGGGCCGGCAGCCAGAACCCCAGACTGGCAGCGGGCTGAGCAGGACTGGGACCAGCAGCGGGCCGAGCGGCTCAGCCCGCTGCCGGTCTGGGGTTCTGTCTGCTGGCTCCTGCCAACCAGGGTCCAGCTGCCGGCCCCGCTCAGCCCGCTGCCAACGTGGTGCTCAGGGTGGGGGGTGGGGATGTGGGGGGTGCAAGAGTGAGGGCATGGGGTGTGGGGGGGCTGGGTATGTGTGGAGGATTCAGGAGTCAGGGCAGAGGTCTGGGGGCATATGACAGGGTGCAGGAATCAGGGCATGGGGTGTGGGGGGGGCTGGGTATGTGTGGAGGGTGCAGGAGTCAGGGATGGGGTCGTGGGGGGGCATACAGGAGGCTGGGATGCAAGGGGGTGCAGGGGTCAGGGCAGAGGTGCCTGGGATCAGGGGTTGCTCCCAGCCCCCTGCCCCGAGCAGCTCACGGCAGGGGGCTGGAGGGATACGCCCCGCTCCTAGCCTCCTTCCCCCTGCCTCTTCTCTGCCTCCTTACCGGTCTGAGCAGCGAGGGCGCTGGGGCTGCTCTTCTCCCCTCCCTCGCAAGGGCCATCAGCAGCAGGGAGGGAGAGGAGGCGGGGCTCGTCGCAGCACGCTGGGGGAAGAGGCGGGGGAAGCTTGGCTGCTGCCCGAGCCTGCCCTACAGCAGCAGCCGGCAGGACCAAGCTTGCTTCTGCCCCCTTCCCCTGCCAGAGAGAGCGGTAGGCAGGGGGCGGAGAAGAGCGGGCTGGGTCGGGCAGGATTTTTAATGGTACGCTGCTGCCTGCTGGGGTCCGGCTCAGCCCGCTGCTGCGGTTCGGCAGCAGGCTGAGTGGGACCCCGGCAGACAGCAGCGTGCCATTAAAAATCGGCACGCGGGCCATAGGTTGCCGACCCCTGATCTAGACCACTCCTGACAGGTGTTTGTCTAACCTGCTCTTAAAAATCTCCAATGACGGAGATTCCACAACCTCCCTAGGCAATTTATTCCAGTGCTTAAGCACCCTGACAGTTAGGAAGTTTTTCCTAATGTCCAACCGAAACCTCCCTTGCTGCCATATATACCCACTGCTTCTTGTTCTATCCTCAGAGGTTAAGGAGAACAATTTTTCCCGTCTTCTTTGTAACAACCTTTTATGTACTTGAAAACTGTTATGTCATCTGTTCCCCCCCCCGCAGTCTTCTGTTCTCCAGACTAAAGAAACCCAATTTTTTAAATCTTCCCTCATAGGTCATGTTTTCTAGACCTTTAATCATTTTTGTTGCTCTTCTCTGGACTTTCTCCAATTTGTCCACATCTTTCCTGAAATATAGCACCTAGAACTGGACACAATACTCCAGTTAAGGCCACATCAGTGTGGAGTAGAGAAGAAGAATTACTTCTTGTGTCTTCTTTACAACACATCTACTAATACATCCAAGAATGATGTTTGCCTCTTTTTTTTTTTTGGCAACAGTATTACACTGTTGACTCATTTAGCTTGTGGTCCACTATGATCCCCAGATCCCTTTCTGCTGTACTCCTTCCTAGGCAGTCATTTCCCTGTGTGTGCGCAACTGTATGTTCTCTGTGTGCGCGCAACTGTATGTTCCTTCCTAAGTGGAGTACTTTGCATTTGTCCTTATTGAATTTCATCTTATTTACTGCAGACTTTCTCCAGTTTGTCCAGATCATTTTGAATTTTAATCCTATCCTCCAAAGCACTTGCAACCCTTCCCAGCTTGGTATCATCTGCAAACTTTATAAGTGTACTCTGTATGCCATTATCTAAATCATTGAAGAGATTGAACAGAATCAGATCCAGAACTGATCCCTGTGGGACCCCCCTCTGTGAATGGTTTTCCAACCAGTTATGAACCCACCTTATAGTAGCTCTATCTAGGTTGTATTTCCCTCGAGAAGCTTTACTGTACTTTTAGTGCAAAGGTTAAACTTGCTACTAAATTACTCCAGGATAATCATAATGGTCCAAAATACATTTCATTAAATTATCCATCTGTCAGACAGAAGTAAAGGGAATTTCTCAAACAAAGAAATTCAGGTCAAGATTTCATTCTACTCTTTCTTCCCAAGAAATTTTCCCTTCTTAAAGCCTGCTGATTTGTTTCCTTTCCTTCTTGTGTTTTCTCCTCACTCGCACTATGGTATAGTGGTGCAGAATGATCAGGAAATAATATTTGGGCTAATGCTAAGCAGTCATATTTCATGGCATTATTTCTAGCACCAGACATGCATCAGACAGCTTTCCAAAGCAGCAGATATGTCAGGTTATTTGATTTAACTGTGATTATTTTGCTGGTAGACAGAGTTACTCAGGTGCACCAAATATTTCATACTTCACTCCTAACACTTCTTATCAGTTAGAATCTCTGCCAAAAGTTGACACAATAAACACATCACTAGTTATGCCCATACTATCTTAGTTGGACATGTGTTTGCACCTATTCACTCTGACCTCTTTTTCATCCATTAATACATCACTCAAAACCAAATAATTTCCTCACCACTATCTAGAATGGCTCAGTTTACATAGCAAAGATACTGTTAGCTGTTTTGAACTTAGGGCTCATCTACATAGCAAGCTAGTGTGTGGCAAGCCAAGGTGTGAATCTACAGCACACTAGCTTTCCGCACCCTAACTCACCATGTGGATCCTCCTGCAGAGCACTGAATGTTGCATAGTACAGGGATCTGGGGCAAAATTGGTCCTGCTAGTGAAGGCAGGGGAGTGGACTCGATGACCCTTCGGGGTCCCTTCCAGCTCTATGAGATAGGTATATCTCCATATATTATATTAACTATAGTGCACTATAGCAGGATCCTTACAGCGAGTTAGTGTGAGGCAAGCTAGTGCACTGTAGATTCACAGCCTGGTTTGCTATGTGCTAACTTGCTGTAGGTAAGCCTTTAGTAGGAGCCTGTAGGTAACTATGTATCCTGTATCAGAGGGGTAGCCGTGTTAGTAATCTGCGTCTGATGAAGTGGGTATTCACCCACGAAAGCTTATGCTCCAATACGTCTGTTAGTCTATAAGGTGCCACAGGACTTTTTGTGTATCCTGCTGCATCTTGAGTGCCAGCAACTGTGCTATTTTTGTTACCATGGGACCACAGTAGTACCCTTTTTTATTGCACTGTATACTATTTTCCCCGGAATATTACCCTTTGCAGAGAACCTCTAGAAATAGGGTGACCAGATGTCCCGATTTTATAGGGACATTCCCAATATTTGTGGCTTTGTCTTATATAAGTGCCTATTACCCCCTTACTCCCTGTCCCGATTTTTCACACTTGCTGTCTGGTCACCCTATCAAGAAATCTTATAAGCTACATGGTATTTTTATTCCTCTGGACTGAGAAATCAAGGAAGTATCCACACTGAATGCTTGTGTATGCTATTAAATCTAATTCCATTTATTTATTTCTCCTTTTGTAATGAAATCTTTTCAAGGGATCCAATCACACCCCCTTCAGAGAAAGTGGAAAAAGTCCCATTGATTTCACTGGGAGTTGGAAAAGGCCCTAAAGCAACGGCAAGTCTATGGATTCTATCGTTTGTACTCTATTCTGCTGTCTTGTAGAGCAGCATCTGCTCTTCCTATAGATTTCTGCACTGATAAGGAATTGGGGGGGAGGGGCGAGTTCTCCCTTACACCTCGATTAAAATATCTGTAGTCTTTAAGCTTCAGGAATTTGCAGCAAAAATGTATTTTACTTACCAGAATTACTAAATATGCAGTGGCAATTTAGGACATTATACTTCAAAGAAAATAGCACCCTCAAAATTTTCTAGATGAAATTATAATACTCCTTTACACATGCTAAAGTACAGGTACAAATTATTATTTCCTGCAATAATGAAACAATAAGCCAGGAGAAAATGTTCTAAGAAAAACTCTGATGCAAGCATCTAAAATGTTCTTTTTCATTTGAATGTAAATAATTCTTGCTTGTTTAAAGAAAGAATATAAATGTCATTCCACTGAGAATTTACTTCTGATCTCTGGTATAATTTAACTATAAGTCTTAATCAAGGAGGATTATTATAGCAAATAGAATGGGGTAGGGGTTGTGATATGTCTAACCTTCAGTGTTTAATGCCATGTCTAAAAATATGATTAGATTTGAAAGCATGGAAACTGGTAAGCCACTACCTTCAATGTCTCAATTTTTCATAATATACATAAACTTAAGTAGAGACAACTTTGTAATCAAGATTGATACTTTCTTGCAAATATTATATTGATCAGCACAGTGAATGAGTGCTAAAGAACACATTTCCTAAACATGAGGCATAACCTTAAAACTCCACATTTCAACATGCAGTGATGGAGGAGGCAGAGGTAGGGTCCCCCAAATTACATGACTCATAATAATTAATACAATTAATAGAATACTAATCGCAAGAAATAATGCTAAGAATACCTTGCATTTAAATTTCATTATGAGGTCTCAAAGTGCTAATTACATTGTATGTATTAAGTCTCAAAAAACCCTACAATTATTTTCCTTATATTGTAGGGGGGAATCTGAGGCAGAAAAAGATTATTTAAGCTCCAAATTGTCCACTCATTTAGGGTCTCTCCATTTTTGTGTGCACTGCTTGAGACGACTACTGGTTTCCAAAATGTAGATATTGTGCATAAACTTTGTTTCTTTTTCCCTACACATCTGGGAACAAATGGGAATAATAATACTTTCTTTCTTTAGTTTTTAGGAAATACTTTCAGGTTCTCCAGAAGAATAAGTGTACATTATCAGTTTTATGTTACTCAGAATAAAGCCGGATACATGGCTAAGTATTATTGTTAAGGAGAAAAAACAAGAAGTGGATCTTCTATCTCATCAACCTTCACTTAGTTCTATACCTTTTCATTTTCATCCAACTTTTTATTTACCTTCCCTTTTTACTTTTCCCCTTCCTATGCAACCTTTATTTCTCCTTTGGTGCTCTGAATACAGTAGGCACTGAAAACCTTTATATAAAAAATAAATAACAGAAGAATATTTCATTCTTCAGGCATGCAACTGCGCTACACAAAGCCTCATTATGGCCCTTTTGATCTACCATACATTAAGAAATACAGGCTTATCAAAAAATGTTTGGCTGCTTGTTATACAAGCTATGTTTGTACTCTATTAAATGATGGTAAGTGTGCTTTGTGGTTTTCCAATTATTTAGACTAAAGTACAAATATGTGCTGTTAATTGGTTAATTATCCTTTGTAAACAGCAAAGTTGGCTTCCAGAGATGTTTGCTGCTTTTTAAATGCTCTGATCTTTTAGAAAATCTTATTTTGTTTGGATTGCAATTTTTTTATGTTCCATAACTAAACATGCTTTTGTAATTAACAAACAATGTTAAAGAACAAGAGTGATAAATTGGAACTGTGGAGTCATGAAAGTTGCATTGATTAAACCTTGAAAAAATATGTAAAAATAAGAGTGATTTAAACCTCGAAGAGCATGTATATTTAAAGTAAAACAAGCGCTTAAGATGAGGATTGGCTAATGTAGTTTGGGAAAGCTTATTCTTGTTACCCTTTCATGTGCTATGAACTGTTGCTCTGCACCAATAAACAGTTGCCGTGTTTCACCCAAGAGATGGTTGCACTTCATTAATGAGAAGAGTGCTTCTGATATATTATGGATTATAATTCATAAAGGTGAGCAAGAAAGCCCTTGTTAACATTTGTAAGGTGCTTTGGGAATCTTTAGGATGAAAGGTGTTATGGGCCTGATCCTGGGAGGTGCTAAGCTATAAACAATGTTGACAGGTGTCGGTGCTCAACATTTCCCAAACTCAGGCCCCATATAAAGATAAGGTTGACATCCTTGTTGAAACTCTCCAGTTCCACTGGCAGAATAAGCTTACTGGGCTGAATCTTGGGTGGGTGGCAAAGGAGGGAAAAGCAATCAGGGCCGGCTCTAGGCACCAGCAAACCAAGCAGCTGCTTGGGGCAGCACATTTGCAGGGGGCGGCATTCGGGCCATCCTTGTTTGTTTGTTTTTTTAACTCACTTCTTCCCCTCTCAAAACCCTGCAGAAGCGGAGCCACGGAGCAGCTGGGGATCCAGCATGGGAGCTGAGAACCCACGGGACCCTGGGAGCTGTAGTTCCTTGGCTAGCTCCCTGCCTAGAGAGCCAGCCCTGGAGCAGGGAAAGAACTACATTTCCCAGCAATCCCTTGGCCGCTATCAACAGGAAAGGGAGGGGGAAGGAGTGACGTAGCTGAGCCATGCTGTAGCTTGCTGTGAGTTGAAAGGGGTGGCCCTGTGAATGGGGAACAAGTGTGCCCAGCCCAAGGGGTAGGCGGCTTTGGTGCAGAGATCCCCTTCAGAAGACTTCCCCAGACTGGATTAGGGATACTGGTGTAACCTCACCTTGCAGCCCCCAAAGAAGGAACTGGGTGGACTAAATGGACAATGTACCTCTGTATCTGAAGCCTAGCAAGGGAGGTACGTGGATCCCACTAGAATTTAAAATGAAAACTGAAAGAGGGGAAGCTCTACTAGAGGACTTGGGCAGCTTTAGATACAGTACCAGGCACGTAGGAGGATTTCCACTTCTGAACCATGGAAGCAGAAATTGGCTTTTCCTTTCTAGATTTAGCTAATATTCAGAAAGGGAATCTAGCACCTGCCCTCCAGATTTGAACACCCTCAAAATTCAGGAGTGCTCACGCTCAATTTGGGCAGCTGTTACTTCATTTCTCCCAAATCAAATATACTGATCCACTGTAACTTGCTGTAGATAAAGTAGGATAAAATTGAGCAAGAAACGCTTCCCAGTGGTTATTAGGACTGGAATTGCTATTTTCAACAGCCATTGCTTTTTTTTTTTTTAGTTTTATTTGTTTAAAAGGAAGACAGTGATATTGCATTGGCAAATTCCCCATAGAAACAAAGAGTGGAGCAAAAGAATAATAAAGGCACCTCAACTGTTCCTCATTTATGTAGGACTGTCTTATAATATGCATCCAGATATCCTCCAATCACACAAGCTGAAAATTGTTTCACTTTACTGCAGTTCTGTAACTATATGGGAACCAATCCTGTCTGTGTTCTGTGCACATCCAAAATTCCTGCTGAATGACCCGCCCTGGGAGCGAGTTACCAGTGACCCAGGGCTGGGACAGCAGGAGGGTGCAGGTTGGGGGGGAGAGCCCAGGGCTGGGGCAGCAGGGGGGTGGGTGGGTAGGTGAGGGGGGAGCCCAGCGCTGGGGCGGCAGGGGGTGTGGGTGGGTAGGTGAGGGGGGAGCCCAGCGCTGGGGCGGCAGGGGGTGTGGGTGGGAGCCCAGGGCTGGGGTGGGGGGCAGCCAAAAATGTTTTTGCTTGGGGCAGCAAAAAACCTAGAGCCGGCCCTGAAAGCAATAGCACTATTGCAAGCAACCCCCTTTCCCCAATCTCCTGTAAATGAGCTTTCCTCAACCTGAGCAATGCCACAACCACCACCTTGCACCTGATTTTTTTTTTAACCTTCCTTCTTCAGGCTGACCTTCTCCCCCATAATAAATCAGCTAAACACAGAGCCAGTTTGCTTGATTTCTAGAGNGGGGGGGGGGGGGGGGGGGGGGGGGGGGGGGGGGGGGGGGGGGGGGGGGGGGGCGGCACACGGGAGAGGAGCCTTCAACTGTTCGAAGGCCTGGCTGGCTTCATTCAGATAAACATCTCAACATATGAATGCTTATCCTAACCTCAGTGAGAATAAGCTGGAGATCTGGCAAAAACAGGTTGTCTCCACAAATTTATCAGCAGGTTTGAGTAATCCAGTAAATATCATTTCTCATGGGATTTCTGCACCTAGTCCAAAAGGAAAGTAGGAAATGCAGAAGCAGTCATACAAATAACTTTTTATAATCTCCCCATTTTAGGTGCCCTCTCCCAGGCAGTTACTTCAATATTTAGATGGGAAGAGCCAAGGAACTGTGTCCAAGGGGCACAAGGCCTTGCCCTTTGGCCAGTTTTCCAGGTCTCTAATCAGAGATCCCTCCTACAAAAGTCTTACCTAAAGTTCAAAACTCAAAGCACAGAGATATAAATATCTCCCCCTCCCAGAGTGTAGTCTCCCATCTGACCTATGGCCCCAAAGATGTGGCTAGAGCAACACCCAATACATTGCCCTTCCAAACACTGCTATTTAGGGCACTGCTCTAGTCATATGTCTATGGCCACAGGCCAAATGGAGACTTCACAGCGGTTACCCAAAGAGAGAGACTGAGCAGGAACCAGAGGGGGGGAGGGACAGACTCAAGAGGAAAACAGGGGAAGTGCTGCTGGGGATGAGGGCAACTTGAAGGGGAAGTTATGGAAAGCAGGGGAATGAGGGAAAATTCAAGGGAGGAATTATGGATTTGATAAGGTGTAGGAGCAGAGAATGAATGGATGGGGAGCAAGAGGACCAAACTAGTGGATTTGACACTGGAAATTTGTGTCAATGAGCAATGCAAATGTTGCAATTATGCAAATTGGGGTGCAGCGGGGCAGTCACCCCCCTCCGGTTAGGAAGGGGTTAAATGCAGCCAAGGGAGGCTGGTTGGGGAGTCAGCCATAGATGTGGTTGCACCCAATTAGGGAACAGCTGGCCCTGATAAAAGGGCAGGCTGAGTGAGAGAGTGAGAGAAGATTCTTGCTCCAGCTGAGGAGCAGAGAGGACCAGGCTGCTGGGGAGAACAAGCAGGGTTCCTGAGACAGAGCAGGGCTGGGGAAAGGCAGGCCGAGCTGAGGAGCTCTGGCCTGGCGAGTTCCTAGGCTGAGGCCTTGCTAAAGGGCTGCAGGGAGGCAGCTGGGGCTGGAAAGGCAGCAGGTCCAAACCCCCTTGCTGATGATGAGTGGCCACTTCAGACTGCAGTTTGCTCCTGAGGGAAGGGGCTAGATGAAGACTGGCAGTGGGTCACTGAGGCGAGGTGGGCTTGGGGGATTGGGGTTCCCTGTGGAGGGGAGACCCAGAGTGTGGGGACACTGCTGTGTGGCAGCACCCCAAGGTAAGGGGCACTGGGTCTGGGAGGGACGCGGGGCCTGAAGTGCTAGAAGTGGTGGAGATCAGGAGAAAGCAGGCACCAGTAGGAAGACACCGGCCAGCAGGAGGCGCTCCGAGGCTGGAACTGAGCTAATTCCCAGACAACCAGCAGGAGGCGCCGTGGCAGTGAATGTCCACCATGCTACATGGGGCATTGCCTCATTTGCATAAAGACTGCAGATTTACAGGCATAAGGTTTTGCTGCCAAACTCAAGAGTAGTTTCAGGTTCTGTTCACTTCCAATTTTAAAAGAAGGTTCAGATCCAGTGTTTCTTAAAACAGTTTACCCATCACTTACAGTAATGAAGATATTCAAATATACAGTTTACAATAAATTATAAACTACCCATATATCACCAGGACTACAGATACAAATGCAAACATTACATCCTACAGGCAGGGATACAGGTCAGAGATATCATAGGCATGCTGAATTTCCCAATGCTGTTATTTTCAAGCCATGAGTCATCAAGTTCACAGATTCTCTGTGGGAGCGTGGGTTCTTCCACATGATAGTTGATTTATGATTTAATATAGCTGAGCAACCAAACTCAAATGAGAGTCTTACAATAAAATGAGTGGAGTGGGGCAGAAAAGCACTGAGAAGTGTCTCAAAAAGCAGAAGTAGCTTTGTAGACCAGATACAATGAAATTGACTCCATGGTTGAATGCATAGAGTTTTGCCAGGCCTCGCAAAGCTCAGTTACTGGCATTTTTTTTGTTCAGGCAGAAAAGGGAAGAGAACCATTTTTTTCCTCGGTTAAATTCTTTCCAGAAAATATATCCATAGTGACAAAGTATATGTTCTTTTAAGTAGCAAAAATGTGCTCGTAACAAACGGTAACTTCCGATACGTATCAAATTCTGTTAATTTAACCTGAAGCAAAAAGGATTTATAATAGACAATCAGCATATTCATAAAAAAAGAAACTGGTGTACTTTTCAGATAACCTTAAATGTCACCAAGTTGCTCAGTAAAGCTACTGTGTTCTGAAATAAAAGTCTTAGTGTAAGTCTTTCTGTGGAACTGATATTAATTGGGAGGGTTTTCTTCCCTATAATGTGGGTCTTGGTAATGCAATGACTGAACATTTGCTTAATCCTCATAATTCCACTATAATTATTCAAGAAATTTCTATTACTATTGTTCTAGTGGGCTTCATACTAATGATTTGATTGTAGAGCTTTTTGGTTAATAGGATGGGACCAGAATGCATCAATACCAATAGAATCAAAATAGTGCAGTAACAGGACCATTAACATGAAACACAAGGAATGATCCATCTGTTTAACACATCAGTCTTTTGAATTTAGAAAATGAAGCTATGTGACTGAATTAAAGATTAGGTTAGGATAGTGATAAAGTCCTTACAAATTCTAGAACATTAACTCCTGGTAAAACGCTACTGTCATGCTTGACAGACATTTGAAATCAGGCAGAAATCCCAGAATAAATTGGTAACTGTACAATGTGCTTCTCAACCTCTCAGACAGCTAATGGCTGACCTTTGAATCATGTTGCAAATTACTAGAAATATTTAACAGTCACTTTTATGGCACACTTACAGATAGCTTATTTCCAGTAAAGATTTATGTTCTGTATACAGGAAATTCTCCAAACTTTACTCATAAAAAGTGGAAAGTAGATATATGTAACATCTATGGTTTTTAAAAATCAATAATGTCTCTTCTCATGTTGATAAATAGTACACATTGTTCCACCCAAGGATAAGCACAAAAACAACAATACAGTTGAGTCATTGGAAAACAGGAGGTATTTTGCTTCAACACCCATATTAAAATTGGAATTCCATCATTGCTTTTGCTAGTATTCATACCACGTGTTTTTGTCACCTATATTCATTATTGCAATATACTAATACTAGCACAAGCATTGAAAGCAATGAGATTTGGAGGCTGTTCAAAATGGGGGCGGGGGAGGGGGATCCACCAATCATCCCAAACGTGAACAAGCCAAACTGTAATTATTATGACATCTACTGTACATCACTTAAAGGGTATTTTAAAATTGCTTCTTGATTGAAAAATGCTGCTTAATTAATCAGAAACACATCAAGCTGAGAGTACTAGAAAAGTCAGAGTGATTGACACTGTTTTTAGTCACTCATTAGGTACCCTTCATAAATACAGACACACCTCGTTGCTGGCTATATGAGAGATGGTGACATATGGGAAAGACAAACAAATGACAGAAATGTGATACAGACAGTGTGCTGGCCATAAAATATTTTTTGCTGACCGAGGTTATTATGAGAATTCATTATCTTTCCATTTGTGATGGGAAGGTGTTGAAACCTTTAATACCCCAACCTCCTTGTGGACATTCTACAAACTCCTCTCATATCAAAAGGTTGTCCACCAAAGTGCCACGGTTTTCTATAACAGCACCAACTAAAAAGCATTATAGCCCTGTCCTTTTACAATGACATTTAGATGCTGTCCTTTCAAATATGACTACATTCACAGCAGTGCGACTAGGGAAAAGGTTTGGGTCAGAGAAAACAATCCCCACTGCATATGAATTCCCCCTATAAATATATTTTAAATTTTAAAAAAAGTACCCCACTACACTTACTGAGAAAACAAGAAATGTTAGGGTGAAAGTTTAGCTCTATACTTGCAAGAGCAGAACATGTTTAGCTTAATGGTTCAGTCGGTATCAAAATACAACCAATGATATACTGCAGAATGAACACAGTGCTGAGAATTATGAAAGTCATTAGCCATGTTGGAAAAGATCACTACCATTGTACTACCCATGCAGGCCCCTATCTAATGTGAAATTTAGAACGTTGTCTTTATTTACATCATATGCTTCCTAGGCAGGCAACTAGCACAGGTGTTTTCCATTCTTAAATTGCTTTGTTTGCTCATAAGCATTTATCCACTCTAGGGGCCTATCAACATGATTAGGTCTCCTCCTTGTCTACATTTAGCATAATTCAACAGAGAATGATATATGAACAGTGGAAATGCCAAGCATATCGTTTTCTGAGTTCTCTCCCACCACACCTATTCAATTCTTGTTAAAATACATAACTTTACATCCAACCCTAAAAGTGAAATACTTGAAGGATCTTATTAATCTCTCACATCACTCATGTAGAAATTCCACCATGAAACGTATTTCATGATCCAAAAGTAGCTTTGAGTAATAAAAAATTACCAGTGTCCCAACTCACTGAGTCACCCTCCTGTGTGGTATAGCATTGTTAGTGTTCTGCTTTATAGCCCAGCCACCAGATTGATTTAGTGCACTCAAGTGTGAACAAACAAGCAGAATTGTGTTTTCCAGATTTAAATCTTTGAGTAATAATGTCTGTAGTTTGTTGAAAATCTGTTTTATTGAAAACTGAATATGTCAGCTCAGTCATCACTTTAATTTGTTTCAAATGATTTATTGGAGTTTAATGCCTTTTCTCTCACTAGATTTTTATGTATTTTCTTGATGAAATGAAAATCACCGAAGCTTCAACTTGAAAGAAGAGTTTCATCAATGTGTCAGTAGTGAGCACAATTTTAATAAAACACACTTTGGGAAAGTTTCTTGTTGAAACATTTTTTAAACTTTGTGAGGGCAGAGTAGGGGGGATTGTGGGTGTGGGGAGATAGGAAGTAAAGTAATTATGATTCAGTGAAGCTGTTCTTTACTACTAGTTGTTTTCCAAAATAGAATCTCTTGAACTTCTGCATGTTGTGCTTAAATAGTTCAGAAATCAAGTTTGCTCCCCCTCTAATTCACATAAACCCCTTTATCTGGCTATGCTGGCAAGGAGACACTGGATGTGGTTTTCATAGACCGCAACTTTATTAACAAGTGTCTGGGAGTACCCAGCAGATAAAAGTGCAGGTAATTCCATGACCATTTCAATATATACCTGGAGGGCTTCTGTCAGCCCTCCCCCGACTTGCCCATCCTGGTCCCCAGCCCACCCACTGCTGGGACCTTACCATCTCCCCTCAAATGAGGGTTAAGGTGCGCTATAAAGGAAGGGGTTTGGCTATCTTGTGTGTCATTGAGCTCTGAACCCCGCATTTCCATTCCTTTATCAAATACTTTCTTCAAATCCTTTACCAATCCATTTATCTGATAATTGTATCCCTTCCCCTGGGAGTACCTGCACTAGACATCTGGCCCACGACAACAACAATGAGTTACAACATCATAGCCTAACTCCTGTTCCATGTTTGCTCCCAACTAAGTCCCTCCTTTCCGAATTCACTGTGGGGAAGGCAAAAAAACTCACTTCACCTAGTCCAATCTGGCGGTGAGGGGAAAAAAGGAGCGACTAGCACAGTGTCCATGGCAGATCCTGACCAAACCTGGTATTTCTCCACTTCCATGGATGGAAGGCTGGGTGCTGCTCTACCTGGTCCAGGTAAAAGAGGGCGTCTCCTGCCTGGCATGAACTGATATAACCTCCCCTCTTCCACTGCTCGGAGGGATGGGTCAGCATGCCCACACTGACCTGCTCTGAGGCTGCTGCAAACTCATTCCGTGCTTATCCCTTAAAGAGGCATACACCTTCCTCCAGCGAGCCAGATAATGCCCCCTGCCACTTAATGTGTGGCACGGTCATGATATTAAAACCTACCCTGACCTCATTCAAAATAATGATGTGATTTTCATTAGAAGCTTGGGACATTCTGACAACTAGAATAAACTTGTAAATTTGTAATTTCATTAAAAGCCAGTGGTGAACTCAAAATGAGGTTTCATCTGTGCCCTCATCATGGAGATTGAATGTGCTCAGTCCATGGGAGACTGAACATAGGCTTTTGGCGGTGCCGTGCCATGCCACTTCTGTACATGCAGCTGCAGTGACAATGAATAAAAGGGAGGAGAAATAGAGGACTAGATCTTCAGGGGCAGTTAAGTTTCCTTTGCACCTTACACTGGCTTAATCAGCCATCCACTCCCCACCTCCTCATATAGGTGTGTAGGGGTAAGAAGAGACCCTTTCAAATTGGTGAAACTGAGAACATCCCTGCAGGTTTTTTTTGTGTGCGCCAGGGGCTTGTTCAGGCCCTGACTGCATTCCAGATCAGGACATTTGTTTTTTCCTCAGTTGCACAGCTGAGGATCCAGTCCAGAGAAGTCTCCACAGTAAATGACTTGTCAGTCTCACCATTTTCCGGATGCACTTAAACATAGGGAATATTATTTGTTGATTGTCTTGTAGTTGAAATTTATCTGGTATCTCCATCCCCTTCCCCAAATGTGATTGAAAGCTGCAAAGTTTGAAATGTGTCAGCCAACAGTAAAATCTCAAATTCCTATAGCATTTAAACAGCCCTGAAAGACTGCAGCTTTTGTCAACTTATTGTGGGTTGGGGTGAATCACAAAGGTGTCTATGACTGACCTAACCTTATGGGAACTGCACCCTTTACCTAAAAGGCAATCCTGCATGTCCTCAAAGAGAATATAGACAACTTTCTGCACTCATGCACACAGGTTCCCCTCCAGAGTAACTTTGTCAACGTTTCTTTGAGTTTAAATCCATGTAACAGAGCTGATTTTGACCTTGTAGCCTCCATTTTAATTTTAAAGGGGATTTTTTTTTTTTTTTTTTTTTTAATGAAAATGTGGAATGCAGATTGGGTATCATCAACTGCACTGAAATTTGTTTTAACTTCCCAGTCAGTTGATTTTGGCCAAGATGGCTTTGTAAAACTTGTACAACGAAACCTGTGTACTTAATCACTTTGTGTCTGATTCTTCTAACCTTACAGTGACTAATGCTAGCAGAAATAAGCCATTTCCTTTACCCCAAACTTGGCATATGTTCATTAATAAACCTCTTTACAGGATTTAGGGCTATCCAGGTGCTCTCTTTGAAAGAGATTTCTTTTTTTTTTTTTTTTAACAAAAAGGTCAAATAAAAAGGAGGTAATGGACTGTCAAGAATATAAACCAAGGATTAAAATCTTATTTCCCCAGCATTCAATGAGCTATTGCCCAAATTGCAGATTACACATTCCTTTGGTATTTATTGTAATAGCAATAACAATCATGACCTTTCTTGGTATTAATGAGAATATAATGTGTACTTACATAGAAATTCCATTATAATTTAGAAAATCATCTGCCTCCCAAACCATATGGTATGACAACAGAAACATTAAAATGTCCCAATAGCTAGCTGAGTCAAAATGAACGTAGGAAACTTCTACATGAGAGAAGTAAAATGCTAAGTAAGAACAGCACCCAAAAGAGGAAATGAAAGAATACTGAAATAATGAAGGCACTTTCATTGAGATGTAACACAGGTATGGGGAATTGAAAGTTCAAGCAAGGTGAATTGGCAACATGATGGCAAATGAAATTCAGTGTTGATATATGCAAAGTAATGTATATTGGAGAGGAAAATTTGACCTACCAGACTGAGTTCTAAATTAACTGCATCACCTGAGGAAAATATTCTGGACATGATTACTACTGTTCATTGTGCAACTGCAGTCAAAAAAGCAAACAAATTGGTAGGATGCATAAATAATGGGATGGACAATCATACAGAAAAGATAATACCATTATATAAACCGATGGTTCACTCATCATCTGGAATATTGTGTTCAGTGCTGGTCATCCCATCTCAGATCGGCTGAATTAGAAGGGGTTCAGAGACTGAAAATGGGAAAGATTACGGACATGGAAAAATCATATGAAGTAAGATTTAAAAGATTGGGATTGTTGACTTTAGAGAGGGGGAAAAATAAGAGGGGACATGATTAAACTATACAGAATAACTAATGGGATTAAAAAAAGGAAGCTTCTTCTATTCCCCTAGTCTCATAATTCAAGAATTAGAGGGTATTCCCTGTAATAGAAGGGTACAAAATTGATTAAACATTATTTTTTACACAACACATCTGTAGCACCCATTACCATAGAATAGTATTGAGGCCAGGAACGTTCTAAGAATGATTGTACATTTATATGGATCATCAGAATAGCCAGGGCTTCAATATAAATTTTTAAGGGACAAAACCTCATGTTCCTGGGTTTAACTCAATTTCTAACCATTAAGGAATAGATGTTTTCTGGATGGCTGTTTATCCAATATCTACCCTCTTACAAGATTTTTTTTTGCACCTTCTTCCAAAGCATCTAGTTTGTGGACACAGTCTGAGATAGAACGCTGGACTAGATTAGACTACAGGTCTAATCCAGAATGTTTATAGTGCTAACAGATTTTCCATGTGATAATGCTAGTTCAGATGCTGATGTTTCAATTTTTGTAGTTACTGTATTTGTGCTGGTATTTTTAAGATTGGGAACTTGCTCACTATAATTCAGAAAACAGATATTGCTACACTAAATCTAGAAAGCAAATATGATTGCATTACAACAGGATGGCATGTATGGGTTTTTAAAGTTTTTATTTATTATGAGAATCATGAAATAATATCTATATCTATATATAATTTCATGATTCTCATAACAAATAAAAATTAAAAAATCTTTTTCTTAACAAAATGGCTGAACAGTGCCTCAAAGGCACGTGTCCAAAAATTATACCTAGGGCATCTGAAAAGTGAGGAAAGGGTAAGATGGACTTTGAGACATATAGCCACTTGTTGGACAAAAAGAAGGGCTGGGAAATAGGAAGAGCACAGTCTAACATGGACTTCTACCTGACACAATGTCACAGGCTGGAGAGTGGCCACCGCTCAGAATTGATAAGGAAAAGCAGGAATAGAGTTATTACTACTGTTACTCAAAGTGAGAGTAGTGATGGCAGCTGGGATACCGATGACAATGGTTGGGGCAGCACAATTAGTTAATAGACACTCATTGGACAACAGAAGCATCAGACCATTTCTTTCTTACTTACTGTGAACTCTACACAATTTTGCATATATACCTTCTTGGCCCTGTTCTTTCTGAACATTCTGGTTATGTATGTGGGTGAGGGTTGCACATACCAACAATGGTATCCCATCCCAGAGATTTTGCACTGAAGAAGTTTGAGACTTGTATTTCCATAAAAAAAATTCACATCAATTATTTTTATAAATAACGAAAAGCAAGGTAAGTGGCAGCCGTGAGAGGAATGTAGTCTGGTTTAGTCTCTTTGCAAGTCCCATTCTCCAGAGGAAACCCCTACCGGCAACTGGCATGGCTTAAATTTCTCTAAAAGCTACAATTCAGCTTCCAACTTCCTAAATAATGGAAAACATAATTAGTGGTGGCAGTGCCAGCTCATGAAGGAATGTAGCTCACTATTGCAGCAAAGCAGTGTACAGGGAGGGTAGGATTTAAATAATAAAACTAATTCAAAGGAACTTCAAAATGATTTTTAAATTAAAAAAACAATTAACTCCATCCGTTCTATTGAATGGGTGAACACATCAAAAAACTCCCTATCCTCTTCTGAGCAATATATTCCTCCCTCACTCCCATGCTTTAACTCTATAATTATATCTTTCCCATAAGTAAACAAAATTAAGACTTCATTATTTTAAAGACCAAGTAAAACATACAAGGAACTTGCATGGCATATGTTCCCTACCTGTGGTTATAAGACAAGTTTTGTGAAGTGTTGAATACATCCAGTGGGTTTGGGGGGAATTAGCACGGTGTAAAATCAGTTGCTGTATTTTCTTACATTGGGTGGATATTTACAATACATTGACTTAATTTGTAAAGAGTATTCATTTTCTCCTATATATGGGCATAGATTGAGCCTTTCCACAGTGTTCTGAGTACGAGTCACTCTGCTCCCTCTTTGCAACTGAGGTGGGGAGTAGTTTGCTACAGGTGTTTACTAGGTATAGCATAATTCCTTCCCTTACCTGGCCAGTGCATTGGCAGGGTAGATACAAGGATTTGTGTGTCAGACATATTTAGTTCAGCTCATTTAGAGGGCAGAGTGTTGGTGACGCAGTCAAAGGTTCATTTCTCACATGGCTATAGCTAGTATCTACAGCTGTCTCCATCATAGGACTTATCGGCTATTAAGATCCAATTACAAGAGCCATGTACCTTCAAAGTCTTCATTCCTTCAACTGATGCCCCATTACAGCTTTTCTGAACTTTCCAGTCCATTCATTCCATTACACTTTTGCACGGTCTTTGTATTCGCCACTGATTCACAGTACCTGAAATGACTGCTGGCTAATGTATCACTGGAAGTTGCTCAGATTCTATAGTGATGGCTGAGGTATTCGAACCAAAAGCAGAATATAAATATTTCATTGTGCTATTATGTTAATACAGTCCTGACAGTTTTCAACAATTGTAAACATTTGGCAGTATACCTACAGTGATACAGTTATGACTGAAAATAGTCATTCAAATTTAAGAACAGATACATAATTAATATAAATATTACTACTATTAATAAAATAAATAATATTTACTTGTTACCAGTTTGATAGTTTTATTCATTTTACCATGAGGTTAAATTTTCTACCACTGATTATGGATGGTTATGATGTCTGCATTTCTGAAAGTTTACGGTCTGGACACACAATTTGTGCTGCATGAAAAAGATTTGTTGATTCTTGACTACATAATGAATTAAAATGATTTTATCCCACTTCTGGATAAATCTGAAAATTGGCAAGTCGCCTTATTTTGAGCTTGCTTGATATGTGCAAGGATGTATTGTTTACTTTCTTCTTCCAACACAGCCAAATGTGCAGCCTGAGTTTGTGCCAGATGATAATGAACTTTACATTGTGTTAATAGGGGGTTTCAAATTGATTCAAAGGGTAAACTATGAGGTTGACCTACATAGTCAAGCAAATGCTGTCTCTGTTGATAAATTCTCTGGACAATAGCATAAGTACATGTTCAAGATGTCAATAAGAAAGTGTGTGTAGCAGCAAAATGGTGAATGACATGGGAAAGCTACAATAGAAAATTGTCTTCTATGTTCATCTGCTGCAAAGAGCAGTTGTTGACAGAAAATAGGGGAAACACTGTAATCAGTATTTACTGATATGCAAAAGATATTTTTGCAGAAGAACCAATGTGTATCCTTGAGCAATTCCCTTCCAGCTAAGGCAGGAACCCCTTAAGCCCTGTACAAACTAGAATTTCTGTGTTCCCTTTACCTTTAGCTCCAGGTTATACATAACAGTCAACCCTGGAGATGACAAATGATCCCTTATTCAAGATGAAGGATCTAGACCTGATTGAAACATAAGTGTTTCCCATACAAAATAACTCATTTTTTCCTCATAATTTCTGTATTTATTTTTAAAAGAAATTAAAAATTTCATTCCACTTCTATTTGAAACTGAAAATTTCATATTGAGTCATTTCAAAACTGAAAATCTACTTACCCTGAATACATAATTTTAAAAAGGCTTTGTTTCAATTCCATTAGAATAAAAAAAAACGTGTGTCCCTCCCCCAACCTTCTCTCCTTTTCCTTCTCCTTTCTTCTACTGGGGAAAAACATGAAAAGAAGAGAAAGAAGACAGACAACAACGTTGAAAACCAAAACCCATTTTTGTTTGGATGCGAATAGAATCAATGATGAAAAACTGAAAAGCCATTTTTGTTGAAAAAAATTAGATGAAAATATTTCAATTAGCTCCAGAAGGAACAAAGTTTCCTGTCAAGTTTAACATGTTATTTCCTGCCGCTGTAACAAATGGAGTCCTGTAAGACCCCAAGGACTTGTACTGCATTGATGAATCAAGGACAGAGGCCTTCAGTGGATGGTGAGGTCTGGGTCTTGGTTCGCTTTTTCCCCCTCTTCCCCGAAGAATCACTTCAGTCTTGCCTAAGTATATTTTGAGCCAGCATCTCTTGATCCAATTGCTAATCTCTTCCAGGTATTGTATGAGAGTGTATGTTCTTAGATTGTGCCCACTACCGTAGTATCTGATGCACCTATTTTTCTCTATTCCTCTGATGCCTCAATTCTGTAGAGATTATTTTAAAAACTGATTTTTATGGGGTTGTTCGGGAAAGACGAGGTTGAAGAAATAGGTTTTACATTTTGCTCTGAAGGCACCAAGATTTATCATCATTCCAATCTCTTCTGGAAGCAAGTTCCACAGTTACGTCAGTCCCACAGTCGGTGGTGGTAATTCCCTTGTTCCAGCAGAATGTCACTTCTGTCACCCTAGCTATTGCTGCTTTAGACACAGGCACTCTCAGAGGAAATGGTAGTATATGCTTTACCATGGGACTATGATATCTTTGTGATCTGACCTCATTGAATGGTGTCTTTTTTAAAATTCACTTACAAACAACTAGTATTTGAGCAGTAAAGAGACCTTTAGGTTCCAGAGGAGAAGTCCTGGCTACACAGAAGTCAATTAAAATGGGGTCAGGATTTCACCCCAGTATTCTTGATATTCAAGTTCCCATTTGCCAGCTTCATAGTATGATAGTAGTATTCAGTGTCCTTGGCCAGAGCGTTGGCACTGAAAGGAGGTAGCTGAGGAATGCAGGGAAGCAATGTATGCAGACCAGTGGATTCTTTTCCCACTAACTCCTGCCCTCACCCTCCCCCCGTTTTCAGGATGTAAGTGTAATTGTTCAAACTACTCTTGCAACCATATCTCTATATGCTATGAAACTATTCTATCTCACAAGTAAAATAGGATAAGGCCAAGGTTTAGGTTAATCTCGGTTAGAAATAATGAAAAATATAATTTAGAAAAGGTCATTTGGTTTCCTCCCAACCAGATGGAGTGATGGACTGGACTGTAGACTGGAACATAGCAAAATGATCACATCATCCACAAACTATTTGTTCCAGACTGTGCTCACCCATGCCTTTGAAACCTTTTCATTATCAACCTAAAATTCATAACATTTTTATGGAAGAATAAACCTCCATAAAGAAGTCTCCCAGACCATTCTTAAACAGAAAATTAGGAGCGCTTAATATTAATCATCACTAATATCACCTTTCCATTTTCCCCTAAATTAGAGCTTATTTCAACTAATCAAAGGGAGGGTTATATTAAAGCTGCTTGAATTGACTTGGTAGCTGCTGTAGTCTCACCTCTTCAAATCTAACCTACCTTTCATGTCTCTCCTGGGAAATGTTTCTATTAACCCAGAGATTAATACCACTTGGCTAGCCTTCTCTCTCCTTGATCATGCTGCTACTGGGAAAGTAATACATTTTAAGAATGCTTCATTACAGCAAAACCCTGTTATCCGAGTTGACAAGAAAACTACTTTGGGGGTCTGTTGGCCACTTATAAGGTAGTAATAGAATTAGTGACTTATATGTAAATGACTAATTTGCATCCTTTGCAGAACCGTGTACCTATTTTAAGTTGCCAAATAATCATTTCCATTTTATGCAATTACATAGCTGCTTATGTGTTACATAAAATTAAATCAATTGCTTTAAACGTTGTTGATGTTGCTACTGTATCATGAATACTAAACTGGGATTTATATAGTACATTTAAAAAAACCCAATACTGTAGAAGTTTGGGGCCCAGACTTATTGGTATTGAAATAACTTTGGAATTGTCCCTTAACAGTAATAGTCTCCAGAAACAACAAGATATTTGTTCAGAGTTAATGAAATTTTCCTTCACAGCAGCTCTCATAGCATTTTTGGCTTTATTTTACATAAAGCCATGTGGACTCCTATCTATCCGTACCCTGCCAGTCTTTGTTGTACATGTAAACATATTACTCACATCTATTTCTTTTTTAATTGCTCTTCTCTACAAATTGTACACATTTTCAACACACCACTGAACAGTGCACTGACCCAAAGGAACCCTCCTACCAACACTACAAGAAGAAGAATTCTGCATGGACTCCTCCTGACGGTCGAAATGACAGACTGGACTTCTACATTGAGTGCTTCCACAGATGTGCACAGGCTGAAATTGTGAACAAACAGTATCACTTGCCCCATAACCTCAGCTGTACAGAATGCAACGCCATCCACAGCCTCAGAAACAACTCTGACATTATAATCAAAGGGGCTGCCAAAGGAGGTGCTGTAGTCATAACGAACAGGTTGGATTATCAACAGGAGGATGCCAGGCAACTCTCCAACACCACATTCTACAGGCCACTATCCTCCCATCCCACTGAGGAGAACCAAAAAACTACACCATCTACTCAAGCAACTCCCTGCTATAGCACAGGAACAAATCTACATGGACACACAGCTAGAGCCCTGACCAGGGGTATTCTGCTACCCAAGATCCATAAACCTGGAAACCCTGGACGCCCCATCATCTCAGGCCTTGGCACCCTTACAGCAGGATTATCTGGCTATTTGGACTCTCCTCAGACCCTACGCTACCAGTACTCCTAGCTATCTTCGAGACACCACCGACTTCCTGAGGAAACTACAATGAATTGGTGATCTTCCTGAAAACACCATCCTGGCCACTATGGATGTAGAAGCTCTTTACACCAATATTCCACATGAGGATGGACTACAAGCTGTCAGGAACAGTATCCCTGATGAGGCCACAGCGTACTGGTGGCTGAGTTTTGTGACTTTGTCCTCACCCACAACCATTTCAGATTTGGGGACAACTTATACCTTCAAGTCAGGAGCACTGCTAGGGGTACCCGCATGGCCCCACAGTATGCCAACATTTTTATGGCTGACTTAAAACAACGCTTCCTCAGCTCTCGTCCCTTAGCATCCCTACTCTACATGCACTACATTGATGACATCTTCATCATATGGACCCATGGGAAGGAGGCCCTTGAAAAATTCCACCTGGATTTCAACAATTTTCACCCCACCATCAACCTCAGCCTGGACCCCACACAAGCGATCCACTTCCTGGACACTATTGAGAAAGTAAGTGATGGTCACAAACACCACCCTATACTGGAAACCTACTGACCACTATACTTATCTACATGCCTCCAGCTTCCAACCAGGACACATCACACAATCCATTGTCTACAGCCAAACCCTAAAATTCAACCGAATTTGCTCCAATCCCTCAGACAGAGACAAACATCTACAAGATCTTTATCAAGCATTCTTAAAACTACAATACCCACCTGGGGAAGTGAGGAAACAGATTGACATAGCGAGATGGGTACCCAGAAGTCACTTACTACAGGACAGGCCCAACAAGGAAAACAGAACAGAACACTACTGGCCATCACTTACATCCCCAGCTAAAACCTCTCCATCACATCATCCACGATCTACAACTTATCCTGGAAAACGATCCCTCACTCTCACAGACCTTGGGAGGCAGGCCAGTCATCACATACAGACAGCCCCCCAACCTGAAGCAAATACAGGTCTGTCACATCTTAGGCACATTTAACTTGTGTGATTTCAGCTTTACACAGTCGGCAAAAACAAGAAAAAACTCCCCCAAAAGAGAAAAATAATTTAAATACTGTTTCTGTAGTTCGGGCAATTCTGCCCGCCATTACACTCAATGTAATTTTGACTATACGCGGTTTTCGCTTTACGCGCTGACCGCGGAACCTAACCCCAGCGTAAGATGAGACAGACTTCTACTCACCAGCAACTACAAACCACAGAAACACTAAGCCAGGAACCAATCCCTGTAACAAATCCCGTTGCCTACTCTGTCCCCATATCTACTCAAGCGACACCATCTGAGGACCCAACTACATGAGCCACACCATCAGGGACTCATTCACCTGCACATCTACTAATGTGATATATGCCATCATGTGCCAGCAATGCCCCTCTGCCATGTACATTGGCCAAACCAGACAGTCTGTATGTAAAAGAATAAATGGACACAAATCAGACATCAGGAATGGTAACATAGAAAAGCCAGTCTTCAATCTCCCTGGACATTCTATAACAGACTTAAACATAGCCACAGTTCAAGAAAAAACCTTCAAAAACAGACTTCAAAGAGAAACTGCAGAAGTAAAATTCATTAGCAAATTTAACACCATTAATTTGGGCTTGAATAGGGACTGGGAGTGGCTGGCTAACTACAAAAGCAACTCTCCCTCTCTTGGTATTGACACCTTCTCATCAATTATTGGGAGTGGACCACATCCAACCTAATTGAATTGGCCCTGTCAACACTGCTTCTCCACTTGTAAGGTAACTCCCTTCTCTTCGGGCTTGTCTACACTACGCAGCTTTTAGCAACAAGGCTGTGTCGACACAGCCTTGTCGCTAAAAGTCAGCAAGTGTGAACGCTCTTTTGCAGTATTTTGTCTCCACTTTTGCCGACAAAATACTTCCATCCCGCGAGCGGCATAAGTTTTGTCGGCAGGAGAACGCTCCTGCCAACAAAGCCGCGTTCAAACTGCTGCTTGCGTCAGCAAAACTTGTCTTTTTCGTGGGGGGGGGAGGGGGAGAATTAAGTACCCGTAAAAGACAAAAGTTTTGGCGACAACTGTGCAGTGTAGACATACCCTTCATGTGTCAGTATAATAATGCCTGCATCTGTAATTTTCACTCCATGCATCTGAAGAAGTGGGGTTTTTACCCACAAAAGCTTATGCCTAAATAAATCTGTTAGTCTTTAAGGTGCCACTGGGTTTTTCATTGTTTTTGTGGATACAGACTAACACAGCTACCCCTCCGATACTCTACAAATTGTGTGAACCTAAGTTTGTTTTCATATCAGTACAACCACCAGCATTATTTAATGGATTATTTCTAGGTTCAGTCTATTTTGAAATAAACCATTCATACTAATATGAACACCAGTCTAAAAAAGACAGAATGATAATTTATTGTAAAGAGCTTCAAAATTAGGTTTGAACTTTAGTACAGATTTTGATCAGGACCATATTTTCAAACAGGTGCATGCCCCTCTTTGCACACATCCATCATGCGTGCAACCCATGACATATGCACAGATATCAAAGTTTGCACACTTAAAATCACATGCATGAAAATGCAAGCAACTGTTCTTTAGAAATTTGGGCAATAGATTTCACAAAATGACTAAATATGACTTGTTTGATATTTAACATTGAGACTCAACTTAAAAATATTTAAAAGTGCCTACATTTTGCCTGTGGCAACATAGAACAGGTCATTTTGGATGGGTAAAATCCTGACCATTAAATCCAATGGGAGTTTTGACTGACTTACTGGAGTCAGGATTTCACCCAATGAATCAATGCAGTTTTGTTGATTAACTCCAGCTGAAAATATGGTCTTTAGTTTTGATCACAATCTAGACACTTGTCAATACATGTGTATGCAAATTCTACAAACTAGCTGCTTGTAAGCCACCCATGTATATTTTATAGATGTTTGGGAACCTGGTTTTGAAAAGTTGGCCCTTTAGTATCTAATGATGTTAAAAAAGATGCTCTGAACAATGTTTTGAGAAACAAACTTATCAGCTATTTGGGTCAGGGACAATATTTTTTTATACGTACAGTCCCTAGCACAATGGGGTCCTGGGCCTCAAACTGGTAGCCTACATGCTACCACAACAAAAATTAAACAATAATGATTTCAGTGCATCTTGCAGATACTATTATGTTAAATGATGTCTTGGGAAAAGGCTGCAGCTTCACTGAAAGGCAAAAATATGTAGCTCCAAAAGGAAAAACTTTAATTATATGATTACTGAGAAAAGATGTCACCGTTCCAGTCTCTCACATGCCAATATACGCAGTCTCCATCAGGCATAGTGAATTCTGCTTCTCTGCTTTTGATAGTTGAAAACAATCCAAGGGGGAGAAATGAGATTTTTTTCTGATTTCTCACACTTTCTAGTTTTCCACAGGAATTCCAGTTTTCTAGCATAAAAGTTGGCTTTGATTACAGAAAAAAGTGCATAGAATATGCTGATTAGCTATATTAATAATGTTGATTCACACCAATTGGTGTGTGGGTACAAATCCCTTGCTGGAAAATACATTTCTTGAAAGATCATGATGTTTCAGACAACATTTAGTCACTTCCAGAATTAATGTGCTCCTTGAAATGTCAGTTATTGCAGACTTGCTGAGGTTTAATATTGGGGGTGGGGATGGAAAACAATGTCTTGCACAATTTAACATTTCTAATAAAATTCATGCCAACAAGCTATATTTTAAAAAGCCATTAACTGTTCACAACTTTTTTTTTCTTTTTAATGCCAACCACCCTCATGCAGTATTGGTGTTTTAAATGACTAATTTCAAAGATCTTTTTGCTTAAGAATATGTAAAGAAAAAAGTGATGGTATACATGATGTTAAGTGGCCTCATATAAGAAGTCGTCTTTCTTGGTATGATTTTTTCTTTTTTTCAGTAATTGTGTGGTCCATGAAGTTGAGCATAGATTTACTAGAACATAATTTATAGGATTTCTTCTTCCACAAGATACTCATACTTTAACATGAAATATCATGCAATATCCTTTTCCATTCCCTTTTAAGTACTATAGGTCCTGGGATCTCTAGTAGATGATAGTATTGACCTGGATGGATGTGGAATGTTTGCAAGGGTAGAGAATGAGGCACCAGAAGGTGTCTATAAACTTCAAGGGTACTAGTGCAAAGTCAGTGACAGTTCCAAAGTTAGCAGTGCTAACTCAGTGAAGGAGGTAGATACGGTGACCTGAGGTTGCACTGACTGAGGGCACTTCCCACAACAGCCTCCACCACCAGTGCTTCCATGGACCTCCCAGCAGAACATGTCCCACTCTTGGAGAGAACCCCCCACTGGGTCTTAAAGCCTCAGGGAAGTGGAATCCAAATCTTGAACCAGGAAGGTAAATATTGACCCTGCTAAAAAGAGAACCTCAATCTACAAGGACTGCACACAGAGATCAAATGACCATCGTAAACTCATGCACCTTATTCTGAGACATGCTATCTATAGAAGATGGCCTTCTGTTAGATTTTGGTCTGGATAATACTGACAACTGAAAAACAGATTGTGTTAAATTAATTACTAATATCCCCCTTCAATTAGTACATTACTCATTGATCACAGAAGCTGATATTAAACTCTGAAGGAGGTCATGAAACATCTGTCCAATCCAGGAGTGAGAAGTTTTAACCTAATTGATACACAGCTATAGAAAATGCATAAGAGGAAGAAACTGATTAGTCTATCAGTAAATCATTGAATCATAAAATCATAGGACCGGAAGGGACCTCGAGAGGTCTTCTAGTCCAGTCCCCTGCACTCGTGGCAGGACTAATTATTTAGACCATCCCTGACAGGTATTTGTCTAACCTGATTTTAAAAATCTCCAATGATGGAGATGCCACAACCTAGGCAATTTATTCCAGGGCTTAACCACCCTGACAGTTAGGAAATTTTTCCTAATGTCCAACCTAAACCTCCCTTCCTGCAATTTAAGCCCATTGCTTCTTGTCCTATCCTCAGCAGTTAGGAAGAACAATTTTTCTACCTTCTCTTTGTAACAACCTTTTATGTACTTGAAAACTTATGTCCCCTCTCAATCTTCTCTTTTCCAGACTAAACAAACCCAATTTTTTCAACGTTCCCTTATAGCTTATGTTTTCTAGACCTTTAATCATTTTTGTTGCGCTCCTCTGGACTCTCTCCAATTTGTCCACATCTTTCCTAAAATGTGGTGCCCAGAACTGGACACAATACTCCAGTTGAGGCCTAATCAGCGCAGAGTGGAGCAGAAGATTACTTCTTGTGTCTTGCTTACAACACTCCTGCTAATATATCCCAGAATGATTTTCGCTTTTTTTGCAACTGTGTTACACTGTTGACTCATTTAGCTTATGGGTCCACTATGACCCCCAGATCCCTTTCCACAGTACTCCTTCCTAGGCAGTCATTTCCCATTTTGTGTGTGTGCGCAACTTATTGTTCCTTTCTAAGTGGAGTATTTTGCATTTGTCCTTATTGAATTTCATCCTATTTACTGCAGACTATTTCTCCAGTTTGTCCAGATCATTTTGGATTTTAATCCTATCCTCCAAAACACTTGCAACCCTTCCCAGTTTGGTATCATCTGCAAACTTTATAAGTGTACGCTGTATGCCATTATCTAAATCAGTGAAGATATTGATCAGAATCAGACCCAGAACTAAGCCTTGTGGGACCCCTCTTGATATGCCCTTTCAGCATGACTATGAACCACTGATAACTTCTCTCTGTGAATGGTTTTCCAACCAGTTTTTGTTCCACGTCTGAATGAAAACAAATTTTGAAACCTCAAAAGTCTTTGTGAAATGGAACTACCAGTCTCTGGCCAGCTAATTACCATGTACTCAGGCTAGATTTAACTACAAGAAATAAATTTATAATGAAAATATGCACTATGGTTTAACAAATAGCACCTTTGTAACACTAATTGTTAAATCTCAATAAATCTAACTGAGGAATATCAAAATCCCAATGTATGATCTTGAAGTAAGTATGCTACTCATGTTATGGAAATTGCTAAACCACACACTTGGCATGACAATTTCCTACTGTGACAAAATATGAATCTCACCTACTTTAACCTTTTCTTCTCCTCACATTTCAGACACGCCAATGACCTGCTCCACACTGAGCTAGCAGAATTCTTTGTGTTCCTATATTCATCATATCATGCTTTGCCTTCCAGCAACCAGAATTTACCCTCTGCCCTAAAGTTCCCCAACAAACCCAAATGACTGGAAACTCACCATAAATAAAGATGGTCAGAAATGGTCTGATAATAGAAAAAAAAATATATTTTCACACTTCCCCCCCATTCTCCAATGAATTTTTCAACGTTTTTCCAACCAGCTCCTGTTTTGATTTAATAAGAGTGTGAATGGTAGCTAAGATTTGAAATAGGTATCATCATTATAGTGAATTCACTGGCTGGATTAGGCAAGAGACAGCAGGTGGACATATACAGGCTTGCATTTACAAAACAACAAAACAAAACAACTTCATAAGCATCAGTGAAGAAACAAAGGAAAATTGCAGTATAATTTTATAGGGGTGCTGTTGGAGAAAAATTATTCAAATTAGACCTTCAGCCCTATATTTAAGGCCGCATATTAGTTTCCATCCCAAACCCACTTTTATATATAAGCTTGCCGGAGTGTGGCAGTACAGCAAGTAAATGTTCCTGTGAAAATTAAAGGGTCTTTTCATCAGTATTTGAATTTTTTTCCCCATGCTTTAATTTGGACTCAGTTGTGCCAATTTTGCTATATACTCTCTCAGGCCTTGATTTAAACAATGCATGCTATCTCTACAAATTCCAAAAAAACCCAAACACGTCCATTTCTGTCCTCAAATGACAACACAAATGGTGCAAGAGTGCACTAAACATTAGCAGTTACTTTTTGACACTGGTTTCCTAAAAGGGGATCTAAAAAAGCAAACATGAGTTTGGAACAAGATTCCGTACTCAAACACTAACTACCCTGAGAAACTGCAAGAGAGACTGGGGAGAATTCAATCAAAATTAGAGGGGATTTTTTCTTGTTTCAGTCCCAGTAATAATTACTATTTTTAATAAAATAATGTAGGTGGAAAGCCTACTTTTGTAGCAAAGAAAGCATGGGCTTCATACAATGTAGACCTTGGTCAAGAACAGTACAACAGACCCTTGTAACGCTGACAAAATCAGCGTCAGCTTGGATTACATGTTATATACGATAGGGTGACCATCCGTCTCATTTTGTCCGTGACAGTCCTTTCTTTAAGCCAAATTTTAAGACCAAAGTGATCAGCTGGCAAGAGCAAGTGGCTCAGGCCAGCCCTGTGTGGGAAGGTGAGAGTTCAGGCTAGCCCCACACAGTGTCCCATTTTCCCTTTGGGAAATATGGTCACCCTAATGTTATATAAATCCTAGTTACCAAGTTGTAACCTCCCTGAAGACCAGACTAACTTGCACATTCAGAAAATTTTCTGTTTGTGAATCAGTATATTTTTGTACTAATTTTTGCTAATCCTATTATTTCCCCCTTATATTTTACCCTTCCCCGATAGCTTGTGCCACCATAGTCAAGTAATGACAGTTTGAGGCCCGATTCTGCTTTCCTTTTCCAGTCTTTTGGAAGCATGTTGAAAGTTCTGCCTGAGCGGAGAAAGGAGGAAGAGAGCCTTGCAGAGAAAAAAAGTGCTGATCAATAATTTTGTGTAAACTAGAAAGGATAGGTGAATGATCTAAGTGCTCTGTAAGCAAACATTTTCTATAATGTGTAATTCAATTTCCTGAAAGTAACTCATTAAGCTACTATTAAAGCTAACTGTTCAAATATATATTCACTAAAAGAGGATAACAGTTTTAACATTGCAATATTAGCTTGGCTTAAATTAAATGCCTAAAATGTTGGCATTCCAGTCAACCATTTAGTTCATTTACACTATGAAGATTCACAAAGTCAATTATGCTTTTTTCCCCGTGTAACATTATCTTTAAAAAAAAAAAAAAAAAAAAGTAAGATAAAATCTATTCCAAAAGACCTTAGTTTCTGGACATTCTTAATTACCTTGCAGTGAAATCAAAGCTTTTGTAGTCACAGATAACACACCGATGTCTTTTACAATTCCTTTCTTTAAGCATTATTTCTCAAAGGCATTTCCTTTACTATAAAAATAGCAATTACTACTGCTATACAAGATCATTGGCTCCAAACACTCAGGTTTTCTATTTTAAGCTTTAATATTTATTTTGTAAAGCAGAATTTATTATGAAAAGGAATCTAGTAAATATTTTTACACACACACACACACACACACACAGAATTAGAGAGCATAACTCAGCAGAGAATTTGGATCAGTGGGTCAGATCCTCAGGTGCTGTAAACCACATAGCATCATTGATTTCAATGGGCCTATGGGACAGATACTTGGCTGATGTAAATCAGCCCAGCTTTATTGAAATCTATGCTAATTTATACCACCTGAGGCTGTGCCCCCAAATTTAATTTATTGTTTATCACTATAATTCTTAATTAAGGCTTCTGATTTCTGTTTCATTGCAGTGCAATATCCTATACAAATAAGAGACTGTCTTTGCACTTCTCTGTTCTAGTTTTATGCTAGACTCAAGTCTAATTCACTTTAATTTGGGGGTCAATAAAAGGTTTGATTGCTGCAGCTGCACCTTTTTTTTTTGTTTCTTATTCCCACAAAAGTAGTATAGAGTAACCCTACGTTATTATGAGGCACCACTTCAGGATGAGACAGATGCTGCTTTAGTTGTTTCAAATTGCTCATTTATAATCTCTCACTACTGCAGAAGATTACATAAAAAGTGGCATAAATATGAAAAGCATCCATATACATAAACTGTTTGCTTAGGCTAAAGCTTTTTCCTGATTTGATCTTTCCGGAAAGAGTTGTAGCAACTGATTCAATTACCACCCTCATTTTTAGTGACCTGTTCATAGAAATGCTTTTTCAACAGCAATGTCTAAACGACCAAAGCCTGTTCTTCCTGCAATGGTCCTCCCTACTTTGGGCTAGGGTAAGGTTTGTGGTGCTGCCCCATGTCCACTCTGCAGCTTGGCAGGGAGGTGTTCTTTCCTCCCTTTCCTTATGCAAATCCTCCTAAATGCTCATCTGAGATGCTCAGGCAGGGGACTTGGGAACAGCAGCTGTTTTTCTGTGAGGACTGCAGTTCTTCATCTTGACATGTGTGAAATTCACATTTGGAATAGACACGGATTATACCTTCCTAACCTAGTGAAGCGAAGAGACAGATGCTGTAGTGAAAAGGGTGGGCCTGTTCATACTCTTGAAGCACCTCTTATTGGCTTTGCAACACAAGGTTATAGCAGTTGTGGGAAATCTGCTTGCCAAGCCCTCCAAGTTATAGATGAAAACACTTAGTCACACTGCAGCAGATGGTACAAAAGAACAGAGGCAAAAGTGAAACTCCAACAATCTGTTTCATAATGAATTAACAGGTTCATGCTCCCAGAATCTTAACTGTAGTTGTAATAAATTAATCCTGTCCAGATCTGGGGAGCTTTTAGATCGCCCAAACACATTCATGTACACAGTACTGCTTAGGTCGGTTTAAATTATGTCACTCAGAGGTGTGAATAAGCCACCCCCCCTTGAGCGACATAAGTTACACCAACTTAAGAGCGCCTTCACCAGATGCGTTACAGCGGTGCCGCTGCAAGCTCTGTAGGGTAGTCATAGCCTCTCTTTCATGATGGTTGCAAAGATGGGACTGCTGCCAAAACTAGCTCCATCCCCTAGTTAGCACCCTTGTCTGTTCCTCTGCTCTTTTCAGAGACAAAGGCAGGCTGAAAGAGAAGAGTAAATGATGGAAACATAACTGTTGATGAATGAGCAGAAAATAAGAGCCATGTCCTGGCATCGTTACCATCCTGGGAATCAAATAGGACTTTTTTTTTTTTTTGCCCGAAAGCCCATGAATTTTGGCACATCTTTTACTTAAGATTAAGATGTTAAAGGAACAGTAAGAAGTTGTAGCATCAGCCAGGAATATCCTGGCATCAGCCTGCCCTTAGCGATACTATTTTACTGAAAGGCACATAGGCTTAGATCCTCAAAGGTATTTAGGCCCCTAGCTCCCATTGATTTGGGTGTCTAAATACTTTTGAGGATCTGGACCCTTGTACATTAAGATGACAAAACTAAACACAAAATATGGGTTATTTTCATTCTCTCTCAGAATATGCTGGTGACAAGCAAAAGCAAAATATTCCTGACACACTAAAATAGTAAGACTGCAATTATGTCAGCGCTCCTCCAAAATAAGTTTTATGTAGAACGAGGAAGTATGAACCCAAAACAGCTGCTTCTTAGTATGTGGAGAAAGGTACCTAAGAGACAGAGGTCATGATATTCACTGCACATTTTTACATCTTTATTATGTAAGCAAAAATGTGTTCATGCACTGGATAGAGAGTTTGAAATTCTTTCCTCTACTCATTTTAAATGGCATTATAAAATGCAAGTCTCACTTCATTTTCAGGACTGCCTGAGAGCAAACACTACAGGATGGCCTTTGCTTCAACAGTTACCATCTGCTTGACTTGAATTAGAGCTAGAGTGGAGGAAAGGCACTAAAACTTCCTCCACAAGACCTACTTCTATGTCCACTAGAAAACAACAACTTAATGATGGGCTGAGGGGCAAAAGGGGATAGTTGGAATTTACATTATAATTTGAACATTGAAAATGTATACAACTATGCAGACACAGGGTGGGTGAATTTTTTATTGCACCACTTCTGTTGTAGAGCTTACACAGAGTTCTTCTTCAGGCCTGGACAGAAATGCTGATATTTAATTGTATCCCTCCTCCTCTCTCTCCCCTCCCCTCCCCGCCCCCCGGGCCCACAGACACACCTCAAATGCTATTTGTCTTTTAAAATTCTAAGGTCTTCAAGACAGGGATGGTGTCTATAGCATTGCCACAGGTAAGGATAAGGAACACATATGAACAAAATCTAAATTGTCTTTTAAAAAAAAAAATTAATTTGGGACCACAAAATCAAATGCCTTAATCAGAATCATTGTTTTTGTAGGGCATCACTACAGAGCAGGGTTGAGGTTGTTTGAGTGGCCTAGGTTTACCTTAACATATGTAGAATTCTTTTAATCATAAGCATAACTCAATTTCCTGGGATAGTAGCGCTTCATTCTAAGATAAACACGACATCTTGACCCGTAAGCTACTCTCAGCCAAAATTCCAATTTAAGTTAATATTTATTCCAATATAAAAAAAGCTAAGAGCCTCATTGTGATCCCATGCTGTGCACTCATACAGGAAACTAAAGGTGCTCTTACTCCCCTGCACAAGGAAGAGGGAGAGCAGCTGCTCCTACTAAACCATTAGTTTTCTTCCTGAGCAGGTGGATGGAGAGTGGGGCTGGGGATGAAGGGCTCAGGAAGTAAGCAGAGCCTTGGCCCTCACCATCCCTCCCCATCTTCAGCTAGCACAACTGAGTTAGCAGTAAGCTGCACCCAGAAAAGAGTTGGCCCAGGTTACTTCTCTCCCAGGGCAAGGGGAAAATAGGGACTGCATGGTGAGTCTGGCTATGTCTGCACTGCGATGAGGACAGAGCCATGATCAAAGCTAGCTCGAACAACAATAGCAGTGAAGCGGTGGCAGAATGGGCAGCAGCACATGCTGGTCCCTCCTGCCCAGTACTGCTGCTGGAGTCTGTCTACATGTGCTGCAATCACACCACCCACCCACCTGGAGTATAGGCATACCCTCTAAATGATGGTTTGGTCCCTGCCCTCCTTTCAGATAGCACTGCAATGCCTTGGGCTGGTTCTAGGGGCAGGCGAGCATGGCAGTCACCCTGGGGGCCAGCTTCTAGGAGGTGCGGAATTGCTGTGCTGCTCATTTGGGGTTTTTTTTGGCTTGGCCACTCAGGGGCTGGGGGGCGGGGGGGGGGGAAGGAGAGAAGGGGAGTGAGGGAGAAAGAATGTCTTCCGTCTTAGCCAGCAAAACAGCTAGGACTACTCCCTTACTCAAGGCACTCTGTAAGAGCACATTCCCTTCCTAAACACATTGCTAGTAACAAGATGCAAACTCCTTAACTGAGAGATCTGAAACTGCCCTGTACTGCTTGAGCATGATGGACTCCGATTAATTGAAACATCGCTGTTTAGTCTAGCAGAGGGTTTTGAAATGTGAAATGAGAAATTCATTATTTTCCGCAAGCGGATCGTTTTGAAATCTTTAACAGGCAACTACAATTTAAGTACCTAGTTCAACAGGTTTATGATGATTGACTATCTCTGCATCACAGTGATAGCACACCTTCCCTAACACTGAATAAGGGTGATTGCCCATCACCCTGAGGCACATTTATAGGAAGGAAATAGAGCATGCAACTAATCCTCTAGAGTGCTGGTATTTAATTTGAGGAGATTTACTCCATGCTCTGTTTCACCCCTCTTGAGAGTCAGTTATTTTAATTCAAGAGATTTGTGTCTTACACTTTTTCTCCCTATTAAGATTTGGGTCCTTTAATTCTGAAGATTTGTTTGGCTGTGGCTTATTTCTTCTTTTATTGTCTTCTGTGAGCTCTGCATAGTCATAGTTTAAACACAAATATGTTCCATGCTGTAGCACCTAACAAGTTTATTTAGGGTTACTTTTAAAATCTGGAGCCTTCTCCTCGGAGGAGCACAGCACCTTTATCTCCCTCTGTCAATCAGAGCTGAAGATGTTCAGCACCTCAAACCATCAGACTCCTTGTTGTTGCTAACACGTATTATATTGTTTTTTAAATATTTATGAGAACTCAGCATTGAGAGTTATATACATTACACTAAAATCAAAAGGCCTTCCACTGACTTCACTTGGCTTTATATCAGGCTCTATACCAGAAATGTATAGGGTGAAATCCTGGCCTGATTGAAGTTGAATGGCAAAACTCTGACTTCAACGGGACCAGGTTTTTACCCATTGCTATCAATAGGTATAATAGAACAAATAGCAGTAAAATAGATAATAGCAATATTTTATAAAAAGATGGAATTGATGATCCTTCTGATTTATAATTATTCTAAGCATTGTTACAGTTTAAGACATATTAACACAAAACCAAACTAAGATGAAATAGGATTGCTGAGTAAGTTTTATCAGTATCAGTTTCTATTTTTTGTTACATTACAGATTGTCTCACCTTCTCTCCCTATACATATAAAATATATACACTATAGGTGCTGGAACTAAGAGTGCTGGGGGTACTGCCGTACCCCTGGCTTGAAGTGGATTCCATTATATAGAGAGAGAGTTTACAATTTGGTTCAATCGTTTTCAGCACCCCCACTATAAAAATTGTTCGTGTCCCTGTACACACACCATTACCATTCATGCTTTACATTATCCTGTGTTTCATTGCTTCTCTCCCCCTCCCTTTCTTTTACTTACATAAGTTATGTTACACCAGTTCTCATGAGGGGTAAAATGATATCCAGGACATCAGAGCTAATTATGTACTACTGCTATTACAATACTTCTATTTGCACTTTAACTTAACCTTTTGCTGGAGTACATGCCAGATTATTTTCTTTCCAGGAAGCATTATATAGAGTTGTAGCTTTTTTGTTGTTGTTTATAATGAATTTAGTGATGTTATATTAGCCCACCATGGGTTTGGCTCTGGTTGCTACAGTTTCAAGCACGACACAGTGAAAATCACCTCAAATCTCTCAAATTTGGAGACTTCAGGAAACACGAAGTCCAAGGATAGTGACAACAGACACAATCACAAGTACAAAGTCTTATCCATGCTACAAGTTTTAATAAAACAATAAATAAAGTTAATTACCCATGCATATAGAAATCCTACAAAAACCCATGCAAGAGTTATAATTGTAGTCATCCTCATATTCTCAAAGGTATTCTAGGGTTCGATGAACTGCTCAATAGATTATGATTTCTAGATGGATGGTTCCTGATGGGGTTTCCCACGGAGTGGTCCCTTGTATCTTCCCACGTTTACCCAACCATGGAACCTTCCTTTTATATTGCAATTCTGACCACACCTATCACCGTATTCATTTGATGAAAGTGTCAACTCTTTTCCTTATCTGTACTTCCACACCCTATGAATATTGGGGTGCCCAATTTTTCATAGGTTGTTTGTAATTTCTCTTATTCTCATTAGCATTTATGCACCACATCTACCCTGAGGTCAGGAGAGACATTTAAAGATGTTACAATCAGGTGTCTCATGGTTTTGGACAATGCAGTGTGGTCTACTGTGATCCACTTTTTGTAACCTCACCTATTGGCACATCTTTAGAGTAATCATATGACCCTTACTGGCTTTGGGTTATTCCTCAGTCACCCACTCATGTCAAGCATTCTTAAGCCAATAGCCTAGTATGGCTAAGCTAAAATCTTACAGGTCTCTGCCTGAAGGTCTTGTGTTTCAGCCATGCTTTACTTATATACCCAACACTCATTACTCTTAAATCTTTGTCAAAATTATACTTTTATAATCCTACAACTTAAATCTATTTAGCATACATTATATAAGAAATAGCATATGAATTGACCATAACATGACATAAAACAATGATAAATGGATGATAAAATGAACTAATTGACTACAGAATCTTACCCAGGGTAACTGAGTTTAAAGCTTATTTCTTATTAAATCTTAGTTCTTATTAATTAATTAGTTTCCAGTCACTGTCAGAGAGAAATACAACAGAAGCATTACATATTACAAATGTTTACCTTTAATGTAAAGAATGCATTTTAAATAGCACTTGAAAGATATTTAAAGTCACTTCAGTAACAGCTATTGGGAAATAAGATGACCAGTGAAATCCTTCCTGTAGAGACTCTCACATATTTTCTGATTCTTCTACAGTACATATTCATATAACCCTGCATCACAATAGAGAGTTGCAGTAGGACATTTACTCTCCATTGTTTTAGCACACACTTATATGTACAAAACAGCTTCCCTAAAGATCATTTCCTTGACTATCATGTGGCCATGTATAATCTGAATTTTCAGAAACCTCAAGGAGTGGCTGCGAGTCCAAAATCAACATTTCTGCTTTACTAGCAAAGAGAAACACTGGATCTTTTCTGCCAGCAGCACTTGGTCCTCTGCTGAGTGATGACTTGCTGTATTTAGTTTGTCTGATCTGAAAGAAATCTTGCCTGTGTCCAGAATATTACAGGTTTCAGACCCAGCCCTGGCAGCAGACATCCTCCTGGCCTCATGTTTTCCTTCATCCAGTCTGATGGGAATTCCCACTAGTATATAGCTGTATTTACCTATCAAAGAGCTTCTGACCTAAAAACATGTTGAATTTCCTACTGTTAATGGTGGCTTCTACAGTGACTTCAAGCAGCCACTGAGCTTGTTCAAAACCTACCAGTGTTCTCCTGTGGATTTTGTTCTGGTCACATGTAGTACCCTATCTCCTCTGCAGTGCAGCACTCCTGGTCTTTTCTACCATGGTTCCCTTCTTTTAAATGAGGGCCGAGCTTTGCCAAAGGTGCCAAACAGAAACTGGAGTAGTTGAAGTGTGGGAAAGAGTTGGAGAGGTGATACACTGGGAAAGGTCAATATGGTCCAGTATGTGAACTGCACTGGGCTGGCTGTTGGGAGCTTCAGCTGGTTAGCTCAAAAGGCTACACTAGTTCCAGGGGAGTGTGTATATTAGGAGTTTGGATTTAGGGTGGGAATGTACAAAGTTGACATTTTATCATTTTCCCACTTCAGGCAGTTCTGTAAACGTTACTCCAAAAAAGTTCAGTACATTGTAAACAGATAGGTTAATGACAATAGCTTCAGGGTTGGTTCTCACTTTGAGTTTTATTTGCAACTCTTGTTAACATTTGTGAGTTATGCATATCTGTCGGGGAGGACTGATCCATTCAAAGCTTACTGTCAGCATTCTACATTTTACCACAGAGCATAAAATAAATGAAGCAAAACTTTCATGTTCCTGAGGTATACATAATATTTATAAATAAGAATTTGATCTACCACTTTACTATTGCTATTTTAAAAGCCATTCTTTTCCTCAGGAATGAGACACTGCGACATGTAGCGAAAGCCTCTTGGGGTTACAGAAGTGACCCATCATTAGTCTGATCCAATGCCCATGGAGGTGAATGAAAGGACTCCCATTGACTTCAATGGACATTGTGCCTGGCCAATTGGACTGGATTAATAGTTCTCAAGTACTAAAGAGATCATAATGCACTATATGCTCCCTTCCATTCCACACAAAAAGGGATCTAAGGCCACAAGAAAGGATGGAAAGGCCCCAAGTCAGAGGAGAAAGAGTAGGGGTTCTGCTCTATGTGCCCTTCCCTCCTTGGAAGCCAACAGAAGCCCCTACACGTGGTAAAAGCTCTATGGATTTGGCTAGAAGGAACATGTCATGGTCAGACATGGTACCCTTTCCAAATGGCACTGTAGTTAATGATGGGCTCATCAACTAACTTCCCACCACACCATCTGCCTGTGGGGTAAGCAGCAGACATGGAGACAAAAAAAACCCCAATGGGAACATGGCTCATATGGGCACCATGCTATCAAAGTAGAAGCTGGGGGACACTCTGAAGGGACCGATCCTTAACTGCACCTGCCCAAGAAACCACATGTGCAATGCAAATAGGCTTTATGGGATTTTCAAGCCTTGCCCTCTTTGGTTCCCCAAGCTTTGCCCATTCAGAAGATATGTGGATGAAATTTAGCAACAGGTGCCCGGTGAAAATTCCTGTAACCTTTTCCTGTCTCATTTCCCAAGACAGGAATATGTGGCTCTATCCCAGGGGTCGGCAACCTTTCAGAAGTGGTGTGCCGAGTCTTCATTTATTCACTCTAATTTAAGGTTTCACATGCCAGTAATACATTTTAATGTTTTTAGAAGATCTCTTTCTAGAAGTCTAATATATAACTAAACTATTGTTGTATGTAAAGTAAATAAGGTTTTTAAAATGTTTAAGAAACTTGATTTAAAATTAAATTAAAATGCAGAGCCGCCCGGACCGGTGGCCAGGACCCAGGCAGTGCGAGTGCCACTGAAAATCAGCTCCCGTGCCGCCTTCGGCACCTGTGCCATAGGATGCCTACCCCTGCTTTATCCTAACAAACGCTATATTTAATTAAATATTTTCCAAACAGTATAATACACTGTTAAAAAAATAAAAAAGAAGATCCAGCTCCCTTTATAATTTTATATTCTGTTTTCATATAACAGTAGCAGATGTGCAAATGTTTGTTTACTCAGTTCTAGATAGTAGGCATTTGCTAGCGGATGCATGAAATTAATTTCTGCCCTAGTATTAAAAATCATTTCCTTGATTTAAATGTCTTTTTGATAAAGAAACAGTGTCATAAAGCAGTTTAGCTGATGAAGCAATACAAATAGAAACAGTGTTTGCTATTTTAAGATTGTTATTTCTGTTTGCTTAGATTGCATAGTCTGTCTTTCAGAAAAACAAATAATTATTTGTACAATCTCCCATCTAAATATTTCCCCTTTGAATGTGTTCTCAAGAGCAATATGGGCAAGTTATTTATTTAACTGTAAGGAAAATCCTATTAACACCAGACTCCAGCTAATTTCCACATCTATCATTTAGTTTAAAAATGCTTTTAGGACTCTCCAATTTTTTTTATTTGGTTGATTAGTAGCAACGAACATCTGGAGAAAAGCTGTTCACCAAACGGTCAGTAGTTAGAGTTCTATTGTGCTGGGCTGATGTGTGTGCCCATTAATAGCTTTACATTTACATTTCCCCTCATATAGGGCTAGATTGTATCTGTAGACAGAGCTGTACATAAGGGGTGGGACACAGACACTCTAGCCCCTGGGGAGGCACCAATAGGCAGTGTGTCGGGGCACCATTCCTCTCAAACTCCACCCCTTCTAGGGTTGAGAATATTCTCCCCATACGTCAGACCAGCTCTTCTGGCCAATGCATGGGAGGTGGACAGGGCCCGCTCCAGCGTTTTTGCCATCCCAAGCGGCGGGGGAAAAAAAAAAAAAGCGATCGGCGCAGCTCTACCGCCGCCGAAGAACCGGATGTGCCGCCCCTTTCCGTTGGCTGCCCCCAAGCACCTGCTTGCTGCGCTGGTGGCTGGAGCCGGCCCTGGAGGTGTAGATAGTAGGCAGAGATCTGGCTCTGCCCTCTTCACTTGCTCCCTGTGCCTCCTCGCTCCCTTCATGGGAACATCTGGCATGCAGCCCCCCTGAGCTCTCCCCAGGTAGCTCTAATGTAGCCATGTGAAGGTTGGTGGGTATAATAGGCTCGAGGACTCCAGAGAGTTTACTGATGAACCCAGGAAGCTGACTAGCAAATACTGCCTCCTCGGCCACCCTGGAACTTTTTATGACACACATAAAAAGCTCAGGTTCTTTGGCTCGGGGTCTCAGGAGGGGAGGCACAGAACGGCTGGGGAGGCTCAGGCCAGGCCAGGGCTCCTCCAGCTGCAGGGGAGATGGGGGGGGGGTGCTCGGGGCTTCAGCCAGCCCAGGGCTCCTCCGGCCGCCACGGGACGGGAATGGGGAGTGGGAGCGGGGCCTCAGGCAGAATAGGGTGCTGGGCGGTCTACCCTCCCTGAAGGGTCGATCCACTCACCACCCATGGGGAGATCCTTTGTTCTGCCTACTCCTCTGCATATGATATGGGGCTAGTCACAATCTAACTATTTATGGATATGCTCAAAATAAATGCACACAAATTATTCAACCTCAAAAACAATAAAAATCCCTATTGAATGTTATGAGAAAGTGAAGGGAACTAGCCCTCAGTTATGGGAAAATTAGCAACTTCACAGCTTGAAATATTTCCAAGATCAACTGAGCAAAATTGAACTGTGCAGACTGAGTCAAACCAAGATGCACTGCTCATTGGCAACAACAGGAAAGTCACATAACAGAAGCAGCAGCAGCGGCAATGCTTAATCCTATAGAATAGTGATTTTCATTCTTGAACAGCAGCAATTCTCCTTGACAACAGGGATTCTCAGTGCCAAGGAACAGCAACTCACATATTGAGGACAGCAGCTCTTATTACCAGCAACAGCAGGCTCTCAGCCTCTGGTAACAGCATACAATCATCTGTGGTGGCTGTTTTTAAATCCCTCTAAAACTTAGTCTCAGGAGTAAGCAGTTATTCTCAAAAGCAAGCTCCTTCTTAAGGCACTCTTTTCCACTATAGAGTCCCCGTCTCCAGATCTCTGCACTTTCATTGATGCAGATGTTCTGTCAGCTGGCACAACAGGCTCTGTGTTCCATTTGTGCACTCAGTACAACACACCCAATTCTGCAGCTCCTCAAAGGGCTAATTCAGGTACTGAAACAGTAGATGCACCAAAGAAATCCAGGTCAATCCACTACGAACACAGAAAGAAAAGCAGCTAAGGTCAGCACCAAACAACTCTGCCCGGTTAATGCTGCTGTAGGAGCATTGGCCCTGATTCTTGGTTCCACTATGACCACTCTATGCTGCTCCTGTAGGACAGATTGGCCTTAAAAATGCCATAGCCTGAAGAAGCAGAAAGCCGTGTAATAGTTCTTGCCCCATTCCCCCTCCTTGAGGCCACCATAGGGGACATCTTCAGGGATATGTGATTGGACCTCTCCTACACCTCAGGGATCCCAAGCTACCATAGTGGCACTATGCGTAAGCTCGATCAGCCAGAGGACTGCTCTGATTTGCACCCGTGAATTGTTCCAATTCAGAACTCTCTCGGGATTAGGGGAGTGAGAAAATGACTTAAAGCCAACTTTGCCTGTTGGTGGCACACGTAAGAACACACAACGTTCCCTCTAATTTTTTCCATCCATGTGCGGAATGAATGTTATGTGCACCAATTATCGAGGTAATGTGCGGATGTCGCCACCAGTAAAACAAAAAAACTAGACATAATATATATTTTTAAAAAGTTATCATAGGGATAATTACTTCAGTCAGGACAGGTTAGGCATTTTAGAACTCACTACACAAAGAATTAAATTTAAGCACAAGAGAAATAAAAATTATGAAATGCATACACCAGTCAAAAACCTCAAATTACAGCACTTTGAAAGAATAAAATTACAGAGAATATGTGCGCATTGCAGGAAGTATCAAGAATTAACAATAATAATAATACAAATGATAAGTATGTGTTGGGAAGAGAGTGTGTGAGAGAGTGTGTGTATATATGTGTGTGTGACAGACAGACACTGATCCAGTCTTATTGCTGCCTTTACTAATCCTCAGACTCACTGCTTTACTACTATTTTGTGTACCACATAGTGGGTAATAACATGGGAGGGCTACATGTTTTGAAAACTAACCGGCTCTTTAATAAGAGAATTATTAACAGAGATGCTGCAACTGCAGTTAGTCAGTCTGTATGCACATGGCTAGAATACTAACTGGTGCCTTCCCCAAACTCTTCCTTTCTGCATCCTATGCTCCTCCTTCAAGTTCCATGTAGTTGTTTCAACTACATCCTGTTCCATATTATTTTAGGTGATAATTTTTATGTTTAGAATAAATCATCAAGCAAGAACAGTGCTACCAGGGCAGTAGGCCAGAAAGGTTTCACCTGGGGAATAGCATTATGTGTCTATGGACTCCCTGTTTTTTAGTTTAATCCCCTTAAAATAGTTTTCAGAAGGTTTTAAACAGAACATGTCTCACAGGCTTTTTGCTGGCTTTATTTTATTATAATTATTCTTACAGTAATACCCAAAGACTCCACTTAGGACTATGTCCCATTGTGCTAGGCACTGGACAAATATATCAGATACCACGGGGTAGGTAAGAACGGTGGTCTCCGCACAACCCCCTTTTGGCGAAGAGCACCAGCCCGCCTTCGAGAGAACGGGGTAGGAAAACCACTCAGGACCACTGAGTGCTACTCAATCGCCTCCAGTACGTCGGGCGGGTTCCGGGTCCCCCCCCTCCCTCCGGGTGAGGGGAGAAAGCCTAAAGTGCCAGGCTTCTAGCCGGACAAAACAGCCAGGCGCCTGACCCCGACCCCGACCACAGCTGGCCAGAGCCCAGTAACGAGTTCTCAGGTTCAGGACAAACCCGTCTGGGGGGAAGGTAAAACTCGGTCACGTGTCACTCAACAAGGGGGCCATACACACATTAGACACTTAGGAAAGGCATGGTCCCCGTACCACCCTTCCCCAGCAGCCCGTTTCTTAAAGCACGGGATAGAAATCCAACTGCCAGGGAGTACGTAGCAGGGGCCCCTGGGTCCAAGGGAACTCAAGGTTCCCGGAGGGAAAGCAAGGGAAGGGACACACACTGCAACCCACACTCACACTCTCGCTGGCACGCCCCCTAACACCACTCCCCACGCCGGGAGAGCCTCGGCCCTTTCCCCGAGCCGCCTCTGGGGCTTTACACTACTCCGTGGAACCCAACCCCAACGCTGGTATTCCTACCTCCCAGGCAGAGGGATATTTCTTCCCTCATCGGAGCACGACCACCCCAACACCCGGCTGGGGCCCCAGCGCACAAAAGCTGGGCCTATCTTGGCGGGGCCTGTGGTCACTCCAAATTTACCAATCACTATTACCAATCACTATTACCAAGCACTTTTACCAAGCACTTCCAAGGGGACCAGTGACCACAACCCCGGGGGAACCTCACCCGGGGATCTAAAACACTTAACACTTTACTTAAGGGGTACACTTTACTGACAGACAAACACTGTCCACAGAACAGCCAAATAAAACAAGATAACAAATCCAAACAGTTGGAGGGACATACTCACATAGAAGACGAACAAACCTCAGGCAGGAGATNGTAGACATACCCTTCATGTGTCAGTATAATAATGCCTGCATCTGTAATTTTCACTCCATGCATCTGAAGAAGTGGGGTTTTTACCCACAAAAGCTTATGCCTAAATAAATCTGTTAGTCTTTAAGGTGCCACTGGGCTTTTCATTGTTTTTGTGGATACAGACTAACACAGCTACCCCTCCGATACTCTACAAATTGTGTGAACCTAAGTTTGTTTTCATATCAGTACAACCACCAGCATTATTTAATGGATTATTTCTAGGTTCAGTCTATTTTGAAATAAACCATTCATACTAATATGAACACCAGTCTAAAAAAGACAGAATGATAATTTATTGTAAAGAGCTTCAAAATTAGGTTTGAACTTTAGTAAAGATTTTGATCAGGACCATATTTTCAAACAGGTGCATGCCCCTCTTTGCACACATCCATCATGCGTGCAACCCATGACATATGCACAGATATCAAAGTTTGCACACTTAAAATCACACATGCATGAAAATGCAAGCAACTGTTCTTTAGAAATTTGGGCAATAGATTTCACAAAATGACTAAATATGACTTGTTTGATATTTAACATTGAGACTCAACTTAAAAATATTTAAAAGTGCCTACATTTTGCCTGTGGCAACATAGAACAGGTCATTTTGGATGGGTAAAATCCTGACCATTAAATCCAATGGGAGTTTTGACTGACTTACTGGAGTCAGGATTTCACCCAATGAATCAATGCAGTTTTGTTGATTAACTCCAGCTGAAAATATGGTCTTTAGTTTTGATCACAATCTAGGCACTTGTCAATACATGTGTATGCAAATTCTACAAACTAGCTGCTTTAAACCTGAAGGGGACAAAGAAGGGGGGGGGGGGTATTTTCTCCACACAGTCCTTGGTCCAGAGATTTTATAGTCAAGTTATGGTAATATCTTACTGCCTTGTCCTTTTTCACTGGCACTGGTTTGTGAATTCTTTTCTGAGACTATATGCTACCTTCATTACTGATTTGTTTCATCTTGAAAATTAAGTTGCTAGCAGCTTCTGGCATGCACAGGTTGTTCAATCTTGACTTAGTTCCTTTTTTCTATTAAATAGAGAAGATAAAGACTTTTCTTCAAGGTTGCAACTCCTGGTGTAAAAAAAAATATAAAAGGAGAAAGTTCTGGGGTGACACTAACATTCCCCCAATTTAGCTTCCCTTTGTTCCTTTAGAAAAGATAAAATAGAACCCAGAGTGTAACAATATTCTTGATTTAAATATTCAGTTACAATCTAGACAGGAGTCCTACAAATGTCTTGAAATATTAGTTCAGAAGACACGTATTGTATAGTGCTTAGCACAACAGGATCCTCACAGAGAGGAAAGATGGGCCAGTGCTTAGGGCCCCAGGAGTCCTAGGTTCAATCCTTCTCTGCCACACACTTCCTGTGTGAAACTTGAGCAAGTCACTTATCTCTCTGTGCCTCCTTATCCATGCATACAATGGGGATAATAGCACTTCCCTAATTCAAAGGGGGTATTGTGAGGATAAATGCATTAAAGATGGTGAGGAATCTATAATAGTAGTTACCGGGAAACAAAGTGACATGCTTATAATGGTAGTTTCCAGAATAAAGGAAAGTAAATGGACTATGCAAGCCTATGAAGATTTTGGCTCTTGCATTTACTGCCTTGCTTGTATGATTTCCAAAAGCTGCACTCCTTAGTTTTTCCTGCCTTCTCATTTCTTTTCACATTGTTTTGCTTACCCACAATGCTAAACCCTGCTCCAGCAATTATAATAGAACCAAACTAACTGTTAAGGGAGGGAACACAATCCTCCTGCCTTGCAAAGGTTTCAGACAATGGCTTACAGAGGTCAAACTGCAAGGTCTGGTTTGTTTATTTTCCCAAAGCCTTTTAAAAGATTAAATTGTTCCTGAAATAAAAAAGTCTTCTACTTAGATAAATTTCAGGAGAGTCTCTTTTCTAGGTAAAAAAATCATAAAGTACAACCATATGGCTCTCCATATATGGACCTGAGAATGGTGGGTTCTCATTGGGCTGGGATCATCATACATTAACAAGAGAATTAAGCCAATTCAGCGTCAATTGCTTTGCATGTGTCTGATCCTGTCCTTCCTGTTATTTTATGTATCAGATGGCAAATAAAAATGGGTCCATTGCTGAAATCCTTAGCCCTCATGGATTACATAGATTAATTCAATTAATAGGAATCTCATGATCTGGCCCGACATTGGGTAATCAGTAAAAATTATATATTCAACCAGGATACTCTATCCATTAACTCTATTATTTGTGGGCCCTACATGTGTGTCTGTGTGTGCATATCCTGCTTCTAGTACAGTTTCATTTCACTTTTGTATAAAATTTATAAAAAATAAATTAAGCAATTTGCTTAATTTCAAATGGCAAAGTAGTATTAAATCATTAATCAAAAAATGTTTCAAAGTCTGAACATTTTGCCTTTAAATCTATAGATTATAACTAGTATGCTATGTAAATTAACTAAAGTGATGTATGATTAGCTGTCAATGGAAAATTGTATTTGGTGAATGGGAACATCATAAAATGCATTCATTTTTAAAACAGAGATGTTCCTTTTCACAAAATCATCTTAATGCTCCACAGTTCATTGGAGCCCCCTGCAGACTATATTGTCTAAAATAAGAGATGAAGTCTACTCTGCCAAACAAACAAACACACAAACTTGTTTATGTATTTATATACTTGGCCTGTTCCCTCTGAGTTATAGTGCTGAGTCTAGTTTACTGACAAAAATACGGTAAGTTAATTATTAACCTCACTGCAGGGTTATATTAATAAAACTGCACCGACTCTATACAGCTCCTTGCATCAGAGGATCTCAGAGCACTTTACAGATATTAATTAATTGAGTTTCAAAGCACACCGCTCTGTCCCTGACTATAACTTGTCCATTGAATCTGTGTTCACTTGCTTATGTGCTAGTGGCTCTGTCATTGGGTTAGGCACTGTCCCACAGAGGAAAAAAAAAAAAAATACATAAATGTACCTTCACTAAAATTTTATGAGCCATTCCTCGTTGTCAATGTGACAAAATGGCTCTTCCAGATGAGTGATCTAGCTATGGCAGGAGTTCTCATGCCTGAGATTCTATACAGCACATTATACTAGGGGCTTCAATACCAAAAATAAGATTTCTTCTCACAGTCTGGTAGGAACAACACAGCACTGAGGGGGACATTCAAAAGTGCACTTAATCAATCAGCACATTTACAGCTCAGGTGAGTGACAGTGCCTTTACGGTTATGGAAAAGGGATGAAGTAACTACCTCCCTCCTCTGGGGCAGGGGAGAGGAACAGTGACTGAGTCACTATTCATTTTCTGGGTGCTCCTTGGGTGGTGCACTTATGCTCTCACCCAGCACAGATTGCAAAGAAAATGGAGTAAAGCCACTGAAGTTGGTCTAGGAAAGTATCAGTGGCACCTTCCTGGCCCAGTTAGCCCACTTGTGGCACAAGGATGATCTCCAAGAGGGAGAATGGGAAGTGTTTCTGCCTTTGTTCTTCCCAGGGCCAGCCTTAAAGATGGGTGGTCAGGGTGGCCACCCTCAGTGCCAACATTTCGGGGCAACAAAACACATTTGGGGATGCCAAATCCCCTTTAAATTGCTTGTGCCTTTTGGCAGTGGGGAAGGCGCTGAAAATATTTTCCACCCTAGGCAACACCTAGGGCCGATCTTGTTCTTCCTTGGGAAGTTTTGATAGGGAGAGTCGACTTCATTTGCCACTGGGCTCCACAGGCTGCTGAGGTGGTCTGCTGAATTTCCCTTTCTAGCTAGCTGTCCACATTCTGGCCTGTGCCACATAGCTGTGTGTCCACTCCTGGGTTGAAGCTGGTGTAATCCTGGCTGAATCTGGCCCAATAAATAATGACTGTAGGAAAAGGTTAAATCAAACCTTAGAAATTTTACTAAAATAAGTTTTTATTGAATGTGAACGTCTCCAGTGCTTTGCAACACCTTCTATTACAATTCCTTTTTAAAATGCTTTAATAATTGAAGCAATTAAGCATGTCAAGACTTATTTTATGGGATCATTTACTCATGCTTCAAGTGTGTTGTGAGGTTAACTGCACAAGGCATGTTTTACTGCCTTATGAAATCCTCAACATTATGTCTTATTGCTTTTATAATATGGGATTTGTCTTTCACATTTTTTGCAGAAAAAAATTGTTTTGGCACTGAAGATAACATCCACAATGCCTTATTGCTTGCCACCTCTTATCGTAACATGCTATCCATGATAATTTAGCTACAATTAGAAAACCAAACTGCACTGTGTGTAGTTTTAAAAAATACACTAGTAAAAATAGTTAAAAATTTATTAACATGTATAAAAGATTTCATCTCTTTTCTTATGCCTCTCTATTCCATGTGGAATATAGCGCCTTCACCACTGACTTCCATCTTTCCCAGTCTCCTGCTGCAACTTAGTTTTCAGTTTTATTTCTATTGTGTGTGTTATCTTTGGTCTAACTCATCACCTCTTGCCATGGGAGCTTGTCTTGTTATATTATTTAGTTCTTACCTCCATGTATGTGCCAACCATCTCCATTTTCATTCCATAATATCCTATCAGTTTCTGTTTTGTCCTCCTCTAGAGTTCTTTGTTTGTGATTTATTTCTGGCCATCTGATATTGAAGATTTGTCTAAGGCTGCTGTTTATGAAAACTTGGAGTTTAGCTAGTAAGGTCTTAGTATATGGTGCTTAAACTTGGAGACTTACTAAGACCAACTTTAAAATTGTGTTAAATATTTGAAGTTAAGTTTGGAGAGATAGAGTTCTGTTTCTCCAGATTGGCTTTAGAGTTGCAAAGACATGACAGACATTCAAACCAGAATAGTGAAAACCAGACCATTCCACCTGTTGTACTTACAATGCTGCCAAGATATGTGAAATATCAGACCTCTTCTGTTTCAGTCCCAGAAAGTGTTATTAAAGTTTTTTCTTGTGGTTGATTCTCATAGTTTTAGTTTTCTGTGTGTTGATTTTCAAACCTACTAATTGTGCACAGGCCTGGAGGACATTTGCTTTGGCTTGATGAGTTTGGAACAGCGAGTTGACGTCATCGGCAAAGGCAAGGTTCTCTAACTTCTGTTGGAAAGTCCACTATATACTCCTTGATTGTTCTGAAATTTCTTCTTTACCAAGTCCACTACCAGTAAAAAGAACATGGGTGACATAAGACAAGCTTGTCTGACACCTGTAGTAACCTCAGATGGCTTAGTCAGATTGCTGTTTGCTCTTATAATAATTTGGCATGTCATTTTCATAGACCCCCAGAATGATGTTCATGAAATTCTGAGCGTTTCCATAGTGGCATGACAATTTCCATAAAACCGCCCTATCCACTGTATCAAAGGCTTTTTTGGAAATCTATAGCATTCATATAAAGTGTAACTGCCATTTGACTGGCAAGGTTGCTATTTGATCTATATGATGTGTCCTGTCTTAACCCTGCCTGTTCGTATCATAACCTTGAATCTACCACTTTCTTTATTCTGTCTAAAATGTGTAAATATCTTACTTGGGGGTAGATAGAATACCCCTCTAGTTTTCACACTGATAGAAGTCCCCTTTCTTTAGCAGTTTCATTATATTCCTCTTTTTTCCACTTGTTTGATTTTTATTTCTTCCCATATCTTTTATAAGAGGCCTATCAAATTGTCTACTGTGTTCTTCAACTCTGCCTCAAGAACCTCTGCTGGAATGTTATCCACCCTGATGCCTTTCCACCACCCTCTATCCCTTTACTCGGGAGATAGGTCCTAGTTCTACATCCAGATCTTCCCTTTCCTCCATATCTAGACGATTGGCCACTGGTTCACCATTCAGTAGTTGATTAAAGTACAGCTTCCATATATTTATTTGTTCTGATGTCTTCGGTGTTAAGTTGCCCTTGTCATCTTGAACCGGTCAGTTGTTGTTGGTGGTTTTTCCCCCCTGAAAACAGGTCTAATGATGTTGCACAGTGTCTTTATGTCACTTTGTGCTACAGCGGTCTGTGCATCTATTGCCATTTTGTCTATAATGGCCCGTTTCAATATTTACAAACCAAGAGCCCAATCTTATAAACCTTTTCTCACACAAGTAAGGATTACTCAAGCAAACAGATTGTAGCATCAGATCCCAAAAGACATGCATTGTACAGTCAAGTCAAATCCAATTGTAACTGACAGTTCAAAATTTGAGTTAAGAACAGGATATCCAAAAAGGTGTGTTAAAGATGCTACCATTTCTGCATTTTTCTTCTTTTCCCAAGCTATAGATGATTTAATTTACTGATGTGCCTATACCAGTGGTGCTAGATGATTTAATTTAGCACATTAATTAGTGATTAATTTATCAGAACTGAAAAATGTGCATTCCTAGAAAGCTATTTAAATAAAAATTAATTTCATATTAAGCCTTATTATATGAACCATCCTAATAGAACAGGATAGTGTGAGGAGTTATTTTCTGGCAAACATAAGAATGAAGAAACTGTCCCTCCCTCTGTTAAAATTAATTATATCTATATATATACACACACACACTTCTGAATATGAAAGGAGCTACAACAAACATTCTAAAAGCAACTGAGAAGGAGATAGTGGGAGCACATTTGTATACAGAAATAAGGACATAAGTTCCACTCCTTCAGAAAATTCAATGGGGCATGGTCTTTAAATTCAATCTATGTCTAAGAATGCAAGAAAGTCAATCACTTGCAAAAATTAGTTCAAGGTTATCACACGCACATCATAGTATAAATTGGCTTTTTTTTTAAATAGTCCTGTCATTAGCTGCAAAGAATGAAGAACTAAAGAGACCTTTTAAAATAACCAAATTGATCAAATCTGCCTGAAGATTCTTTGAATAATTCCCTCGCTACTGTACAGAGGAGCACAATGCAGCTGACCAGGATACTTAGAGAATCCACCCACCAGTTACTCAACAGAAAATGGCTAAACACAGCAAATTTAATAATAATATATGGAGATATACCTCTCTCATAGAGCTGGAAGGGACCCCGAAGGGTCATTGAGTGCAGCCCCCTGCCTTCAGTAGCAGGACCAATTTTGCCCCAGATCCCTAAGTGGCCCCCTCAAGGATTGAACTAACAACCCTGGGTTTTGCAGGCCAATGCTCAAACCACTGAGCTATCCCTCCCCCAAAGCTACATATAAACAGGTTGTATATGGAAATTAGACTGTGCTAAACCTGACAATACACACTAAAGCAGCACACACACTAAATGAAAAAATGTGTAGAGCAAACCAACAGGCCTTGTTTACCTGCAGATCTGAATGATTTTTAGGAACTCGTGGAATAGGCAGTCCCAAAATAGCACATGCCCAGCTGAATTGTTGCTGCACGTGCAATGAATCAGTGGCCAAATCAACAAACACATGAGTATTACAACTTACTGGGGTTAATTTCCCACCCTCCCCTGTTTTGGCCTCAGAAACAGGCAGTCAGAGTTCTTGCCCACTAAACTGTCTCCTCTCTTGGACAACTGGCAATCTAAACACAACTTGGAAAAATCCCACTTTGCAGCTAATGCTCTAGAGGAATAATATGACAACCACTGAGCAGCTGTTTCCTTTGTGCTAACTCTTGTTCCTTCTATTGCCCTACCCCCTAGAGAAGTGTGGTACATACTACCAACAGGGGATTGTATTAATGCACTCAAACTTGACCACAGCCTTAGTTTGAAATAGGGCCCATGTTTAACCTGAGTCTTATCCTAGCAACAGTCGGCAAAGCACATTAGGTTCCTTATGTACAAATGATGTAAATCAGTAACACGATTTCTGTGCTGTACATTTCCTAGCACAATGGGGTCCATGACGGGGGCTCCTAGGTGCTACCACGATATAAACAAGCATAGTATTGCCCACAATTAAGTGAACTTAAAACTTTAGTGATTTTGCTAGTATTGGCACACAAACACATTTGACCCTGCAGCCAGATATTGGCATGAGAACTGTAGCCCTTGAGAACATATGCAAGTCCTGGGTGGCCTGACCATCCCCTCCTGGTCTCACTATACTTTCATGTATATTGTTTAATGTGGCCATCAAGAAGCAGTGACCAAACTTTATTTGCTCCAGACCCGCTTATGAATTTATGTAACTTAACTGCACTGATACATTTTAAAGGAACAATTTACTTTGTTTATTCATCAGTCTCAAATGCCAACATTTCTGCCTCACTGCCTTTGTGAATGTGACTTTAGTGCTTCTCGGGAAAGCCTGACACAGTTAGACTCAACCAAGCATCTATACAACACTAAAGCAGCAGATGCCTTAATATTTGGTACTGCTACCTGCAGGGATTAACCCTATTACAATATGTCTAAAACAGCAAGCATAGCTTTGTCGTTTGAATTTGCTCCATATTTGGTACTATTTAAAAGGAAACAAAAGATGCATGCTAGAGAAATATTTAAGTGGAACAGAGCTTCAAAACGTTCAGTGAGTGATTCCCTCATATTTCAAATGAGTATGTTGCAGACAGCAGGCGCACCCAGTGAAAGCACATGGATATATGATTAGGATTTTGGTTTGAGCTCTGTGCTGACAATCCATTCATCTCAATCATTGGTCACATGTGCTAGAACTAGGGGTGCTGGGGTTACTGCCACACCCCCTGGCTTGAAGTGGTTTCTATCATATTCAGGGTTTACAGTTCAATGGCTCTCAGTACCCCCACTATACAAATTGTTCCAGCGCCCCTGTCACTGGTGTATCATTAGTGTGTTTCCCACAAAGTCCCATTGTACTATGGTGCAAGTTAGAGAGGTTCTGGGAGTGCTAAAGACTCCTAAAAAGACCAATATTCCATGAGTTTAGAGGCAAAGCCTTTGTTAGGCTATTATCTCAAATGGCTATTAAAGGGAACTAAATGTAGGTCAAGATTGAAAGGGTCCTCAATTTTTATGAATCATTATCTTTTAATGTTTTCTCACCATGGGCCAACTTCTGAAACTCTTACTCTGTCTTTACTGGGGCAAACTCCAATTCCCTTCAGTGGGAGTTTGCCTGAGTAAGAGCTGAGTAAAATGATATTGGAGGAACGGAAGGATTTAGCCCTGTTTGGATTCAATTAAATTGTCTTCCGATGTTTCCTACATGTATTCTTCAATAAAACCTACCCTGAGTAAAGCCATGAGGCAAGTCATAAGAGAACTGAAGTCTATGCCTTCCCTTCCTTCATTGTATAAATCATACTTTTGGACAGATATTAACAGATATCTAATAAAGAGGCATGAGATACTAGTGTGTCAGTTCTGCAGCACATGAAAAACTTCCAGCAGAGCAGATGTCACTTTTGCTTATAGATCACCGAACTTTCCAGCTAGGCATCTCTTGGCGTCACTGAAAATGACCAGTGAATTAGTGACCCGTCACAAAACCAGGTCTTTTTATGTCCAGTACCTGAACAAGGGCATGCCTCCAGGCAGCCAAAAGGGCATCCCATAAGCATTAAATATGCTGGTTTCTAAACATGACTAAAGGAAAGCAATAAGAACCCCTAGTACAGAGGATTTACAGTCAAATCCTGCTCGTTTTACTCATACAAGTAGTCTCATTGATGTGAAATGCACTACATACACCTCTACCCTNCTGTTTTACCGCGTTATATCTGAATTCGTGTTATATCGGGTCACGTTATATCAGGGTAGAGGTGTACTTGAATAACATGACCTGCATTTGGCCCAAGCTTATTCCCACTGAGTCAATAGTTCTGCTTTTGCCTTTAATGTGAACAGAACTGGACCCATAGAACTGTTAACACTAGACCCATAGAGCTGCTAACTACTATGAGGACATGACTCTAGATTCACACCATATACTAAGGGCTGGTCCACACTAGGGGCGGGATCGAACTAAGGTACTTCGACTTCAGCTACGCGAATAGCGTAGCTGAAGTCGAAGTACCTTAGTTCGAACTAACGCGACTTACCTCGCGTCCGCGCGGCGATCGAAGTTCGCGGCTCCTACTTCGAACTCCGGTACTCCGCTCGCCCTGCAGGAGTACCGGAGTTCGAAGTAGCGCGTTCGGGGATCGATGTATCGCGTCCAGACGAGACGCGATAGATCGATCCCCGATACTTCGATGGCTACCCGCCGATCCGGGCGGGTAGTCTGGACGGGGCCTTAGAATGTAATCTGTTTGGGACAGGGTCCACATTTTTGTACAGTGCCCAATAAATGGGATTTGGGCCTCTTGGCTCTACCATAATACAACTGACAAGGATAAAAATTGAAGTCAATGTCAAATCTCCCATTGATTTCAGTGCCTTGAAGATCCAACCCTTTGGGTATGTCTACATGGGGATAAAAACCCTGCGGCATGGCTGAGGCTGGTTCAGGTCAGCTGACTCAGGTTTGTCCTGTGTACATTCAGGCTCAGGACCCTCCACCCTCACTGGGTTCCAGAGCTCAGGCTCTAGCCCGAGCCTGGACGTCTACACCGGGGTCAGCAACCTTTCAGCAGTGGTGTGCCGAGTCTTCATTTATTCACTCTAATTTAGGGTTTCGCGTGCCAGTAATACATTTTAACGTTTTTAGAAGGTCTCTTTCTATAAGTCTATAATATATAACTATATGGTTGTATGTAAAGTAAATAAGGTTTTTAAAATGTTTAAGAAGCTTCATTTAAAATTAAATTAAAATGCAGAGCCCCCCGGATCAGTGGCCAGGACCTGGGCAGTGTGAGTGCCACTGAAAATCAGCTCGCGTGCCGCCTTCGTGCCATAGGTTTCCTACCCCTGGTCTACACAGTAATTTTTCAGTCCCAGAGCTCAAGCCTGAATTTGAGTCAGCTGACCTGGGCTAGCCACAGTTTTTTTTATCCCCATGTAGACATACTCTTTGTGACTTAGATACTTCCTGATTCAAAGCATGTTTTCTAATAAGAAATTCAAACAGTAGAGAAAGCCATACATACATCAAAAAAAATTATTTGTCGAAGATTTTCACAATCAGGGTGTCTCAGTTGTTTGGTGTCCATTCTGTGACACCAGTTTGATTAATTTTAGAGAAGGGTGTTTGCACTTTCTGAAAATCACTGTGTCTGAAGTTAGCCTTTTAAATACCACTGAAAACAACATTTACTACCGGAAGTACCAGTGGCACTTTGGGAAAATATTCTTATTATGTTTATAAACATTTAGGCAGAACAGTGAGGGTTTTCTATTACAATGCTAAAATGATATATGCCAAGATTTAAGTTTATCAGTGAAGCCTCTCACATATCAAGCATTTGCTACCATATTTGCAAAACGCCATCAGCACAGGTCATAAGGCTGATGTGAAACAAAATCTCAGAAACAGGAGCTACTGTAAGTTAATGGTCAACACCTTCGCGCCCCTCCCTCCCCCCAAACTAATAGATTAAACGTTGGGTTGCTGGAAGAAGTTCATAACGTAGAACTTTAAAAAAAAAAAAAATCAATCAAACAAAAGAACAACCAACCATGTTTCTCAACCAGGTCTTATTTCTTTTCAGCTTTAAATGGAAACTGAGTTGCTAAGTATTCAGGATGTTAAGGGCCAGTTACAATTGCAGTGCCTGTGCTCACTGGAGCACAGAGGCTGATCTCTGCATGCCAAAGGATGCAAGGAAGGGAGATTAAGGGGCAGGCCCCTTACCACAGCTCCTCCTCTGTCCAAGCCACAGAGCAATCACGATACAGTTGGAGGACAGGCGAAGATGAAGATGAAGAGATGAAGCCTGGACACCCCCCATCCACACTGCTGAAGGGTTGTATGTTCCTGCATTGCGTCCCCCTTCAAAGCTCCCCCTACAGCAATGTGTTTCTCACATTGCTGTCAATGCAGGATTTTGCCTAAAAGGCATGATCTAGCCCTAAGCCTATACTTAATGATCTTATGGCATTTTAAATGTCATTTAAACAAAACACCCATTTTTAGACAAAAATGTATCAGACAGATATTTTCATACTTCACGCAAAGCTACATAAATTATCACCTTTATGCTCACGACTGAAAAAGTTCAATTGTGTTAACATTGTTAGCTGTTAAACATCCAGCAGGGCACTTTAGGATGTAATTGACTGAATAGTACAGAGAGACATACAACAGGTGGCTACAAAAATGGTCGTGGGTGGCACAAAGTAACATGGAAGTGAGTGTGATCAACATAAGCAGGGATCACAGTGTACTAGCTGCCTGTAAGCACCATGACAGGTGAGATTTAAGCAGGGATTGGCAGGAGAACAGTGAGGTGATCTTGCAGAGTTTTATGGAGAGACCTTCAATGGGACCAGGATTTGGCCCAAATCATAGATATCTGTAGAATGATCTCTACACAACTTTGAGTCCATCCCCTGAAATCTATGACAGAATCCCCAAACCACTGTCTGACAAAACGTGTTCTACATTTGTCTGTGCTTTCTTACCTATAAGCCTAACTGCACAAAAATGATGTTGAGATATGTTGGGCTGTGGGAAATGCATCTTGCAGTGAATGTAAGAGCGGTAGATTTATCTGAACTGTGATCTGAATCACTTAACCATGAGTATGTCATAATTCTCAAAATTCCCTCCAGAGGTATTCTGCAGTAGAGATGGGTATACGGTTCACTGCTGATTCTGAGAATGGCGAATAGAACTTATTTGCTATCAATGACCTTCACAAATTCCTACCCTGTTGGTTGTTGTGCCCATTCACTAGTTGATTTCATCTGGCAAATCTGTTGGATTAAATAAAATGGCTCTGAGCTATAGCCAAATATGTATCTCAATGCTTTTAGAGCACATTTCTCTTAAAAAAGATTTACTACTTTAAGTATGTCCTATCACTGGACTATAAATTTCAGAATTCAAAAAGTGTGTAGAAAATGTTTAGTAATATACCACAGAAGGGTTAAAACAGAGTATTGCTAAATAGAAATACCATGATGATCTGTGATAAAGTTCAACCTAAAGTTTGCTACAGGAAAGTATTATCCCATTTACAAGAGCAAATACAAAGAGATTCTCACACTTTAAAAGAGCAAGAGTTTTATATAGTACAATCAATGCTTCATGATTGGATAATGCTCTAAAAACTGTCTCTCCTGAAGGACTACTGATATAATTAAGTGAAAAAACTAAGTAGTTACAGGAAGAGTTTAAAAAGGATTAAATCATAAACCACCCATAATGGCCAGTGACGTATTCTATGCAAACAGGCTGAGGTCACATTAGTGTTCTTCTTGGAAATCTACTGTAGGTTGTCAATGAATGTAGTAAATTATATTTATGGGAGAATAAAATACCATACGATGACTCCAGCCTTTAAAAAGGCTGACAAATGAAACAAAGCTACTGTATTTCAGAACAGGAACACTAGATACTGACTGGAAAAGATGGTCTGTCAAACCCAAAGGTGTGAGACTGTCTCTCAGATCCATGTGCACAGAAGAACCTCTGTGCATAGATCTCCCCAACTCCCAAAAATAGAAGGGGAGAAAGGGCCAGCCAGCCTTCTGGGCATCTCCCAACCCTACTGACCTTGCAAAAATAGCTCTGTACTAGCAGTTGGGGGATTTTTTGGGGGTGGGGTGCAGGGGGGAATATGCAAACTGGGTGGGCTGAGGAAGAAGTCAGTGAGGATGCATATTATCCACTCCGGTGCACCAGAGACAAAACACAGTCTGAGCAACTGAGATGTGCACTGGAGTGATCAATGGAAGTCTATGGGCAAGGTCTTTGGTGATCAGTGCTACAGAATACCCCAATAGAGACAGATCTTTCTGCCAAGCCAGCCCACTATCAAAACCCCTCTCAGCAGCTTCATGCATAGAGTCTGTGTGGCCTCCCTATCTCATTTCTTGTTTATCAGAATCACACTGGCATCTGATTCTTTAAGAAATTAAACTCAGGATATACTCAAATAGCACTGTTGGGGTTAGGAGAAAAAGTGAGTATAAATCAACAAGGTAACTATATTCACTGACAGATTACCTGGTAGATACAAGAAAATAATCAAGTGTGACTACAATAATTGCCTTTAAACATAGCAATGTGTAAAAATACAAAAAAATGCCAACTTTCTGAGAAAAGACCAAAACCAAAAGTAGTTTGTAAAAGGTAGCTGTGAATTCTATATTGCTTTATTTTCTGGTGTTAAATTCACTCCACCCACATAAAGGCAGAGTATTCAGAGTGTGAAGAGACAAAGGAGATGCACTCCACCTCCAAAACAGATTATGCAGTTGCTGTATACAGCTTCTATTTCACCCTCTGATGGCTTAAGAGTATTTCCTCTTTGGGCTAGAATTTCAGCTGCAGTCCCTTTGTACCAGCTGAGAGACAAGTTAGGGTTACTGAATTCACATATATGCACATCTGTGGCACCTCTCCGAACTTTTAGTGTCCACTGGCATAGATACCACTTCCACCCACGTAATGAAGATATGCAATTGAACCTTTCAAAGCTACAATGCTCCAACACCCCTGGCCAGAGCCCTGGGACACCCACATTTATATAAGCAAGACAACTTGTAACTGGCCACATCTTCTCTGCCTAGCATCATGTACAGAAATGCTACTCATAATTACTGTATGTGAATGTGACAAGATTTTTTTTTAAATGTCACCTCATCGTATCATATTACGATGGCCTAGATTTTCTAGTAGTGACTCAAGCAGGCCCGGACTCATATTAGAAAATAAAAGGTTTCCAATGCCCTAAAAATGCAATGATCCTAAAAGCCTGGTCCTGCTAATTCCACAAAGTACTCCCACCATTTTTGTTATTTATTTGTAATATGTGGAGGCTTCAACTGAAATCAGATCTTCATTGCCCTTGGAACTTGTGATGGGGCACAGTGGCCCCGCACTGGTCCAGCAGGGGTTAACCCTTCCTTCGTAGCAGAGGAAACCACGCCCCGGAAGCTCTGCTGGGCATGCTCCAACTGGAGAACAGGTATAAAAGCCTGCAGATCAGCTCAATCTGGGATGACCACCGGAGGAGAAGGACTCACGCTGCCAGCTCCTGAAGAGGGAGAACTGGAGTGCCAGGATCCAGGAGTCAGCCAAGCCGAGGCACTCCCTGGGACCCCGACGGAGGACGTCACAGGGGAGCAACAGACCGGAAGACCCCCTGCCCCAGATGTACTGGTATTCATGGTAGGAAGTGACCCAGGGGAACTTTAGAGACAAACAGCGTTAGAGCTGTGGTGACGCTCGGCGTGTTGCGGGCGGATCCCCGCCGAGCAAGGGGCAAGGAGAGCTTTCCACTACCAGGGCCCTGGGTTGGGGCTCGGTGGAAAGGGTGGGCCCGAGTCCCCCTACCCTCTGACCCCCGAACCGTGAGGTATCTGGATAGACTCTGGCCGCTAAGCTGTGCTCCTCCGCTCGTAAGGGGGTTTATATGGACTCTGGCTTCTAGGCCGCGCTACCCTGCCCGTAAGGGAGGTTATATAGATGCCGACCGCTAGGCCACGTTACCACACCCGACAGGGGTGATAGTGGAGAGGAAGGCCAAGAGGCCATCACTGATCGCCCACAGAGGGGCGTAGTGACTCGAGAGTGGTGAGGCGCTGACACCCCATCCTACCCCTGCCACAAAGGGGCGCTGTGGTGCCCGGCCCACCACAACTGGTGAAGAATGTGGGCAACGATCAGGGCCTGAAACAAGGACCCAGATGCCCAAAAATGGAACCTGAGAAACTTCTGAAATGGCTACTGGAGAACCAGCAGCAGCAGGCGGCGCAACAGCAGCAGGCGCACTTGCTCCAGCAGTTAGCAGCACAACAACAGTTGCAAGCGGTGCAGCAGCAAGAGCAGCAGCAACAGCTGATTCGAGAGCTGACGGCCCAACAACAGGCTAACTAGGAGCAACTGGTTCAGCAGATGGCAACGCTGATAGGACAGGCACCAAATCCTCCCCTAGGCGCTGCAGGGGGCAGTGCCAGTGAGGGGCTCTGAGAACTACCAGTGCGCCTAACAAAGATGGGGCCGGGGGATGACCCCGAGGCCTTCCTGGTGACTTTTGAGCAGGTTGCAACCGCTGTACAATGGCCCCCCGCACATTGGCCCACTATCCTAGCACCTTACCTGACAGGCCCAGCTCAAGCTGCTTACCGTGACCTCGATCCACAGGACCACTGGACTATTTGAAGGTCAAGGCCACCGTCTTAGACCAAACACGCGTCAGCCCTGAAACCTACCACCAGCGACTCTGCAGAGAACAGTACACGCCGGTAGCCAGACCACGAGCCGTGGCCCAGCGAATCCACGACCTCTGTTGGAGGTGGCTGGAACCAGAAAGATGGACGAGTGTTCAGGTAGCTGAGGCTGTGGCACTAGAACAGTTCCTGCAGACCCTTTCCACCGGGGGGAAAGAGTGGGTGCAGAGACACAGCCCCAGGACCCTCACGGAGGCGACCTCCCTAATGGAGGATTACGTGGCAGCAGAGGGAGAACCGAAGACCAGCCCCAAAGGAGGGGGACTCGGGCGAACGGAACCTGAACCCGGCCCGGGGGGCCCGTAAGGTGGACAGGGGAGGCCCCCGTTGATATGCCCAGCCATCAGGGACACATGACCCACAGCACCAAGGACCCATCCGGATCAGACCTCGTAAGAAGTCAAGATGACGCGCCGGGGAAGCAGAGCAGCCCCCGCCACACCCCGACCGAAGAAGAGAAGCAGGATCGGTGCTATGAGTGCGGACAGATAGAGCACTTCCGGAGGGAATGCCCATATATGGATTGTAACTATGGGCAGGTGTGGGCTGCTGGTCACCAGGCCCGGACCTGGGAGCCGGGGAAGTTAGTCATTCCGGTGAAAGTAGACGGGACGTCTACCTGGGCCTTGGTGGACTCGGGGTATAGCCAGATGGTCATCTGGGCCGGGCTGACAAAGCCCACCGGCCCCACCGGGGCCCCCATCAGCCTGCAGTGTATTCACGGGGACATGAAGCCATACCCCACCATCTGGGTGCAGCTCGAGGCTGCTCAGAACTGAGTGCAGTGTCTAGTTGGGGTGGCCCCAAAGTTGGCTTACCCCATGATCCTAGGATGTGACTGGCTGGGCTTTGCTGACCTCTTGCGGGAGTGGGGTACGCAGCCTGGGAGGAAAAAGTGGGGGGTGTGCTAGAAGGCCTGGATCATTAGGCCAACCAGTGGTGGACGACCCCCTGGAGGGGCCCTTGAGGAATCCAGAGATAGAGGAAGGGAGCCAAACCCCTACTGAGGCCCCGACGGGAGAGTGCCATGGATGGCTGGAGGTAGACGCCGACTTCCTGGAAGAGCAATGGGAGGATACCACACTCAGGCCTGGGAGCAGGCGACAGGACCACCCGGGGAGGAAGACCTTCCCTAACGCTGGCAGCAAGGACCCCGATTTGAGATCCATCATGATTTACTCTATCGGGTAGTCCAGGAACCACAGACGAAGGAAGACCTGTGCCAACTGTTGGTCCCATGGCGGTTCTGGCAGAACTTGCTCCACTTAGCTCATTCAGTGCCGTGGGCTGGGCACCTGGGGAGGGAGAAAATGCTGCAACGGGTGGCCCAGAGGTTCTTCTGGCCAGGCATCCATAGGGAGGTACGGGGCTACTGTGCCTCCTGCCCCGAATGCCAGAAGACTGGCCCAAAAGGCATACCAAAAGCCGCCTTTGTGCCCATTCCGGGACACCCTTTGAATGGATAGGCTTGGACTTAGTGGGACCCTTGGAGAAGAGTAGCTCTGGCAACAAGTATATCCTGGTCATAGTTGACTATGCAACACAGTATCCAGAGGTGGTACCACTACGGTCTGCCACGGCTCCGGTCATCGCCAACGAGCTCTTGCAGATCTTCGCTCGGTCGGCCTGCCGCGGGAGATACTAACGGACCAAGGGACTAATGTAACTTCTAGACTAATGGCAGAGTTGTGCTGGCTGCTGCATATCTGGGCGCTTAAGACCTCAGTCTACCACCCTCAGACGGATGGGTTGGTAGAGAGATTTAATGGCACCTTGAAAGCCATGCTAAGGAAGTTCGTGGATGACGACCCCTGGCACTGGGATAAATTGCTCCAGCACTCCTCTTTGCCGTGCGAGAGGTGCCACAGGCTTCCGCAGGGTTCTCCCCTTTTGAACTCCTCTACGGGAGGAAGCCCAGGGGAATTCTAGACCTCCTAAAAGAAACTTGGGAAGAGCAGGAGACCCGAGTCTGAGGATCCATCCAGTACATCCTCCACCTGAGAGAGTCGCTCCGAGAGTTGGGAGCCTTGGCCCGAGAGAATCTGGTTAAAGCCCAACGTAACCAAGAGGCTCAATATAACAAAGGGGCCAAGATGAGAAGTTTTGAGCCTGGGGACCATGTTCTCTTGCTGCTTCCTTCCTCCGAGTCTAAGCTGCTAGCCAAGTGGCAAGGCCCCTTCGAGGTGACTAGACGCATCGGGCCTGTTGACTATGAAGTGCGGATGTCGGGGCGAAGGAAGGACACTCAGGTCTACCATGTAAACCTCCTCAAGACCTGGAGAGATTGGGACGGCCTAATGATTGCCCCGTACCCTCCAGAACCCGAGTTAGGGCCGTTGGCGGGGGAAACCAGAGGAACAAGGGACAGCGGCCATAGGCCCGGAGCTCGACCCAGCCCAGCAAGAGCAGGTACAACAACTGATTTCACCTTTCCCCACAGTCCTGTCGACACAGCCCGGGAAGACCACGCTGACCAGCCACCATATCGCCACCATCCCCGGCCACAAAGTGAGGGATGCCCACCGCCCACTCCCCAGGAAGATGTGGGAGACGGTGAGGAGAGAGCTCGACATGATGTTGGCCCTTGGGGTGGTCGAAGAGTTGCAGAGCAAATGGCGGAGCCCCATAGTACTAGTTCCCAAGCCGGATGGAACACTGTTTGACTTCCGCAAGGTGAATGTGATCTCGCAGTTTGATGCCTACCCCATGCCCCGGGTGGACGAGCTGCTGGAGCGACTAGGCAAGGCAGAATTCATCTCCACCCTAGACCTGACCAAGCGATATTGGCAGATCCCGTTGACACCGGCCTCCCGAGAAAAGACAGCGTTCCCAACGCCATTCGGCCTCTATCAGTTTACGATGCCTTTTGGGTTGCATGGGGCCACTGCTACCTTCCAGTGGCTCATGAATCAAGTGCTGAGTCCCCACAACGCGTACGCTGCAGCATACATCGACGACATTGTCGTCTACAGGGCCAACTGGAAGGAACATCTCCAGCACCTCGCCGAGGTGCTACGAGCATTGGGCAAAGCAGGTCTCAGCGCAAACCCAGCCAAATGTCACCTGGGCCAAAGAGAAGTGACCTACCTGGGCTATACGGTGGGTCGAGGGAAAATCCGCCCTTTGGACTTTGGTGGAAGCGTTCAAGAACTATCCAACACCCACAACTAAAAGGCAAGTATGACAGTTCTTAGGGCTAGCCGGATACTATCATCGGTTTGTGCCTAACTTTGCCACGCTTGCCGCCCCCGACAGATTTGACGCGAAGCTCCCAGCCACAGAAGGTCCAGTAGACGGAAGACTGCGAGAAGGCCTTTTGCGCCCTGCAGGAACGATTGACACAGGAGCCAATACTGATCCAGCCCGACTTCACAAGGCCCTTTATCCTCCGGACTGACACCTCAAAGGTAGGGTTGGGGGCCGTACTGTCACAAGAGGTGGGGGGAGAACACCCCATCTTGTACCTAAGTCGCAAGCTGTTCCCCCAAGAAACCCGGTATTCCACCATAGAGCGGGAGTCCCTCGCAGTAAAATGGCAAGTCAAGGTGCTGAGCTACTATTAGGGAACCCTGTCTCTTTGGTAACAGACCACGCACCCCTCAGGTGGATTAACAGCATGAAGGACGCGAACACACAGATCATGCAGTGGTACTTGTTCCTTCAACCGTACTCCTTCCACATGTTACACCGTCTGGGAAAGGCTCATGGGAATGCAGACTTCTTTTCCCGAGTCAGGGAATAGGAGGGGGAGGAGGTGGTCAAGGGTCAGACGGCTGTCTTAAGGGGGAGGGTGTGTGTGACGGGGCAGAGTGGCCCCACACTGGTCCAGCAGGGATTAACCCTTCCTTCCTAGCAGAGGAAGCCACGCCCTGGAAGCTCTGCTGGGCATGCTCCAACTGGAGAACAGGTATAAAAGCCTGCAGATCAGCTCAATCTGGGCTGACTACCGGAGGAGAAGGACACACGCTGCCAGCTCCTGAAGAGGGAGAACTGGAGCANGGTCAAGGGTCAGACGGCTGTCTTAAGGGGGAGGGTGTGTGTGACGGGGCAGAGTGGCCCCGCACTGGTCCAGCAGGGATTAACCCTTCCTTCCTAGCAGAGGAAGCCACGCCCCGGAAGCTCTGCTGGGCATGCTCCAACTGGAGAACAGGTATAAAAGCCTGCAGATCAGATCAATCTGGGCTGACTACCGGAGGAGAAGGACACACGCTGCCAGCTCCTGAAGAGAGAGAACTGGAGCGCCAGGATCCAGGAGTCAGCCAAGCCGAGGCACTCCCTGGGACCCCGACAGAGGACGTCACAGGGGAGCAACAGACCGGAAGACCTCCTGCCCCAGATGAACTGGTATTCATGGTAGGGAGTGACCCAGGGGAACTTTAGAGACAAACAGCGTTAGAGCTGCGGTGACGCTCGGCGTGTTGCGGGCGGATTCCCGCCGAGCGAGGTGCAACGAGAGCTTTCCACTACCAGGGCCCTGGGTCGGGGCTCGGTGGAGAGGGCAGGCCTGAGTCCCCCTACCCCCTGACCCCCGAACTGTGAGGGATCTTGGATAGACTCTGGCCACTAGGCCGCGCTACCCCACTCGTAAGGGGGTTTACATGGACTCTGGCTGCTAGGCCATGCTACCCCACCTGTAAGGGAGGTTATATAGACACCGACGGCTAGGCCATGTTACCGCACCCAACAGGGGTGATAGTGGAGAGGAAGGCCAAGAGGCTGTCACTGATCGCCCGCAGAGAGGCAGACGTAGTAACTTGAGGGTGGTGAGGTGCCAACACCCCATCCTACCCCTGCCATAACAGGGCGCTGTGGTGCCCGGCCCACCACAGAAGTGAACAAACATGTAGTGAGACAGCCTGGTAAAAGTTATTACAAATATAAATTTTGATTGAACAAATAAGAAAAAAATTGGCACAAGGGATGAAATCCTGGGCTCATAAGCGCCAATGCCAAAACTCCCATTTACTTCTATGGGGCAAGGAATTCACCAAAGAATGAATGGAGAAATTAACCCCAGGTCAGAAATGCTGCAAAAAGCCTTGTGCAACATTTAATCCCTTATTGTAGGGTTTAGGTGTGGTTTAAATGAGAGAGCCTCATTTCTCAGTCCTTTTCATAGGGATCAGTTTCACCATCTGTAAACAAAAACCCGAACAAACGGTAGCAGGTGATAAAGGGTATTGGCTATCATCAGTGGTGCAAGTAAGTGGGTACAGCCAGGTACACAGTACCATTTATTGTAGGTACGCTGTACCGGAAAGTCATTTTCAAGAATGAACTGTAGAGCCCTGTGCGGATTCAAATTTATACCTGTGGATGCGGATATCCATGGATAGAAATCGGCATCCGCTGAACCGCAATTTTCTCACTGGAACCACAGCGGCGAAAGGTGCAGAATCTTGGGCTGCTGCTCCCAGGAGTCTTCGCCAGCAGCTCCTCCGGCGTGGCTGTACTGCCCTCAGCCCTTCCAAACAGCTGCGTCTCCTATCTGGGGTCTGTACAGCCCTGCCAGAGAACGGGGCTGGGGCAGTACAACTGTGCCGGAGAAGCTTCCGGCATGTGGTGCTGGCTCCTGGGAGTGGCAGCCCATGTTCTGCTCCTTTCACCACTGTGGTTGCCAGGAGAGCCCTGCGGTTCAGCAGATACCGATTTCTATCCGCAGATATCTGCATCCACGCATATATATTTGTTTTCGCGCAGGGGTCTAGTCATGGAACATTTTTTGTGAGGGGGGCGGGGCTAGGGCTAAGTACCATATCCGTAACAGTGAAAAGCTACTTGCACCACGCACTGGCTATCATAGGTCAGGACAGAGTCTTTTGCCTAGAGTTGTAGGCAAGCATTGACTCCTGCATAGCACAGAACCCCCCTGGGTGTAGCACTGCTTCCAAAACTCTTATTTGGTGCTTCTAATATTGCTTAATCCAAGTTACCATTTGAATCATCATATGAAGGAAATCTTAATTATCTTGCCTCAGTTTTATTTAAAAATATTTGCTAGCAATCAAGTCTGATGAATATTTGCTAGCAATCAAGAATGATGTATCCAAGTTGCTGAATATAAATCTTAGGGGTTAAGGACTATATAAATGGTAAGATTTATTCAGAGTAAGTAGATCTTTTTATACCATACCCAAATGAAAAATGCAAAAGAATCACAATGTCTGTTTGCTACCCTTAATTTTGTTGAGGCTTCACACTGACTAGATCATTCCTCAAACTTTTTTCTGCAGATATACTTTTACAGATGAAAACTTTTCTAGGGTCATAAAAATGTTTATTTTTATTAATAAACCAACATTTTAACAACTTATCTGGCTATGTAGTAATGCTATTGCATTTTATTCATAGAACTGTTTTGATTCTGAAGTCCTAAATTGAATCTATAAAACTATTATCCAACTAGCTAGCAAACAGCTGACTAGAAATTCTCTGCTGTAGAGTGAATGAGGTCAGATGGGAGAGAACACAACAGGAAGAAAAAAAAGCAGTAGCAGCATTGCCATCTGTTAGTGATTGGGTTGGTAAACAAACTATTTAAAAATCCCCATAAATAGAAAAACCCTAATTATTAGAATGATGGGAGAGTGATCTCCAAATTAACCTTCAAATCAAGGCTGTAATAAAACATTGCACTGCTTATTTAGCTCTTCTAATCTTTAATATGCCAAAAGACACTTACAATTGATTTTAGGCTATATCTGACCTCTAGTAAACATAACAAGATTAATGATTCCATCTCCCCCAGCTGTGGGCAGAAAACGGTAGTTTTGCAAAATTGTGCAGAACAAATAAGTCTCCTCTTTCCTATCTGTGGCTCCAATTAATCCATATTAAATTGTTAGGGGGATGTGACAGGTGACATACTGCCTAACACAGGAACCATGCAATTTATTCAAGATTTCTTTTCATACAATGCATCAGACCATTGGAATGGTTAAGTAAAAATAAGAAATTTGACCACAGCCGATCAGAAAATATATCCACAATAAATTACTGAATTCTAATTTTAAAATGTTACAAGGTTGAAATTGGTACAGCTTATGACTGGCATCTTGCAGCTTTTTGTTTCCAGTGGCAGCTATACTTCAGTAATCATGCAACTATTTGAAGTTGCCATAAAACTGTTGTCTACCTGTGATCACATGCTGGTTCAATTTTCCAGCTCAAAATAAGGTATAATGTTTTCAGTGCAGTCATTTAGAATTGTCTTCTTAACCACTGTAAGAGACAAGAAGTTCCCAGAAGAACAGCAGCGGGGGCAAAAAAAAAAAAGTTGAAAAATATCTTGTACAAAGGCTTGGCAAATTCTCTCTTTTTTTACTGACTGCAGAAACAAGCTGCAGAGATTTCAGCAATCCCATGAGCTATGAACTTCTAGACCATCCTCTTTATTACAGTAAAGAAATCATGCCACTGGAATTCTCCTATTCAGGTCCTCTTGATAAATCTATCCATATTTCATAGCATAAGTAAGCTTATCACTAAGGCACCAAAGATGATATACTCTCAGGCCATTTACATGCATAGGTCCCCTGTATATGTTAATATATATTTTGGTTCAGACGCACATTGTGCAAGGGGAGTATCATATTTTAATTACTAAACTAGTTTTGCAGAAGTATTAGTATAAAAACCAATGCTAATGATCTCTTTACTTAACACTTTACTTTTTCCTATTGTCCCCCCCAGAGATCAAAAACAGGATTCTAGGAACCATTCCTTTTCCAATCCATCAGATATATATCATTTATTATTTGTATTATAGAATGGTGGAGCCCTAGTCATTGACTGGGACCCCAGAATACATAGCATGCATGCTATTTCAAATTAGCCCCTACAATCCTATCAAATTTAGTAGACGTGAAACCGACACTTCAGGTGAAATCCTGATCTCACTGAAGTCAATGAGAGTTTTGCCGTTTATTTCAGGGGGCCAGGATTTATCCCCCAACTACAGTGATGGGAACTAAGTACATATCTAAATAGAGTCTATAGAAGTTTTATAAGATTCTATACTGATTACTCTAAAAGCTACATTTTAACACATGATTTATTTTCTGTGTTTTTTAAAACTATTCTAAAATTCTAAAGCATGGGTCTAACTCAGTTAAATTATGTAGAATGGTACAAAATATCTAGAGAAAGATGATCATTTTCTGTTTAATTATTTAGGATTTCTCCTTAAGGAAATTGGCCCATGGCTAAAATTGAACTTAAAAAGGTCACCTCTAGGAGTGAAAAGGCAGTTCTCTTAATATGACTATTCAGTCTTTGTCACTACAGGAACCCAATCACTTCAACAAGATGGCAGGATCATGCAAAGGAACAAAAAGAATATGAACAGAGACCAGCTGATATGTAGCAATGGAGGAATAGCCACATTGGATCAGACCTAAGGTCTATCTAGTCCAGTACCTTGTCTCCCACAATGGCAGCACCGGGTGCTTCTGAAGAAGGTTTAAATCAGGGGTAGGCAACCTATGGCACAGGTGCCGAAGGCGGCACACGAGCTGGTTTTCAGTGGCACTCACACTGCCCAGGTCCTGGCCACCAGTCTGGGGGGGCTCTGCATTTTAATTTAATTTTAAATGAAGCTTCTTAAACATTTTAAAAACCTTCTTTACTTTACATACAACAATAGTTTAGTTATATATTATAGACTTATAGAAAGAGACCTTCTAAAAACGTTAAAATGTATCACTGGCACGCAAAACCTTAAATTAGAGTGAATAAATGAAGACTCGGCACACCACTTCTGAAAGGTTGCCGACCCCTGGTTTAAATAGTAAAATGTAGGATAGTCTGCCTCCCTCTTTAGGTCTTATCCTGATCTCTAATAGAGGTTGCCTCAACCCCCGAAATACACAGTTTTAACATCCCTTGCAGCAATTGTGTTAGCATTAACTGTTATAACTCTGGATACACTTATGATATGTACACCTATCAGATCATTCAATGTTTAGCACTTATTTAACCTACGCAGAATATATAATACTGCACTGAATTTTGCCAGCTGGAGTTCAAAACAAGGCTTTTTATACAAACATCCACACAGTAACATTTCATCTAATGATACACCTTGAGACCCTTTTCTGTCTACACATGGTTTTCTAATTCTAGGTTGATTTTCTTGCTGGCTTTCCAAACCTCTACAGCTCCAGATTTCTTGCTATTTTTTTCCTTCATGCTCTTTTTTCTGATAATGTAATCCCCCCCCCCCCACACACACACACATACCACACACTCATTTTACTCCTACCCCTCTGCCTGACACGCAAACAACTTTGAAGATTCCTATTTTCTTTGGTCATTTGAAACCAGGCTCACTGTTGACCAAAGGCTCCCCTGCCTGTGAATAAACTCTAAGCTTTGTTTTAATTATTTGCTTTGAGGAAAAAAATACATTTGCTGAAAATAAACAGTCATATAATATCGTCCAGTTTAATTACTATGGTAGCAGCACACTGTGATGTAAATTAGAGGTACTGAGATTAGCAACATGCTAGGTTGGTGAATAGTGGGTTACTTTACTTGCTTTTTTAGCCAGATGTATTCATTCCCTTTAGGAGATTATTTCACTTCTTCACAAGCTGGTTCATTATGAGGTGATCTTGAGGAAATAATTAATCTTTCAAACAATCTGTATATTTAAATGGTGACTACGTCTTGGCAGATTCTTCTCTGATTAATTAAAAACCTTTTTTAGAAAAAGGTAAGGTAAATGAGCATTTATAACAGACAAAGATTTGCCTTAGCAAAGGCTAAACTGTCTACTTAATGCCTTCCTCTCCCCCCTTTTTTCTGGTTAACAATTACCGTGGCAATGAAAAGGAAATAGCAAAACATTAATTAAGCTTTTGATAGCTACAAAGGAAGACAATACAGCAATCAAATATTTCCAATGAAGTCAGTAAATTTTTAGACAGAAATGTGAACATACCTAAAAAAATCCTCTTAGCAATTGTGTCAGCCAGCAATATATCATTGTACAGGTTATATCTAATGAAGGACTCACAATCGCAATGCCATTCAAACTCTAGCCCACATTCTGCTACACTCTCACCGAGCAGCACCTTACTCTGAGTAGTCTTATTGCAGTGTTTAACCTTTACTGCAGCCTGCACCCCTTTGGTTCTCAAAATATGTTCTCGCACCCCTAAAATTAGCTTAAAATATGTTCTCGCACCCCTACAATTAGCTTAAAAACTTGAAAATAAATTTGTGTTTGTATATTATATTGTTTGTATATTACAGTAATTGTTAAAAATTGTATAATGTTAATAAATACATAGGTTTGATTAAACAAAGTAGTTGTACGTGTCTGTGCTTAATTTGTGTTTTCGATGATTTACCTTCTAAAAAAATCTGGCATGTCTCGCACCCCCAGAAAGAGCATCTCGCATCCCCAGAGGGTGCGTGCACCCCAGGTTAAGAACCACTGTCTTACTGATTTCAGTGGAATCATTGGAAAAGTAAAATACCACTGAACATAAATTAGCATAATCTAGCTCATAGTTTTACATGTCATATATTCAAACTAATCCCATGTGGATAAGGTTCAGAAGAGAACTACAATTACCATTTGAGATCTGAAAAACATGCTTTAAAGTGAGAGACTAAAGAAGCTCAATCGCTTTAGTTTGTTAAAGACAAGGTTAAGAAGTGACTTGACCAGTCTACAAGTACCTATATGAGGAAGAGATTTCTGATAGCAGACAGTACTTTTATTTAGCTGAAAAAGGCATAACAAAATCCAGTAGTTGGAAAAGGAAGCTAGACAAATTGCGTCTAGAATTAAGGTGAAAAATTTTAACAGTGAAGATAATTAGCCATTAGAAAAAAATTACCTAGGGATGTGGTGGACTGTCCATCACTTGCAGTCTCTAAATCAAGTCTTTCTGAAAGATAGGAGTTTCTTTGGCCTGAGTTATACAGGAGGTCAGACTATTATCATAATGGTCCCTTGTGGCCTTAATATCTAGTATTCTCTTTTGTACTATATGCCATCCCCTGGTGAGGGCCCATGTGGCCCAATTTTTGCTATCACATTTTGTAGCTTATTGGAGAGTAACAATCTTGGTTTTCTATGCCTAGACAATATTGTTACAGGGCAGAGGAACTCTGGAATGTTACATATAATGTTTTGCAATTCCTCTCCTCTGCTTATTCCAGTTAATCTGCTCACTTTAGTATTACACAATCAAAGGTAGTTTACCTAGTGCAAATGTATCCAGCGTAATACTAACTGCATGACAAGGACTTGTCACCCTCCAGTGTCAAGGGAAGACTATACAACTGAGCATCTCACCAAGTTTAAGTATGATCATTACCATTACACACATGAATTCTCACTGATTTCCATGGTAGTCATGTCCTGCAGAAAGGGCTGCAGAAATAGGGCTGGCAATGCTGGTTGGACGTATTCCTGGAAGTTTCATCACATGACAATCTTTAATTAAAGATTAATCTTTAATCCCGGAAGACTCCAGGACAATCCTGGAGGGTGGGCAACCCTATGCAGAAATTGGCCACATGTAATAATATATTACAAGGGATTGGCTATATGTATATATAGTGTATTTCTAATTTCATCATATTTTCAGGCATGACAATCTTGAAGTTCTTGTTAGATGGGTTACAATATGTTAACATGATCCTTTTTGTTGGGAAAATCAAACAGTAAAAGTTGAAATATTGGTTGAAATATTTTAATTGAAATTGTTTCATGGATAAAACAAGTGTTCACAGAAATTATCTGCTTTCTATGAAAAAAATAGACTTCCTCAAATAAAAAAAAAAGGTTCAGATTTTCATTTTCTCAAACAAAAATCAAATTTTCCAGAGGAGGGAAAACTAAAAACTAAAACATTTTCAGCTCACTCTGCTAGAAAAGAATGGATCTTTGTTCTCCTTACACAGTTGTACTCAGTTAAGTATTTTTCTCTAGCCTTGCATTTCAATTAAAATTAACATGATCTTGGACCTTAAATTTGGTACTGGTGACATTTTTTCTTACTCATGTGGGTAGGACTATATTGGGTTGTATTGACATTTTTAAATGGAATACATGAGAGGGAGGTCTCATGAATAGGAGTTTGTTTACTCGGTTCTTCCCCTCCCCCTCATCACCTTTCTTGTCCCTTTCTCCTTGTATTGAGACATATTTCAGGTTTACTAAATCTCCCCTCCCCCAAGTCATTTTAAAACCAGTTTGCCTCCTTTAAGAACTCCAGTAAAAATGTGTTTTTTCACAGTTGCTCTTTTATTGTGCATTAAGTTAGCTCTCTGATTGCAACACATACTGTCCTTGATAACTATTATATTGTTAGAGATCATTTTTATTACAATACAGTATTTTTGGTTGAACAGTGGTGTATTGTGATGACAACTTTATAATAAGAAAATATGTTCTGCTTTCCTCAATGTGCTAAATAATTTGTATATTTAACTATCTCCTGGGAAAACATACCACTGGAAATTTACATTTTTTAGTATTAAACATATTGGCTCATTCTAGGGCTTCAGGAATGGCACTTTCAATCCTAACAATACTGGCTGAATGGCTTAATGACACTAGCAATACAGAGGATGTAGGCCTACATTTTCAAAGGGGCTTGATTCGCAGAACGTGCTACTACCACCTGCCCTGTGAAATGCAGCCCCTTCAAGTTGGGCACCCAAGTTCTGAGGCATTCAAAATCACAAGTCATAGCCTTTTATGTCAACTGCATTTTAAGAGGTAATGTATTATGTATTTACTCATTCTAATCATAATTAGACAGTTTTAAAGTGTCCCATATGTATGAGATATACAGTAAACAGCAATGCAAAATAGCTATATGAACACTTAGGCCTGTTCACAATGAGCCTTTAAAAAGGCACTGAAGTTGAGGTCTCATATGACACTGCAGTTGCATAAAGAAATCTATTTTCACATGCAAAGTCAGTTGTGTGTGTACAGGATGGGTAAGTAATTGTGTGTACAATTTCCAGTTGTATGTGGGAAAACTAATGCTGGTGCAGATCTAGCGCCCAGATGCTCAGCACAGCATAGCTAAGGGGAGGCATTCATGTACTTCTGATTCTGGTCTGGCCCCAGTTACATCAGCCTCCCATACCCCAAGGAGCTGGGGAGGGAAGCACTAGCTGGGACTTCCTTCCCCCATCTGGGCCTATACACCAGCAGTAGCAATGGCAACCAATACATTGGCTCTGTGTTAATGGAGAATTACCTTCACTGGCTACAACAGAGCTGCATCCATTTACTCCAGCAAATAAATTGGCACAATATCTAGAGCTGTAGAAAATAGGCCTGATTCCCAACTGCCTTGCATCTTTTTCAGTTACATACATCCAGGCAAACTGAGTGTAAAATGTTGCTAAGTCAAATTGGAAGCATTTTGCACATGTATAATTCACTATATAAGGTGAAAGGATTTAAAGAATCAGGCTTGTAGGGTGAAATCCTGGCCTAAATAAAATCAAAGGGATTTTTGCCAATGGGGACAAGATTTCATCTGTAGTTCTTCTCAATGGGGCCTGGATTTAATCCATAGTCTTATAATTCAAACAGTATTACAATATATATGTCAGCAGTGCAATATATCTGAGATGTCGTAACATGCAGTGCAGCAGTAGTGCTATGCACTGTAACTTTGACCTTTTTAATGTTCAGTATTTTGACTGTATTCTACTTGTTTCTGTGATTACTTAATTTTATTCATCTGTAGTATATAGTGTCAAGGTCAGCTAATTATATTATAGCATACAGAACAGGTCACAAAGTATCAAACTTTCAAAATGTAAAAAAATGACAACAAAACCTTCTTGGACATAATTCAGTGACATCATGCCCTTGAGAAAGGTGATAAAAGGAGTAGAAAGTCATTCAATAGTGGGATATTCTTAGCTCCATGTTTATGACAAAATAGAAAAGAGCCGACTTAATGCATTTGAAGAGAATGATAGAATTGTGTACTATGATTTAAATGGGAATGATTTAACGAACATATTAGCAAATGCCACGCACAGACACGCTAAAATTTTACCTACACATCTTGTTTCACAGCAGGAAGCGTGACAATAAATCAGAAAGGTTCTGTAATTCATCATGTTGTCATTATCATTTATTATCTTACTTTAATTATATATCAATGGGATTCCTGAGAGAATATATGACTGAGTCTTAAATTGCAGGAACATTCCCAGTGGTGTTTGACTCTAACTAGGTTGCTTGCTCTGTTCTGTTTTGCAGGATTTTCCGTGCGCAAACTATGCCTTCACTATGTGCACTCAACTTCACATGCTTAATAGCAGATAGGTCTGTGATAATTAACAGTAAGCTAGATCCTCAATTGGCATAAATTAGCATAACCAATTTACAACAGCTGATGATCTGGTCCACTTCCCCCCCCCAGTGCATTATTTACATAATAGTACAAAGTTTTTATAATATTCTATTCTAATCTATCAATGTTATATATACACACCTCTACCCCGATATAAAGCGACCCGATATAACACAAATTCAGATATAATGCAGTAAAGCAGCACTCCGGGGGGGCGGGGCTGCGCACTCCAGCAGATCAAAGCAAGTTCGATATAACACGATTTCAACTATAGATTTTTTAAGATTTTTTGGCTCCCGAGGACAGCGTTATATCGTGGTAGAGGTGTATATGGAGATATACCAATCTCTCTCATAGAACTAGAAGGGACTCTGAAAGGTCATCGAGTCCAGCCCCCTGCTTTCACTAGCAGGACCAAGTACTGATTTTGCCCCAGATCCCTAAGTGCCCCCCCTCAAGGATTGAACTCACAACCCTGGGTTTAGCAGGCCAATGCTCAAACCAGTGAGCTATGTTATGATCGGAGAAGGTACCCATATCATGCTCAGCTTCAACAGCCTTTTTATTTCTTTACGTAAATGTTACATGTAGCACATGCTAGTAGTTTGATATATTTGAAAGTGTAAATCTGTCAGAGGATCTAACAACATTTCTCCTGTATTCATGTTGGTGATATGCTGTCTGATCTGCAGTAGCAGTACAAGTGAATCGGTGAATGATTCTATTGAGTCCCTACGCATCACGATAAATGAACATTAAATGCAGGTGTTAATGGTGCACACAGCCATTTTCATTGTGACTCCGTAGTCAGCACAGATGAACTCATATTTATATTAAAGGGTTCTGAGATAGAAAATGTTTGACCCCAGAATGCAAATATCCTGTTTGCCCTTCTCCACCCTGCTTGGGGAACCCATCTCAGAGGGGATGGGCGTGCCAGGGGAGCCCACTCTTCCTGAGGCTGTCCCCTAAACTGCCCTTCCAGCCTGCCCCAGCTCCCTGTCTGCTTCTCCCAACTTACCAACTTACCTTATTTTTGGGGGTAGAGGCAGTGACCCTTCATCCCGTTCCTCATAGAGTCAGAGTTTAATGCCATAAGAGACCACTAAATCATCTAGTCTAACCTCCTGTGTATCACAGACTACCAACACCACCCATCATCTGCACACTAAACACAGCAACTGAAATTAGATCAAAGTATTACAGTTTACAGGAGACTTATGTGCCACACGCAGAGAACAGAAGGGACCAAGGTTCACCAATCCCACAGGCCTCTGCAGAGGCAAGAAACTGGTTAAGTGAGACATACCTAGATGATCCTGCCCAAGGCCTCATGACAGAGGAAGGTGATATTCTGATGTCTGAGCTGGATGGCTGGTATCCTCGATCTTGAAGGCTCTTACAAAGATGACTGAATCCCCTTCTTTGGGGGGGAGGGGGGGGGGAAGTAGTATGCCCACCATCCCACCCATTTCAGGAAAGGTCTCCAGCACAATACAATTTTTCCCTTAGTTCCAGAACACACTGGAGTTTCCCTATTCTAGAGACAATATAAGGGCCAGCCAGGTCAGGGGGACCAGGAGTGTTTGTGTATAGTGATGCTAAAGGCTACAAGGGGAGCAAGCGGAGTGCGGTGGCATTGCACTTTTTAATACAAGTAGGGTCTTAATTCTGCAAGCTCCTGCAGCATATGGAACAAGGAGAACAAGACCTATGCTCAGCCTGAGGCTGTGAGCGGCTGCAAGTGAAGAATAAGCACAGTTCCATAAGCTGTGTGGAAGAGCGCCTCAAGCCCCTCTTTCACCCGCTGTTTCACTCTCGGGATGGTGGGGCAGACGTGGTCAGAGAACAGGCTTGCCTGAAGAAATGTGGTCAGAGGAAATAGGGGTTTAATGCAATCTCCAACATACAAATGAGGCATTACACTAGGGTCTTGCTACTAGGAAGGATTTACTCAACCAGCATGCCTGCACCACTCTTGTTAAGGCAAGATTGAGCTCCCCTGAGATTCCTGTTCTTGGCCTAAGTTTTCCCCAGGCTATTGCAATATTCTGGGAGCCAGTTGTTTGTCTCATTGCCATGTCTCTACCTCTGAGGTGGCTGCATTTCAGTGAAGAGTGAAGTAATTCTATCATGTATGCAGTTTTAAAGTACTTTGGGATCCTTGGTATTGTAGAAGTAGTAATAGCAGACAAATTGCACTGTATGCATTCTGAGCTCCTCAGAAGTGCTATAAAAATGGAAAGTATTCTTATATTATAAAAGAAAGCTCTGGAAACTGGTCAAAATTTGTTTAAAATTCAACTGCCTTTCATCTTCCCATGATTAAAGTCTTCGTACAACCTAACTGGCACCTTATTATCGGTAGTCAGCAAGATAGATACAAACCATGCAATGGCTGGAAAAGAGAAATGCAGAGCGCTGCTGAGCTTGATTGAAATGTGCATGCAAATTTTGTATGTCAGAACCAGTTCACGCAGGCTTGTAGTAGGCCCTGAGTTTCAAATTGGAGGAAAAATGGTTTTCTTTGACTCAATCTAATTGTGAGCCGATAGGACTGAGGTAAAATGAGTTCACATGTACATTTCTTCACTGAATTGCAGCCGCTTCATAGAAACCCTATAGGCATCGGTGGTATTCAAACCCAGACCACTTGAGCTAAAGGACTAGCAATTGTAGTTGGGACTCAATAGGGGGGTTATTTTACTCCAGGTAACTAGAAGAAGACATGTTCAGATATATTTACACAGTTGATTACATTTGCATAGAGATTAATAGATTCCTACTAATTCTCATCAGGTTTACTTGACCTAGTAGTAGTTCTACGAGCCATATGGAAATCTCTCTCACAAAACGTGGTTCAAACTCCAAATTAACCAGTGAAAAGCAATGTCAAGTTATGTATGCTATTCCAGGTAGGTCAACTACAAATGTGCAAAAAGCTTTGATGGACATTGAGGATACAAGATTTTCAGAAACCCTGGCAGCTTCACAAATGGAAGTCAAACTTGAACCAAAGCTGCTTTCAAGTACTTTTATAATTTGAGCTGCACATCTGACAGTAACCAACATGAACACAGAACACAAACAAAACCCTGAAAGTCAATAACTCTTACAGTTGCAGTGTACAACCCTTATCCAAAAGGACCAATAATGAAATCCTTGTGCGCATTTATTTCATTTTACATATATATGTAGTATTTTTATCAGTATTTTGTTCCCAGTGTCTGTTAGTTGTGATTCAGATGCAGAAGTCAACCATACATTAACACTGAAGAATGGGGCAGGGGGAAGATGATAGGATAACAAATTGATTCTTTGCTGCATGCAAGACAGCCAGACAAGCACCTTGTCTTTACTTTGTTTAGCTAAAGCAGCTATACAAGTGAAAGAGAAACATTTTGAATTGTTCTTTAAAAAGACATCACACTCTTGCACAAGAAAAGCACAGGAATCAGAGAAGAGTTGTAGATTTACATTTTTTTTTTTTTTTTTTAAATTTCAGCATATATTTTAGATATGGAACTAGCATGGTGGCTAGCTGATCAGTAAGAAATTAAATGGTTTCCAGTGGTTAATTATGGTATAGCAAAGTATTTGTAATTTGTAAGTATTGTATATTGGGCATTGGGAAGATTAACAGGCCCAATTCTGAAACTCTTGCTCGATTTCATGGAAAAACAATCAACTAAGGGTTCACAGATTGTTACAGATCTATGCTAACAACTATATTCTCTCATTTCTATAGTGGAAGTTGTGTCTCTAACAGAACCAGTGAAGTGCTGAGCATGCATTTATCTGTACACACAGGATTTCAATGGGTAGACTCTCAGTTGTGTGGCTACATTACAAGTGCATTCCTCTTAAATATACTCATACCTCCACATGCAAATACCACTAGAATTGGCCCTCAGTCCTTGAGCCATCCAGTTCTAAGAAAGAGTCTACCACCCTTATTCATACTTCAATGGCACAACATGTAGAGTAAGCCATGACCAATGTGAGTAAGCATGGCCCNGAGCCATCCAGTTCTAAGAAAGAGTCTACCACCCTTATTCATACTTCAATGGCACAACATGCAGAGTAAGCCATGACCAATGTGAGTAAGCATGGCCCCTTAAATAAATAAATAAATGGAGATATACCTATCTCATAGAACTGGAAGGGACCTTGAAAGGTCATTGAGTCCAGCCCCCTGCCTTCACTAGGAGGACCAAGTACTGATTTTTCCCCAGATCCTTAAGTGGCCCCCTCAAGGATTGAACTCACAACCCTGGGTTTAGCAGGCCAATGCTCAAACCACTGAGCTATCCCTCCTTGAAAATATGCAAGTGTTAAAGCACATTACTGTACATGCTTCTGGTAACTTTGCTTCTGTGCTCAATAAAGAAGTTCTTAATATTGTTTGATTAGAGATTGTGCAAATATTCTAAAACGCTTAAGGCAGGGGTCCCCAACACCGTGCCCACGGGCGCCATTGTGCCCACCGGGGGGTGTAAGTGCGCCCGCAGAGCCCTCAGGGTTTTTTTTTGTTTGTTTTTGTTTTTGGCGCCCGCCGGCAGCGCTCTTTTTTTTTTTTTGGCCTCCACCAGAAGGAAAAGGTTGGGGACCACTGGGTTAAGGCATTATATGCAAGGGCTATTTTAAGAAGCCTTACATTGGGAAATTAATAAAACTAATATGTTTATTGATGATAGCCAATTAGCATGTTGCTTTCTTCAGCAATAGAACAAGATAAAATATTTGTTCTTTTGCATTCATCCCCACTATTGATATATCGTTAATGAGTGAAACAGGAAGGGGCATTGGGCTGTTTGAAGTTCTCTGTTTACCACGTTTCTAGCTTACAGCTATGAGTTGTCAAGAGAAAGATTTTCTTGATGTGAAAAAAAAAAAGAAAGATATATCTAGAGGATGATACAAGATATTAAGGCATATATATCACCAGCCACAGTAACTAACTAGACTGCGTTTAACATTCACCTCCTTGGTGAATATATTAGCCAGCCAAAAGATTCAAACTTACCTCTGTGTCCAAACTTGGGACACAATTACACTAGCTGTATTACGCAGACCACAACTTAATACCAGGGCAGCTATATTAGCTATGGAATACATTGTCAATAGTGGAAACAAGATAAAAACATGGTAGCTGAATGAGAAGTTCTGTCAGCAGATGCTTTTTTCTGCATCCCTAGACACAGGACAAATAAAATGGGCTCAGTGCAGTTTGATAGTAAGCACTGTCAACTCTCATTGCTTCCAATAGGAATGGAGAGCCCTCTGCTCCTCTCAGGAGATGCTGAACCTTGCAGAATTGGACCCCAAGTAAAACATTTGATTGTATACAAAACAATTATTTTAAGTTACTCTGTTAGCCTGAAATCCTCAGAAAATCTGCATGTTAAAAGAAGCCATTCATAGGCACTTGTAAAACCTTCTGGAAGCAGCTAGTACTTAATATTTCTCTTTTAGAATACAGAATGTAAATGTATCGCAAATTTACATGACTATTTTGAAACAATACACTTTTTACTGTGAAAGTGTCTTGTACTGTATTTGTTTCTTGAAATAAATCAACTTAAATGGCTTTCTGAAACTACAGAACAAGGAGCAAAATCTGTACAATCACAATAAAACTGCATGCAATTGGGTTTGAGACTGTTTTGTCACATTTTTTGAAAAGTTAACTTGTGCCTGGAAAGCCTATTTACATGAATAAGTGACTAGCAATCTAATGTTATGTTTTGCAGCAAAGCATTTTAGAAACTGTCAGAAACCCAATGGCTAAAAGTGGTACATAAAACCTCTCCTTTTTAGTGCAAAGAACAAAAATTTGTAAAGGAGAGGAAAATTATGGGCCAGATCTGGGCCCTCGCTCACCCCACCCTACCTCCCCTTGTGCAGATTGAACAGTGCAAAGGGGCTGTAAAACTGACTTAAACAGCCACCTTAGGTTTCCCCTGGCAAGGGAGAATTTCTGCATAATCCTCATAGTCGGCTCTAAGCCACCCCCAGGAATATGTATGTCAGGACATGAGGGTTAGTGTGTTACTGGCATCTTTCTTCATTCTAACTGTTGCCCTGGGCCACCATTACCATCCAACTCCTTGCTACTTCTCTAACTTGCCACATAAGTCCCCAGTCAGCCCTATGCTCAGGGGAGAGTCTGAAAAGTAGGATGAAATCACTTTTGTACCCTACTCAAATTTAAGTGTTGAATACACAACCTCCAGACCAAGGAAGAGTTCTAGATCAACCACTGATTAAGAAATACTAATCTAGAAGTGGCTTCACTTCAGGGAGGCCTTGCATGAGCACGCGTGCTCATATATGTTTGTAAAACAATGCAAAATTATACAGGATTAAAAATGCTGTATAAATGCAAGATGCAGTATTTTAAAGATCTAATTCAACATCACAGCTGAGCAAGATGGAGATGGGGCAGATTTTAAGTGTACAACTGCATGCCTAATGTGTACGTTCAAGTATAGCAATTACATGCCTAAAAGTTTTCAGAAATCTGACTGATAGCTACACCAAAATTCAGGGGAATATTACAGATCCACTATTGCCCCCTTTTTTCAACCCTTACTCACATTTATAAAAATGTAGTTTTACTTTTACACTAAATGTATGAAATAAACATAATTCATATGCAATGGACTGCACTAAGTTGGATGCAAAGAAAAAGTTAATTTAATTATAAGTAAAAATAAGCATCCCTCCTTTTTTCTTTATATGAAGCCAAAATGTAATTATCAAAGACACGCTGTACTAGATGTTGTCTTTGCAAATATATGTGCCCAGCATTGCAAACAGTCTGTTTCCTAGTATTGTAGATATATTTCGGTGTCCATTTGTAAACATTTTATTTAATTGATTTTCAGTCTTCAGAGTCAGTTTCTAAGACTTAAATGGCGTTAATTAAAATCCATCAACTTAAAAACAATTATCTTCTGCTCGCTTTATAATAATTTTAATGGCAAAATGTTTGGTTTGTTATAATTTCAGGTAATTATGACAAAGTGCAAAGTAATTGGGAGAGAAGTTATAGTTGTTTAAACTTACCTCAGAGAAAGAGTGTTAATAAAAGTACACTAACACGTTAGTTTAGGCCAAACTGAAGGCAATTAAGTAATGGTCATTTATGTATATTTTATTATGATGTAAATGAAAGTAATTTTTGCTATTCACACTTTTTTTTAATGTACTGCTGTAAATTCAGCACTGAGATATAGTAGGTTGTAGAATAACTTCCCAAGAAAAGTGCTGGGCATTCTATCATCTGGACACTGAAAATTACAGCGGATAAAACACTAGAAAAATGTAGTACGATGTACTGTCGTACAATGGCAATGAGATGGAGCAGTCACAACCAGTCTTATCCATTCCTATCTTCTAGGATTCAAACACAGTCCTGTGACAGTTCATTACCATCACAAAGAGCTGACTAAATAAAAGTAAAACTGATTGGTCTAATTTCAAATAGAATAATAAAAGGTAAATGCTAGCTCAGTTGTTCCCACCTTGTGGAGATGCAAAGCCCAAACTAAAGTGGAACAGACAAAGTTGTATTGAACTGAAGGGTCCAGGCTTTGAGATTGTATATCCTCTGTGTACCACAAAGCACTACTGTATGGTAGCTCTCTGTGATCCTTAACCCCACTAGAGTTTAGGAGAAGCGATGGAGCAGGTGTGCAGTTTGTTGCTTGTTGGGGAGATTTCATTCCCCTGCAGCTATTGTGAAAGTCCCCAGAACAAGACTCCTTTCTTTGGGGGCGGTGGGGGGGGACTCACATTTAATCAAAAATGGTTAAAAAGTAAGTTAGTTTTTAAGACTATATTCAGTTTTGAACATGGTAAAAATTTACAGAGTTAAGCAACATTTGTAGAAGTTCATGAATATGGTTGAGACTCTCCCATTAAAGTGAAAATGAATATAACTATGGAACAATGCAAACAGCCATGATGACAAATCAAGATTAAGTAGGTAAAACATATTCATTGCTCACAGCTCAGCATCCTCTCTGTCAACATTGTGAAGCTGTAGATAGCCTGTGAAATCAAATCCAATTAGGGAACACAGTGAAAACTCAAAACTAAACAAGCAGGCCTGAAGACAAGACTTAAATATATCCAAAGACTGAAATCAAAGAAGGTGAGGAGGAAGAGAATCAACAAAGCCATATCCAATTTACCTCTTTCCCACTCTAAACTTGGAAGTTTTCATAATGTCATAGAACATCTAGTCTGACCTTTTGTATATCACAGACCAATGCCAGCATGTGCACACTCAATCCAGCAACCAAATCCTGGAAGAGCAGACAATACTCTTCAAACCTGGGCCTGTACCTCCTTCCATGCAGAAACAGGGCTCAGCCTCCTCTGTGCCCACTATCCCCCTTCTTGTGGGCCTTGCAAAGGCCTCTGTTAGTGTAAGTGTCTGCATAGGGATAGGAAGAGGTGGATGAAGCTGGGGGAACGGAGGAATGCATATTATCCACCGTATGGCTTCACAGAGTTTACATGGCTGTATCATCTTTTTCAACAAACAACCTTCCACAGTGAGGATCCCCTTTTAACAGGGTTCCCAGGGCAGCTCTGGCCAGTCCTGATACCACACATCCAGTGGAGTTGTGCTATAGGAGAACAGGACTTCTGTGGAGGCACAGGGTTCCTCATCCAGATATCACGACCTCCCACTGCTGCCCCAGGATCCACACGCATACCAGGAGCTCTGAGCATTTGGAGGTAGATACCAAAGCCTTGTTATGTGAAGGTGCTAACTCCATCCCACCACATACCTAACCCATCAGAACATTATGGAGAAGGCCTTCAAGTTTCCCACCAGCTGAGCCTCCTCATGTGTTTTACTGCCAGATAGGCCGATTTATCCTACACCCCAATCCCACTTCCCTTTCTTATGCAAGGATGCCTGATACCAGACACCTCTGTGTTCTTGGGGAACCAGGGTGCAGTATCCAGCCTGACTCATGAAAGACACTCCCCCCCACTCCCAGCCTCTGCTTAAACCAAAACCCATCAGAGGAAGAAAACTTGCAGAGANTTCCACACGCATACCAGGAGCTCTGAGCATTTGGAGGTAGATACCAAAGCCTTGTTATGTGAAGGTGCTAACTCCATCCCACCACATACCTAACCCATCAGAACATTATGGAGAAGGCCTTCAAGTTTCCCACCAGCTGAGCCTCCTCATGTCTTTTACTGCCAGATAGGCCGATTTATCCTACACCCCAATCCCACTGCCCTTTCTTATGCAAGGATGCCTGATACCAGACACCTCTGTGTTCTTGGGGAACCAGGGTGCAGTATCCAGCACACCTCTGTGTTCTTGGGGAACCAGGGTGCAGTATTCAGCCTGACTCATGAAAGACACTCCCCCCCCCACTCCCAGCCTCTGCTTAAACCAAAACCCATCAGAGGAAGAAAACTTGCAGAGAGCAGTGAAGGGCGTTGGGAGACACACCTAGACCCCTCCTGACAAGGGTGACAACATTAAGACATCTCCATTAGCATACAGAATGGAGAGCAGAGACAACTCCCCTAGCCTCATCTGCATGAAAGATGGGACAGGAAGACATCTCAATTTGCATACAGAAGGGAGAACAGAGAACCACACTGAATTCTGGGACCAGAAAAAGCAGGGAAGCACTGCATCATGGGAATCTCTGCTCCAGATGCTAATGAACCTATGTCTGCACACACCCAGCTCAGCAGTTATCAGACCAATTCTAGTAATGAATCCTTAATTGATATCCAAATACTGAAGCAGCCTAGTTGTATTGTGAGCTCCCTGGAAGAAAACACCACCCATAGCCAAGAGTGATCAGCTCCTATTGTCTAGTCTAAAGAAAACCCTTGAGACATCAGTTTACCTATAAACAAATCCAGTGTTCTCCCTTGAACCATTGTATTTTCTCTACAAAAACCCCTACTCATCCTCTAGTCAGGGTTCTGATGCTTAGATCCAAACTAGGCATCAGTTCCACTGGAACTCCATCATCTCCTCACTGATCGTGCTGGGGACTCTGCCTGCCTCTTGCCCTCAGGACCCTCAGCTACCACCGTCATCTGGGAACCCTGACCAGTTCAAGCTTCATGGAGTGGTGAGACCCCCTTCTCTCTCTCTCTCTCTCTCTTTTCCTGTCTACCTTAGGTATTAGCCTTTAATCATGTATGTTATGTTGGTTTAGTCCTCCTTGTGTAGTTATCACTATTATTCAATAAATAACTTCTATGGTTAAGTTGGTTGCTTCTCTCTCTCTTGCTGAACTTTACTCGTTTGTGTTTTTAGCTTCCCCCATTCACTCTACAGCAACGCTTCTTTTACCTAAGCTAAAGATCCCTGCAGCGCCCAAAATACGGTGGGGTTTGCTCATCGAGTAGGTTACTGCCAGTACAATTGTGTTGGGGGAGTGGGGATAGGGACGTGCTGAATTTGGGACGCATAAGGGTAACAGCTTGAAAGTGCTGCTTGACCCAGTCCATGGAGCCCAGGGGCATATAAGGAGAGACAGCTTGAAAGTGCTGCTTCCTCCAGCCCAGTGAGTCCAGAGACATATAAGGGGTCAGCTTGACAGTGCTGATTGACCCGGTCCGCTCAGAATTGCTCTGTTAATGTACGTGTGGGTGTTCATCCAGTTCTGGGGTGGGAGTAACCCAGCCCTAGGGACCCTAGGTCCTGCAGGATAGCTCCATTGGGAGGGGACTTGCAGAAGGGAGAAGTAGAGCTCCATATGTAGACACAAGTGACACAAGCAGTACATTGACAGGATTACAGAACCCCCTTCCCCAGAGGAGTAAGCCGAATAAATGAGCATACCCCAAAGTAATGGGCACATCTGGTAACATGCCCATTGGTTTAAGTTTTAGGATTGCATGTTGGGCCCATGGTATTTTTGATCTCATATCGGATTGACTGTTTTATACAATGTGTGTGGCTTTTTTTGTTTGCTTGTTTTGTTTTTGTTTTTTAAATGTGAATGATTCCTGCACCTATAGTTTGAAGACAGGCACAGTCTTTGAATAAAAAGAATATCTAGATAATTAAATATATGAACGTAACAGCTCCTTTTCAAATGGACCTATCTATAAAATCCGGGTTTCAGAAGCAGAGGAGATCCCACAGACAGAGAGCAATACAATGTAAGCAAGTGGTAGAATCTTTAAATCAATGTTTATCTTTGCACAAAACCAGCCAAGAGATCTCTCAATAGAGGAGTAACATGATCAGGAATTGTGTTTCTCATGAACAATAAGGAATTGAGAGATACAGCAGGGCAATCAGTAAAAAAGAAAGTCCAGGTAGAGACCCAAGCAAATTTTAAACTAAAAGTGCACTATTATCCTGGCACTTCCAAGCACTGGAACTTTATTCTTTTGAATAAGCCTCATTACTCTAATTCCACATTGTAAAACAAATGTAAAATGCTGCCTTCTTTAGGGAAACATTTATAATCAAAATATAAGCAACTTCTTGTTACAATTACAGTAAAAAAAGGCGCTTCGGGAATGCAAAAAAAAAAAAAATCCCTGGCAAATCAGGCTAAAGCCTCTGAAAAAATTTAAAAAGAAAATCATGAAAATCATGTGCGCCAAAATAGGGCAAAGTATCCGCAAATCCTAATAGTTGCGAATCACTAATTAAAAGTCAAACAAAAATTGGGCTTTGCCACTAGACAGGTGGCAGCCACTACAGCGGGTGAAGGAGGAAAAGGTCGTATGTACGGCACCCCCAACTATGAAGAGAGCACCCCGTGGGGTGATTATGAAGAGGAAAGGGACCAGGAGAGGTGGGGGCTAGCTGAGGAGCCCACCCTCCTTGCTAAATTGGTAGTGGAACTAAGCCTGTGCCCATGAAAAGGGACGGTTCAACAAAAAAACAACCCAGAAGCGGGCCCAAACAAGCAGGCAACAGATTAAAAAATTGAAACACATTAGAAGCCCTAAGGGAATAGTGGCAGAAGTAAGGAAAGGAGTAAGTACAGACATGGGAAATTCAGATCCCTAAAATAGTACTTAAAATGGTAACATCTGAGTTAATCAAGGTGTCATTTTGGAAAATAAGCAAGTAATTGAAGAAAAGTAAAAAGTTAACTTTGCAGAGGCTAAAAAAAATAAGCAGTTAAACTTTGTAAAAATGTCAAAGAAAGAAAGTGTTATACAAAAATTCTTGGTTTCTTTGCATCCATTCTAGAGAAAAAATGGGCCCTTTTCCAAAAAAAATGTCTGTAAATAATCCAGGCAAAATAACTATTAATTTAATTATGAACAATTTAGTAAAATTTGCTAAAAGAATATAAGCGGGTTCTTATTCTTAACTGCCCCAAATGTATAAAGGAAGTGTAATTTATATATAGCTGTGTGAAAACAAAGCAGTGTAAAAGAAATGTGCATTTTCCCCAGAACATGTGCAGTGTATATTGTAAAAGGGGTAAAAAAGCAAATATTTTAAGCAATAATCTGCCACCCCCAAAGGGGTAAAAACATGTTTTTTGTCTTTCAAAAAATCAAAAAAAGCTAATACCAGCTAAAAAGCAACCCAAAATACCATAAATCTAATGTCACAATAAAAAGTGTTTTGTGTTATGTTTTGTCTTGTTTGTCTGTCTTGTTGCTAGCACTGTTGGCTACCCCAGACCTCAAGCCAGTGTGCTGGGAAGAATAAAAGGGTTAGCAATCTGCTAGTAAATAAATGTAGAAGTAATGTAAGTACTGTGTTTACCAATAATCACATTTACTGTTTGCCACAACCGAAAAAGTCTCAGCTTTGCCCAGTTAAAAAAAAAGCTATGTAAAACCTGTAAAGCCAAAGAGGCCGCTTTAAATAAGAAAAAGGCCAAGTGTAAGGGAATCGTCATTAAAGACATCCGGGATGGCAAATTGAAAACAAGGTAATGTTGCAAAAGCTGGGGAAGGGAGCCCACACTCCAGACGAAAAGTGGGTGGGTCTGTACCCCATTGTAAATCGCATCTCCCTGGCAGTGTACCAGCTTCTGCTACCAGGCACACTAAAATGGGTGCATGCCAATCAGCTCAAAACATGTTTTTCCTTAGGTTTCTGGTCATGGCATCGTGGGCCTCAGTTGTGCACCTGCCATCTGCCTGAACTACCCAAGTTTCCATTTGTTCATCGAATTATCTGGATAATTATAATTATGAGGAGGAAAAATACCTTAAAAGGCTCTCCCTGGTTCGAGCTGCGGATGGGGCCTGAGCCACAATGTGGCGCCCCCCCGGAGGGGAGGAGCCGTGGAGGCAATGCATAGTCCAAATAAACACACTAGGGCCACAGCAAAATACCTGGTGGGTGGCCCTGGACCTTCCATAAATCCCAGAGGAACAAACCCTGGTCCTCATGTGGTGGCCTGGGGCGGAATGGGAAACCCGTTGGCAAGCAATAGCAGTCCCTGATCCCTGGACGCAATATTGTTTTTGTGACCTCCTAAACCAGGCAAACAACATCCATAACGAAAGCCAAAAAGGGCTGTAACGGAACGGCTAATAGTTTTTGCATGTGCCTCAGTTTCCCCAATAGGTGCATTTATGTTGTTCTTTTTCTCTCCCTTTTGCTTTATTAACAGAAAAGGCAGTAATAGCGGAAGTCCAGGAACACCCCAAACAGAAGTGGTGGGACTGCTCTTGTTGCTTCAAGCCTGCAAAATCCTTTATTTAGTACAATGTATGTATGGTGGCATATTTTTACGGGACTCCTTGTGTTTCCAATGTTTTTGTCCTCCTTTGTTAATTTTACCATTATCCAAAATTGGCCATGGTGAAATAAAAGGTCTATTGTCCATTGGCAAGGGGGCAGTTGCGGCGTGCCATCCTGGGAATGTGGCACCACGTATTACCTGGGTATTTTTCCAGGGGCGGCCCCCTGGCCCTGCGTATCCCTCCCCACTTGGGTCCCAGATGTGGTTAACCCCGAAAAACTCCATACCATGCAAAACAGCACTGCCCGGGACAATATTGTGTCCCATCTCCCCTTAAGCCCGTCTCGCAGAAAATTTGTTTCCACCTGGAAACAACGGCCCCTACCTTTAAAGAAAAAAAATCTCTATCCATACTGCCAGCATTTATGGTTCCACTAAAAAAAAAAAAAATTCTGGAAGCAATGGCTCAAGTAAACCACCAATAGAAAGGCATATGGAAAGGTTTTCAATGTCACAAAAAAGTTCAATGTGCCATCCGAGTCAATGCTCCACATTGACAGCTGGCATCGAAATGTGGTTGCAGTATTGGTCCCCGGATGGTGTAGGGTTCAACCTAACCCCCGCAGTTCCAAATGTTATATCACCCACGGATCCACACACAAGTCCCACCAGTGTGGGAAAGTAAATATTATATGCCCCAATTTCCAGCATCCCTTTAAAATTGTAACCTCCTTCGCTTAGCCCCTAGTCTTCTGAAAATAACTTTAAAAAGGCACCTCCACATCTCCCCCCACCAGCAGTGGTGGCAGATTTTAGCAGCCTTCCTTCCCAATTGCACCGGGGGTGGGACGGTACCCTCCAACTCGCCCTCCTTGCGCAGATGTTGTCCTTGTCCCCCCCCGGAAAAGGCAAACCTTAGTAAGCTCTTTGTGGGATGGGGACAATTCGGCAGCTAGTATTTAAAATATTCAGCAAGGGGGCCATAAAAGACAAATCGTTGGGACAACTAGAAAAGGCCATGGGACTGGTCACAAGTGCGAATCTCACCCACCTTACAGTGGCCACCTCCGCCCTCAAACATACTGCCAAATTGGCCCTCCACACGCGGGATACCTTGCAGGAACTAATTAAAACCATAATTAAGGCTGGGGACCAACTAGCGTGAAATTCGGTGTGGTCTCAGCTCCAACAATATTTGTCCCAACAAGTCCATAGCATCCAAACAAATGTGCTCCATAAAGCCTGGCCTGGGAAAATCCATTCCCACTCAGGAATTCCCCGGAAGCAATGGCCTTTTTGCTATTCCTAAAGACTCACTAACTGGAAGTGCACAGGCATAGCCTGCTCCTTCACAGCCTTTGGTCCCATAAAAGAAGTGTGGGCCCCCGCTATAATCATCCAACCGGGCCTTTAAAAAGGCTGCCTCTAAAACTGGGTGGTCCATCGCGACATGTGAAAGGTGGCGTCCCCCCAATAACATGGCTAAAGCGGTATGTGCTAACTGCATCCTCCAACTACCAGAACATATGAATTGCAAAGGGCAACACCTGGCAACTATAGCCTATGAAACCCCCTCAAATAATGTGTAAAAAAAGGCAATGCCAGGCTGCTTTTATAAGGTGGGTCAACACATCTGCTGGAAAGGGAAAGCATTGAAATATGTCCCCACTAAGGCACATGTGTTCACCAATACCTCTGCATGTGTTTGGAGGACCACCTACCCCAGGGTGCTCCTCAATTTGCTGTTACACTCAGGCACAAAATTTTTCGGTGCATTGGCCCATGGTTGTGCAAAGTAGGGTTAATATTTCTAACTATATCATGTTTAATTTTTCATAAATTACACCCAATGTGTTTCTCCCATTAACGCACGTCCGGAAGCAACTCGCCGTATTCCAAACAAATGCCTACTCCTTTACAGAGTGGCAGCACACATTCAATTTAAAAAAAAGCTGCCTTTGCCACAGCCATCCAAATGGGGCATTTATGTCAACAAGAAAATGTGTTATGCTATGTTACTAATAAAGCCAAAAGCCACTACTGGCTTGTGTATGCACTTGTTGCTGCCCTAATAATTTTGATTTTGCTATATTGCCGTTTGTGTAGGAGGCCAACGGTAACACTGGCCACAGTGTCAGAGGGAGGGTAAAAACCTAAGCGGTGACCCCTCAACACGAAATGTTGATTCAGGGTCAAGGGGGGGGAAATGTCACAGTAAAATTGTCCCATGGGAATGTCCCAGTCACAGTAAAATTGCTCCCCAGGGGGTCCTCTGGGTAAGCACCAGGACAGTACATTGCTAATGTTTTTATATGCATTGGAAAGGATTTTGGGAAGGGTTGAAGGTGTGAGTGTCGGGTGAAAGATTCCTTTGCAGGCTGCGAGAGGCCAAACGGGGAGGAAGGGAGAAAGGAACGGGTTAACTCGACGCTCCAGGTAGGCTCGCAGATAAGGAGCCTAACTGCCGCTCAAGGCCAATGCACACAAACAAGCTTCCTGCTGCCAAACAGCCAAAGCCTGTGGGAAAGGTGAACTGAACCAGAAACACCTGAAGGGGGTTGCAAAATGAGAAAGATTGCAAAGACCAATGAATTGAAAAACAAGAGTCTCATCCCTGAAGCTGGTGTCTTTTGGGAAAGTTGATGAAATCGCGGAAAGCCGGTTGGGACTAGTACGGAGAGCACTGAAGACAAGGATCCCTGGACAAAAACGCCCCCAGAAGAACCCAGGGCTTAAAGCCCTCCCAAGAGCTGAAGCAAGTCGGAGATCTAACAGAGGACCCTAGATGGCCTGTGAACAGGACAGAACTCTCATCTACCCTTCCCCCTCTTGCGTTACACCCAGGCTTGGCCAGCCTTGCTTTGTGCATGTGAGTGTATGAAAGTGGGTTAGGGCTCAGGCACTAACGCTTTCTTCCTTCCTTTGAGTGACGTGGGAGTACCCAGCACTCAGCGCTGTTATTTTATTAATAAAGCTTTAAACCTAGTCACTTGGTGTGGTCCTTCATCTCCTCCCCTAAAAATCCTGCAGCCTCAGCCTGATCACCTGACGCTCCAGGCAGATTGGTAACAAATCTGTCACACTTTGTCTTTCCAAAAAGGTTTGTGGAGGAAGCAATGTAGAGTCACTCAGCCCTGCATCACAATGATCTATCTTCCCTGAGGAGTGTACTCTCAGCACTTTAATAAAAACTTTATAATGTTGAAAATTAATGTAAGTATTTTCAATGTTTCTATTTTATTAATAGACCAACAAAGGAGCTCTGTGGTTGCCAAAGTAATGGCCAGTACTTAAGCTGGTTTAAATCAACATCGCTCCCATTGATTTCAGTGGGCTTTTGAGTCTACTGCCTTTGCAATTACTTCTGCCCGAGTTTAAAAGCATCACAACTCCTATATTCAACAAAAACTGCCAACTCCATAGTAACGTTGAACCTAACAGAATGGTAGGGAAGTGCATGTAATCAAAACAGGATGAAACTGTTACCTTAGCTCTGTTTCTCAAACTGGGGTCGCTGCTTGTGTAGGGAAAGCCCCTGGCAGGCCGGGCCGGTTTGTTTACCTGCCCCGTCCGCAGGTCCAGACGATCGCGGCTCCCACTGGCCACGCTTCGCCACTGCAGGCCAATGGGGGCTGCTGGAAGCGGTGGCCAGTAAGTCCCTCGGCCCGCGCTGCTTCCAGCAGCCCCCATTGGCCTGCAGCGGCGAACCGCAGCCAGTGGGAGTTGCAATCGGGGCAGGTAAACAAACCGGCCTTGCCTGCCAGGGGCTTTCCCTACACAAGCAGCGACCCCAGTTTGAGAAACACTGCCTTAGCTGTAGTGAGTCACCAATCTGGTAGCTTCGCAGGAGAATCTGTAACTGCTGACTCTAGGATGAAGAGACCTCCCACGTTGTTTCTGGAGACCTCTGAAGCTGCAGATTTGTCATATTGTTCCAATACCCTAGGTGACAAAGATATTTCCTGATTATGTTTTAAAGTTTTGGATGAAACTATTATACTGAATAGGTTTTCTCCCCATAATATAATAATTGCATGAGAATGACATCTTCCTTAATTTGGACAAACTGGAGAAACTGAAATAAATAGGATGAAATTCAATAAGGACAAATGCAAAGTCCTTGGGGGAGGGATAGCTCAGTGGTTTGAGCATTGGCCTGCTAAACCCAGGGTTGAGTGTTCAATCCTTGAGGGGGCCACTTAGGGATCTGGGGCAAAAATCGGTCCTGCTAGTGAAGGCAGGGGGCTGGACTCGATGACCCTTCGGGGTCCCTCCCAGCTCTATGAGATAGGTATATCTCCATATAGTATTATTATTATATTGNGGTCCTGCTAGTGAAGGCAGGGGGCTGGACTCGATAACCCTTCGGGGTCCCTTCCAGCTCTATGAGATAGGTATATCTCCATATAGTATTATTATTATTATTATATTTAATACACTTAGAAAGGAATAATCAGTTGAACAAATACAAAATGGGAAATGATTGCCGAGGAAGGAGTAGTGCAGAAAAGTATCTGGGGTGTATAGTGTACCACAAACTAAATATGAATCAACAATTCAATACTTTTGCAAAAAAAGTGAACATCATTCTGGGATGTATTAGCAGGAGGGTTGTAAGCAAGACACCAGTAGTAATTCTGCCACTCTAATCAGCAATGATAAGGCTGCAACTGTAGTATTGTGTTTAGTTCTAGGCACCACACTTCAAGAAAGATGTGGACAAATTGTAGAAAGTCCAGAGGAGAGCAACAAGAATGATTAAAGGTCTAGAAAATATGACCTGTGAAGAAAGATTGAAAGAAAAAAAAAATGGTTTGTTTAGTCTGGAGAACAGAAGACTGAGGGGGGACCTGATAACCGTTTTCAAGTACATACAACTTGTTATAAAGAGGATGGTGATAAATTGTTCTCCTTTATCCACTGAAGATATGACATGAAGTAATGGGCTTAAATTGCAGTAAGTGAGATTTAGATTAGACACTAGGAAAAACTTCCTAGCTGTAAGGGTATTTAAGCAGTGGAACAAATTATCTGGGGTGGTTGGGGAATCTCTGTCATTGGAAATTTTTAATAACAGGTTTGACAAACACCTGTCAGGGATGGTCTAGAGATAATACTTAGTCCTGCCTCAGTGCAGGGGGTTGGACTAGATAACTTATCGAGGTCCCTTCCAATCCCATATTTCTATGATTCTATTCTATCATATTACACTCAAACTGCATTAAAAGAATGTTAAGGTTGCAAAACCAAGCACTCAAAAGTTAAGAAATGCCGGAATTCTCTTTGCCTGTTGAACCTTGATTTGGCCCATTTGTGTGTCTGGATTATGACACAGTCTTTAAGTACGTGAGCACATACTATTTTTCCCATAACACTCCTACCTCATTCAGTGAATGCGTAATTATCAAATAAATTTTTTTTATCTACCTGATGCAATGTAAGGCCGCAGACCCTATTTTATGTGGAAACCTTGCATTGAATGCAAAATTATGAATTTCCTCATGTTGTTTCTATGATACTCACAACACAGTGTCCGAATGCTTCCCACACTCTGTCTTGAAAGCTTGTCGCTTTCACCAACAGAAATTAGACCAATAAAACAGTGGTTCTCAAAGCCGGTCCGCCGCTTGTTCAGGGAAAACCCCTGACGGGCCGGGCCGGTCTGGTCTCTAACTGCTGCGTCCACAGGTTCGGCCGATCGTGGCTCCCACTGGCCGCGGTTCGCCGCTCCAGGCCAATGGAGGCTACAGGAAGCGGCGCAGGCCAAGGGATGTGCTGGCCGCCCTACCCACAGCGGCGAACTGCGGCCAGTGGGAGCCGCGATCCGCGGAACCTGTGGATGCAGCAGGTAAACAAACCAGCCCAGCCCGCCAGGGGCTTTCCCTGAACAAGCGGCTGACCAGCTTTGAGAACCACTGCAATAAAAGATATTACCTCACCCACCTTGTCTCTCATGCACATGAATTAATCTATCTTCACCACACCTTTCTGACAAAAGGTGATTATTACTTTTATTTTACAGCTGGGAAACAGACAGATACTAAGGCTGAAATTGTCAAAAGAGTCTACTAATTTTGGGAGCTCAAATTGAGACATCTATGTACTGATTTTTCAGAGGGTTCTTTAAGTTAGAGCTATCCTGATTTAATGTGTATATAAGTGAAAGAGGAAAGGGAGAAAAGGTACATGCACAAAGAAAAAATGACCCCCCCCCACCAAAAACAAACAAATAAGAACTAACATCGTCACTCTGCTTATATGTTGTATCCCTTTCCATCCCTTGTTTATTTAGATTGCAAGATCTTTGGGGCACAGGTCATCTCTTTTATATATATTTGTACAGCATCTAACGTATGCCACCCTGATCATAACTGGGTCCTCTATTCATTATTACAAAAGTAGTAACAATAGCAAGTGTCACAGTAAGCTCAACCAAAGTGATTTCTAAGTTTATGCAGTTTGAAAGTAAGCTTGGATACCATAATGTATCCATCAAAGTCAATGACAAACAAGGAATATAGAGAATGGTATTGAGTTAATCCTGTGAGCTACAATTCATTCTTTTCGGCATATAGAAAGTTAGATGGCATCCATTCCAAACCATAATGTCAAAGACAATCATGCAGCGAAGGGAGAGTCAGCACTGGGTCAGTAGGTACTAAAAAATAGATGTGGGAGTTGTCAGCATAAATGGAACACTAAAGCCTATGAGCATGAATAATAGTGCCCTAAAGAAGCATATAAATACGGAATAGAATGGAAACCAAAAGATCCCTGTGTGACTATGGGCAATTTGGGACACACTAGAAGCCTAAGGGCAAATATTGCATAGTAAGAATTAGCATCTCAAGCAGGCCAATATATTACCAGACTTAGTACAAAATCTCAAACAATCTAACAACCTCATGGCCAGCAGAACAAAATGAACTGGAAAAATATATATATATAAGCCCCAATACATGGATACAACATATTGAACTATGCACAGGTTATCACATAGTTGAGTAAGCACAGCATTGTCTATTAGCAGGCCATATATTAAGCACTTATCTATTTCTTGACATTTTCAAGGCTGTACAACAAATCCCCACAACTCCCTAGTGAAGGAAACAGGTGTTTCACTCCCCCCTCCCCCCCCCCCCCCCCCCCCNAGTGAAGGAAACAGGTGTTTCCCCCCCCCCCCCCCCCCCCCCCCGACCAAGAAGTTATGTTGCTTACTCAAAGTCACATTGTGAAGATTCACTAGAAGTCAGAAATTTCTGGCTCCTAGCCTGCTGCTCTGTCCACCAGAGCATGCTACCAATTCTACTACTTGTGAACTGATCAGATGCCCCTAAAGACAGACAGCAGACACACTCAGCAGCATTGAACTCTATAAACAGAACATTAAAAATGAGAGAATGATGGTCAAGATGTCTTAAATACCATTTAAGACCCTTTCACAACAGAGGCCTCAGGAAAAGGTGATATGAGAATTTAAGGAGCTCAAGCTGACCTAAAGCAAACTGGTTTGCCAGTGAATCCATGATTAGGTTTGTGGTATTAAATGTGAGCATTTATTCCATCCATCTGATCAACAATATCCAAGACAAATGCTTATTTTAAAAAAGTGTGTGGGTAGCAAGATAAACCCCCAGGGGTTGAAGTCCAGAGGGAAAGAAGGCAAGAGGGGCTACAGAGCATATGCAACAGAGAACCCGTGGCTCCATAGTTGTTCCCTCTCATGATTCTTCTGAATGTAAACCTGGCAGACTTAGGAAACAGTGCACAATGAAGGTTTTTCTTTGTTGAGTGTGAGTGTACGTAGGCTATTTATTGTCTGTGAGGCAAAGTAGAAGCAGGGCAGGATGGAAAGGAGTGCTTTGGGTTAATGGCCAAGTGTTGGCTATAGATATTTACTGTTTTCTATTTTGCAGAGGCAACCAAATGCTGTTTGAAGAGCACAAATTAATTTCTATCAGGTGAGTGGCACTCAAGATAAGAAGAAAATGAATGGTTCTAAACATAGCATCTCCGCTGGCTTCAGCTCATATCCTTAACCATAATGCTTACACTGTATTCCACTTAGTTCACCCTTATCCTTCCTTCCCTCAATTGTAACCTGAAGAGATAAGTCCATTGCCCTTCAGCTGTGTTCTTACCATCTCCTCTATGCACCGGCCATCATACATGACAATGCCATCAATAAGATGCTTTAATGCAAGATGTGTTGATCTAATGGATATAAACCAGGTGCAGAGATGGGGTAATTCCTTTACAGAAGACCGGTCATAATGGGTCAGATTCTGATACCCTTATTCAGGCTGAATAGTACTTTACATCAGATATGGTCCCATTGAAATCAGTGAAACTAGTTATGGAAGCAACTGCTACTCAGTCTGATTCAGAGTGTCAGAATCTGACTCAACTATAGTAGAATATTTTGAAATTGTAAATGAGGGAAAAGGACAATCAATAAATAAGAACACAAAATTAAATGATGAGACAGAAGAGAGTGCTAGTGAAAGAAGAGAAGATCCAAGGAGATAACCCTGTCAGAAAAAGGAGACTTGATAGGAATCTGATGGTTAACAGGTTGAGTTTTTTTTAAATATAATCGAAATGCTCTTAAGTGTAATTCGTTAGCAAGTGATCGAAGAATCTACATGATGAAAGTCCGTGAAAAGAACATGCACAGTAGGTAACCAAATCTGAAATAAGTTCCAAGAATTCCCAGTGGATTTCAGTAAATTAATACATAATTTTAAATGGGTGATTAATAAATGAGAGTAGGAAGACTAAAGGAAATGACATGAGAAGACAGGGTGTTAAAAAAATAGAGATAAAAGGTCTGTCAAAGACAAAAATGGACAGTTGTAATAACCCTAACAAACAAGAAGCTGAACAGAAATCTACCACAAAAACCTAATTAACAGGAAATCTGTTATAAATTCCCTGTGAGGCAAATTTCAAGACAAATCCCTAGAAATCTATCTTCGGTACTTAGAGACCCTGTTACTGTAGTGTCCAAGCATTTCACATTTTTATTTTGTATTTATCCTCAATACACCTCTGCAAGGTAGGACATTGTTGTTCATCCCATTTTACAGATGGGGGACTGAGGCACTGAGAGGCTAAGTGACTTACCCAAAGTCACATAGGAAGTCTGTTGCAGAGTAGGGACTTTAATCTGGGTCTCCAAAGTCCTAGACTAGTGCCCTAACACCATCTTAAGATCATAAGAACAGACATACTGGGTCAGACCAAAGGTCCATCTAGCCCAGTATCCTGTCTTCCAACAGTGGCCAGTGCCAGGTGCCCCAGAGGGAATGAACAGAACAGGTAATCAAGTAATCCACCCCCTTTCGCCCATTCCCAGCTTCTGGCAAAGAGGCTAGAGACACCATCCCTGCCCACCCCAGCTAACTAAGGGCTTGTCTACACTTGCACTTTACAGCACTGTGACTTTCTCGCTCAGGGGTGTGAAAAAACACCCCCGAGTGCAGCAAGTTTCAGTGCTATAAAACGCCAGTGTAGACAGAGCAAGAGCGCACAGCTCCCAGCGCTGGTAGCTACGCCCCCTGTGGAGGTGCTTTAAAAAAAAATAGTGCTGAGAGCTCTCTCCCAGCGCTCTGTTGTGACTACACAAGCCATGTGGCAGCACTTTAACATTGCCAGTCAGACTAGCCCTAAGAAAGATTTCCAACATGGATATTTCCCAAGGACTACTAATTGGTTTTGCCTCATGCTAAAATTAACTTTGCACTAGAGCCAGCTTTAAGAGAGAATTCTCACCTTGTTTGTGTAGGTACCTGGTGGGGGCAGTGTTTTAGAACTAGGGTGATAAACAAATATGTCCCTCCATCAGTTCTGTTTCTACCAACGTACATTTGTGGTGCCTCCTACATTACAGGCAGTTAACTTAACTTCAGTCCCAGGAAAGAGTAGCATTATCAGACACAAAGATAATATATTGGGGAAGAGTCAACACCCTTTTTGAAAAGGAAAATCATGCCTCACAAATCTATTCAAATTTGTTTGAGGGTGTCAACAAACATATGGACAAGGGTGAGCCAGTTGCTATACTGTATTTGGACTTTCAGAAAGTCTTTCACAAGGTCCCACACCAAAGATTCTTAAGCAAAGTAAGTAGTCAAGGAATCAAAGGGAAGGTCATCTAATGGATCAGTAGCTGGTTAAAAGATAGGAAACAAAGGGTAGAAATAAATGGTCAATTTTCACAACGGAGAGCGGTAAATAGCGGGGTTCCCCAAGGATCTCTAATGTTCAACATATTCATAAATGATCAGGAAAACAGGGTGAACAGTGGGGTCATAAAATGTGCAGATGATACAAATTTACTCAAGATAGTTAAGTCCAGCGCTGCCTGAGAAGAGTTGCAGAGGGATCTCACTAAACTGGGTGACAAAATGGCAGACAAAATTCAGTACTGACAAGCGCAAAGTAATGCACATTGGAAAACATAATCCCAACTATAGATAGAAAATTATAGAGTCTAAATTAGCTGTTACAACTCAAGTAAGAGATCTTGCATAGTTCTCTGAAAATATCTGCTTAATGTGCAGTGGCAATCAAAAAAGTAACAATGTTAGGAATGGGATAGATAAGATGACAGTAAGTATCATAATGCCACCATCATTTGCCCATACCTTGAATACTATGTGCAGTTCCAATTTCCCCATCTCAAAAAAGATACATTCGAAACGGAAAAGCTACAGAGAGAAAAAAAATTAGTGGTATATAACAACTTTCATATGAGGGGAGATGAAAATTTAGGCACTGTTCAGCTAAGACGATGACTACTAAGGGGGAATATGATAGAGCTTTATAAAAACCATGTATAGTGCAGAGAAAGTGAATAAGGATGTGTTATTTACCTCTTCAAATAACATAAGAACCAGGGTCACCCAATGCAATAAATAGGCTGCAGGTTTAAAACAAACGTAAGGAATTGTTTCTTCACACAAGACACAGTCAATCTGTGGAACTTATTGCCAGAGGATGTTGTAAAGGTCCAAAGGATAACTAGGTTTAAAAAAAAAAAAAAAATAGGTCCATCAATGGCTATTAGCTAAGACTGCCAGGGATGCAACCCTATGCTCTGGGTGTCCCTAAACCTCTGACTGCCAGAAGCTGGGGCTGGACCACAGGGCCTGGATCAGTCAATAAATGATGTGTTCTGTTCATTCCCTCTGAGACACCTGGCCCTGGTGGAAGACAGGATACTGGGCTAGATAGACCATTGGTGGAACTCACTATGGATGTTCTGTAAAAAGCAACAGAGAGTCCTGTGGCACCTTTAAGACTAACAGATCTATTGGAGCATAAGTTTTCGTGGGTGAATACCCACTTCGTCAGACGCATGTAATGGAAATTTCCAGAGGCAGGTATAAATATGCAGGCAAGAATCAGTCTGGAGATAACGAGGTTAGTTCAAATCAGGGAGGGTGAAGTCCTCTGCTAGCAGTTGAGGTGTGAACCCCAAGAGAGGAGAAACTGTTTTTGTAGTTGGCTAGCCATTCACAGTCTGTGTTTAATCCTGATCTGATGGTGTCAAATTTGCAAATGAACCGAAGCTCAGCAGTTTCTCTTTGGAGTCTGGTCCTGAAGTTCTTTTGCTGTAAGATGGCTACCTTGACATCTGCTATTGTGTGGCCAGGGAGGTTGAAGTGTTCTCCTACAGGTTTTTGTATATTGCCATTCCTGATATCGGACTTGTGTCCATTTATCCTTTTTCGTAGTGACGGTCCAGTTTGGCAAATGTACATAGCAGAGGGGCATTGCTGGCACATGATGGCATATATAACATTGGTGGACGTGCAGGTGAATGAACCGGTGATGATGTAGCTGATCTGGTTAGGTCCTGTGATGGTGTTGCTGATGTAGATATGTGGGCAGAGTTGGCATCGAGGTTTGTTGCATGGACTGGTTCCTGAGTTAGAGTTGCTATGGTGCGGTGTGTTGTTGCTGGTGAGAATATGTTTAAGGTTGGCGGGTTGTCTGTGGGCGAGGACTGGCCTGCCTCCCAAGGTCTGTGAAAGCGAGGGATCCTTGTCCAGGATGGGTTGTAGATCGCTGATGATGTGTTGGAGAGGTTTAAGCTGAGGACTGTAGGTGATGGCCAGTGGAATTCTGTTGGTTTCTCTCTTAGGCTTGTCTTGTAGCAGGAGGCCTCTGGGTACATGTCTGGCTCTGTTGATTTGTTTCCTTATTTCCTTGTGCGGATAGCGTAGTTTTGAGAATGCTTGGTGAAGGTCTTGTAGGTGTTGGTCTCTGTCGGAGGGGTTGGAGCAGATGCGGTTGTACCTCAGCGCTTGGCTATAGACGATGCATCGTGTGGTGTGTCCGGGGTGGAAGCTGAAGGCATGAAGGTAGGCATAGCGGTCAGTGGGTTTTCGGTATACAGTGGTGTTAACGTGACCATCACTTATTTGTACTGTGGTGTCTAGGAAGTGGACTTCCCATGTAGATTGGTCCAGGCTGAGGTTGATGGTGGGGTGGAAGCTGTTGAAATCATGGTGGAATTCTTCCAGAGCCTCCTTCCCATGGGTCCAGATGATGCAGATGTCATCAATGTAGCATAGGTAGAGAAGGGGAGTGAGTGGACAAGAGCTGAGGAAGAGTTGTTCCAGGTCAACCATAAAAATGTTGGCATATTGTGGGGCCATGCGGGTGCCCATGGTGGTGCCACTGGCCTGGAGGTATATATTGTCACCAAATTTGAAATAATTGTGCGTGAGGATAAAGTCAGAGCTCAGCAACAAGTTGTGCTGTGTCAACATCAGGGATACTGTTCCTGACAGCCTGTATTCCATCTGTGTGCGGGATGTTAGTGTAGAGAGCCTCCACATCCATGGGATCTGAGGAAAGTGGCCTGTAGAATTTGGTATTGGAGAGTTGTCTGGCAGCCTCCTTCTGGTATTCAGACCTGTTCATGATGACTACAGCACCTCCTTTATCAGCCTCTTTGATTATAATGTCAGGGTTGTTTCTGAGGCTGTGGATGGCATTGCCTTCTGCACAATTTAGGTTATGAGGCAAGTGATGTTGTTTTTCCACAATTTCTGCCTGTGCACGTCGGCGGAAGCATTCTATGTATAGGTCCAGACTGTCATTTCGACCCTCAGGGGGAGTCCATGTGGAGTTGTTCTTCTTGTGCTGTTGGTGGGAGGGTCTGTGTATCAGTGCACTGTTCAGTGTTATCTTGAAAGTATTCTTTGAGTCGGAGGCGGCAAAAGTAGGCTTCCAGATCACCACAGAACTGTATCATGTTCGTGGGGGTGCTGGGGGCAAGAAGAGAGTCCCCGAGATAACCCAGAAGAGTCTGTCCTATCTCGGGGACTCTTTTTTCTTCCTAGTGGGGATGTTTGTTTCTCTCAGTGCTAATGCCACAACCTTCCCACTCTTCCTGTAATGTTTCTGAGAGAGATTTTAGCACCCAGCTCCATATCGCCCTGCCAAAAGCAATTTAGTTGCTCATATGGTGGTTGCACTGAAAAAAAATGCATCTCTACTGTGACAAAGACCACCACTGACAAACACAATTGACTGACAGAGTCAGTGACAATCAGCCTGAAAACAAGCAAAGAAAGCATAGCTCCATGTTAACAAGAACATTCAGAGGCAGTATTGCCAGCCCTTGCTATTGAAAACATCTTATACCAATCTTCCTGTCCAGGTCGCTGCTGCAAGCTGGAGCACTAAACGTCAGTAAAAAGGTGCCAAAGTGTTTTAGGATGTGTGCAGTAAAAACTTCATATCAAATTTTGCTTGAGTGACAGCCAGATACCAGAGGGTCTGTAAGAACATTTACAGTAACAACTCACTGTTAAACTTCAGCAACACACCAATCATCCTGCAATCAATAGCACAGGTTCTTAGAACCTTTTCAGAAAACTAACTTTTCATATAACTACAGCAACAAACTCCATTTGAGCTGCAATCAATATCACAAGTTTCTACAGCAGACACACAACTTTTCAGTGAAAATGCAGCATCATGGTTACTGGGCTAGCTCCACCCCTTTCTCTGAGTGCCCGCTCCTCAGGTCTTGGTCCTCTAGTCTCTGCCTCAGGGTGGAATCTCTCTCTATTCTTTCACTTTTGAAGTGCACCTACACTGCAGTCGGTGGTGTGATTTGCAACTCAGGCTACACAAGCAAGTATGTACCCACGTGTGCATGTGGCGGTGTGGCAGGCTTGAGTAGCCCATGACACCACATCCCCACCTGTTTTTAGCAAGCTAGCTAAATTAACAGCCAAAGTGCTGCAATGAAACTATGCTTCATTTACATAGTTGACTTACCCACAATTCCTAGAGAGACACACATAGTGAGTCACCATAACTATATATGAACTTAGATGGGGAGGTTTGTGGGTTCCCAGAGAGGCTCTAAAGGAAAGAGCTTACCTTTTCCCCTATTTCCTGGCCTATTTCCAAGCAGCCAGGATTCTGCTCAAGGGTCTTAAGGACTCTTGGCTTCCTTCCCATGGGAACTTTGCTTCAAGAGATGATACAGAAGACAGGAGCTGAGTGGGCTTGTGAGCTTCCACCTACCCAACACCATAACACTGAATCCCTCCACTGGATTAGGCAGCAGCTCCTCCAGGCAATAGCTCCCTTAAACAAATCTGTAGAGACAATTGGACTAGTGCTACTCACTGATGAAAACTGTGTGTGGGGTGTGGCGAGTGGATTAGGTGGTGTGGTCACAGGCCTGGGAGTGTAGAAGTTTATTTTACTCTTTATCTGCATATCTATTCTGTTAGGTTTTCACAAGTTCTGTTTCCCCTGGCAAAGATATCCTTTTACACTCTGAGTGCTTGGGAGTAGAGAAATGCTGCCTGTTAAGAGAACTCGGAAGTGAGTGCTTAGTTTCTGGGGTGGGGGCTTGGGATGGTTTAGTTATTTGTCAAGAGGGACCCTAGATACATTGAACCCGGCCCTGACTGATGCTGCTAACTGCCTGCCAGAAGGGTTATATGTATAAACCATAACACTACAAAAACAATTGATCCATTGTCCTGTGGCACCTTTAAGACTAACAGATGTATTGGAGCATAAGCTTTCGTGGGTGAATACCCACTTCGTTGGATGCATGCGTCTGACCAAGTGGGTATTCACCCACGAAAGCTTATGCTCCAATACATCTGTTAGTCTATAAGGTGCCACAGGACTCTGTTGCTTTTTACAGATCCAGACTAACACAGCTACTCCTCTGATAATTGACACATTGTTGCTGCTATTTAACATCAGGAGCTACAAGTATCCTACATTGGCATTTGGGGAGAGAATAGGGCCCCAAGGGGACTTTTTTTTTCAGATTTCTAATCTCATCAGAAATTAACTCAACTAAAGTTTATGGAATCCATTTTATACTTATGGAGAAGTCCTATGCAATTCCATAGAAAATAACTGTTCTACAGATGTTCTTGAACTATCTATAAAATTAAATTAACTACCCTATCCCTGCTATATAGAATGGTTCATAAAACCTACAGAAAGGGCATCATTGTCTATTAAATTCTATAGGATTATAGAATACTTTTGAGAGAGAGAGACACGAGAGAAATTTTCAGGTAATTAGAGAACAAGCACATCTTAAGCTTTCCAGTTAAAAAATGTTTTTAGAAAGAAATACAAAATATGTATAAGATACTGCAATTCTAATGTAGCCTATTCCCTGTTTTATCACATTAAATATTAGCTAAAAACACAATGCCAGGTGCTATACTAGTCATGTTTACATTTAATGGAAAACACAAGATCAAGATTTTCTCTTGTGACCAAGAATGAGGTTTTATCTTTTACAGACCAAATACATGGATTGTAAAGAAAAGGTAACAGAAGAAGAAATTACTTCTCACGTAAATTAAACAAACATTAATTTCTTCCCTTCAAATTCTGAGAGTAAAATAATCTGATAAGAGATTGAAACATGGAAACCCATTTTATCCAATACTTGTGGAAAATGAAATAGGAAAAAATCTGAAACAAATTAAATTCCATTACAAATAATCCATGACTGATTTCTGTAAACTTGTTCCAAGTCACAGCTATGTTCCTTCATATGAAACATGAGAAAAAATACATACATGCATATATACAAATAGTGTGTGTGTGTGTGTGTGTGTGTGTGTGTGTGTGTGTGTGTGTATGTGTATGTATAAATAAAACACACCCCCCCCCCATCTTATTTTTGTCCCCCTTTACCCTTTTAATTTTCTAGAACTCTCAGCTGTGTGCACTTTTCACTAGCCACAGAGATGCCATAATAAAGAACCTACAGTAATTGTGTGTGTACAACATCTCTAGAAACCACCAGATATGTATGTATGTATGTGCATTGCAAAATCTGGCCCAAAAGGTAAGACACTGCAGTGGCAGTGGCCAATGATGACCAATACAAGTGCTAGATTAGACAGCTACTGCTTCATTTTAATGTAAAAGTCAACAAAAGATGCCATCTAAATGTGCATCCCGGCTGCTGTGGAAGGAATCGAGATAAAAAAAATGCCCTAAGCTGTCAACGACTTGTTTAAACCCAAAGCAGTCTAACATCCCAGGGCCAAACAAGTTCACTTCCAAGTTCCAAACATGACCCTGATGAACCTGTTCAGGTCCAGAACACCCAGCCCCATGCAGGTTGCTGCTCAACAAAATCCCGAATCTCTTCATGAAACCTCAGGCTTTTCTACGAGTCCAATGTCCTAAACACAGATGATGGGGTAAGGACTAATTTGCAGAAAAGAGCCCTTTTCAAATTTATTTTATCTCCCAACCTTCACCCCCCACAAGAATTCTAACCCCACAACAGAGAATCAATCCCCTGCTGTCAGAAAAAAGCACCAGAAGTGTCAGTGTGAAAGAAACACACTTTCATTCATTTCAACTATGAAAAACACATGAATATTTTGCATTGAGTAGCTCATGTCATGCAGCACAAACTGTACAATTGCTTCCAAGTCCAAAAGGTACCTCCATGTTCCAATAAACTCCATGACATCCTTGTAAACACCACAACCCCACAAACACAGAAATAACAGTTGAACTTGGCATTGCATGTGCAGTTATTACCCTCTAAAGCAGAGTTGATGAGGTATTTGTAGAGGTATGGCTGGAACATGGAGAGCCATATTTCTGGCCAATGCTGACTTTGAGGCTCTGGGGTTGACTAAAGAAGGACTACCATCAGTTGATGGGCTACATCACAGGGATGGTGTTGCAGTGCCCATTTTCCTGCCCCTAGCTCTGCTCCATAATTCATTTTTGGCCACGAAGGCCACCACTCCATTGCACTCTGATGGACTGGAAACTAAAAAGATCTCTACTGACCTGCAGCTTCAGTAGTAACATACAAAATTCTGGCCCTATATTCTATTCAGGGGGCATTTAATACATTACTGGGTTAAGCATTTGTTGGGCACAGTTATAGACTTGTTGGGCTCAATTAACCATGTGTGTCTTTTACTGTCTCCTACAATAGACAGACTATAAATGCTCCTCCATACATTCTGTTAAGGATAAGGCAATCAGCTCCCATCAATCATAGAAAAATGGGGCTAGCTGTGTAGAACATAGAAACTAAGATGATCCCTCATCCCTGAGATGCTGGCAGAACTTCTATATGAAAAAAGTAACTATAATGCTCTGAATGGATTTTGGATATGGCTAACTAGATGGTGGCATGGCTAGAGTGTAGAAACACCCAACCCTGAGAGGACTTACAGATTATTTTCAATGATGCCATTGGTTAGGGTCCCTTACAGAGTACTGAACCTGAGACTATTTTTTATCTAAAAAGATGAGCCTCTATTTCTTCAGCTAAATGATCTAATCTATTAATTTGGAGGAAGTAGCAGACTCGCAAGCCTCTTTTCATAGATCCATAAGAGGAGGGGAAAACCCACATTCTGCCCCCATAGATCACAAATTAATGCGGACACTATTCGTATTAAATTATGCTGGTTCTCTATCAAATGAACAATTCCCTATTCCCAATTCTGAAGGGAGTAAAGGGCGAGCTCAGGAAACTTTGTTTCTTGCAAGAGCTGTGCTGCTATAGAGCCAGACAGGGGACAGGAGGCAATCCAGAGGCAGAGACACAACACTCAGATGACCAAACCTGTACGAATGGTGTTGCAACAAAAGGAATTGCAGCAGGCCTAATTCCTGCAGATTCACAGAGAAATCCATGAGCTGCTTCACTCTGCTTGGACTTCACACATTATGGCAAAGTTTTTATTCAGAAATATAATTTCAGAGTCCTAACTGGACAGAGATGCATCAATTGAATATACACCACAAGCAAGGCTACAATTGTATGAAATGTGTGCTGGAGGGACTTTCCCCACAGAGCCACCTGAGTAAATTACAGAGAAGAAATTGAAGAAGTTGCTGTATAGCAAACGTTGAACCAATCAATACAGAAACTTTAAAACATCTTAATGAAAATGTATCATAACAAAGATAACTGTGCAATATTTTAGCTTGAGCTTTTAGCTGCTGTTCCTGACTATTGCCAAAAGTTATGACCTTATGACCAAAAACACTTCCCAAAAGGGCTAGATTGTGTATTTGGGTATACTTAGTAAGGGCAGAACTCAGCTGGGTCACCCAAGGAAGCCAAGGTTTTCAAAAGCAATTAGCTATTTTGGGTGTCACAATGTGTGCGCGCTCTGATTAATGGAGCATGGGTTTCAGAGGGCAGGTGCTCTGCACTTTCTGAAAATCAGGCACCTTTAAAGTCTCTCAGGTTCAGCAACAAAAACCAAGTAACTCCAAATCGTTAATCACTTTTAAAATCTGTCAACTTTGCGAGGAGGAATAAGGGGTGTGATTTACTTCAGCCCTTTTCAAGATGTATCTTGCTCCACCCTTCATAACCAGACAGCTGCAATGGCCAGTTGATGGCCCTTGATGTCTACTTGCATTCTTGAGGACCAGCGCAGCAATCTGCATAGTCCTAATATGGCCATTCAGAGGGACAGGAGAGGATATTCTAATTCCTCTGCAGACCTATATTAGGACTAGTGACAATCTAGACCATAATAAGTAGTCTACTCTCCTGCCACTGCATATAGATAATCTCCCAATAAAGTCAATAGCAAAACTCCCCCTTCACTTCAGTGAGAACGATGTGGCCATTATTTGGCACAGGGCATCTTTGTGCTCTAGCGGTTAGAGCATTGTTTGGATCTGGGAGTTTAGTTCAGCCCATTATAGAAACAGGAATGTTTTTGTGAAATCTAAATCCAAGATCTTGGTGGTTCTTCTGACCCTCATCCTCCTGGAGTATTTCTTCAGGCCCCTTTCTATTCCTTATGTGTAACACTGAAAATGGATCTCATTGTGAAACAGAGGATTTGCTGAGTCTGGCTGAACAGGAGGAAAACAAATTAGAAATTGTTAGATGAGTAATGCAAAAAAAGGGAAAATTAGAGAAATCCCATTTAGAAACCAGCAGGGAACGGGGAGGCGAGAAGCGCCGGCTGGCTTCATGCAGGGAGGAGGATACCCCTGTCAGCCCCACAGCAAATCTTCAGCCTACTTTTTCCTCTTCCTTATCACACAAGTTGATCATAGTGTTGTACTGCATCACAATTGAAAGTCTATTTGTCAAGAACAGAATATAGATTTCCTGCATGTGGCAGTTCATGTGTTTCTTTGCCAAATACTTTCACCACTTTCCTTCTTGGTTGTGTTATTTATTTAGTTTTCTAATTATGTAAAGTGCCTATCCCTAGCAGCTGTGGGTACCATGACAGCAACTACAAGATCATAATCATAGGAATTTTCAATAAAATATAAAAAGCCAGTCATATCCAGTCAGCTCAACCCCACAGCAAAACAATCAGAATAATAGAGTAAACAAGTCCTCTGTCATAGCTCATATCCACATTCACTTCCAAATGCCAGATAAACAAATGGACTAACACAGCATGCTCTGAAGGTCAATAGATAGGAGCTATTTTGGATGAAACTGACGAAGTGAATTGTTGAGCAGAAGGCCCTTCTTGGATGAAGATTTCCTGCAGCCTCCACTTTTTTAAATCAAGGTGCACTGGATGGAACAAGGACCATGACTGCACCCAGTGTTGCACAGGGTGAGATGCCCTAGGTGTATCTCAAGCTATTTAGGGGTATACCACTTAAGAACCAGGATTCTGAATTCTGCACCAGGTTCAGTTTCCAAATGGATTTAAGGTGTAGCAGGGCCGGTGCAAGGATATTTTGCGCCCTAGGCGAAACTTCCACCTTGCGCCCCCCAACCCCACCCCTTCCCCTCCCCCCGGAGCATCGCTTATTGTACACTTTCAAAAATGAATACTGCATAATGTGACATTGTTCATTAGAATTAATACACGTTGGGCTTGAAAATTTATTAATTTCATTATTTAGTCTACATATTTAATAAAAATAAATGAATAACCTGACAGGGTGCAGGAGGGGCTGGCTGGAGACGGGGGTGCGGGGCTGGCTGGAGACAGGGCAGGGGGTGTGGGGCTGGCTGCGGGCAGGGCAGGGGGTGTGGGGCTGGCCGTGGGCAGGGTGGTGGGTACCGGGGCCGTCCCTAAATATTCTGGGTCCCTACACAGCCCCCCCGCGGGGGGGGGTGCCCAGGCCTCTGGGGGGGCTGGTTGGAGGGCCGGGGGAACCACCCCCCAGCACTCACCGGTGGCGCGGCTGGGGCCGGGTCTCTGGACTTCCCCTGGCCGGTGAGTGCAGCCCCGGCCCCGCTGCAGAGCTCAGGGGAGTGGGGGCGGGGCAGGGCTGAGCCGCGGCAGGGGCCCTGGGGAAGAGCAGGAGCAGCGCAGCGCCCCCTGGTGGCCGGAGGAGGAAATACAGCACAGCAGCAGGAAAAGGGTCACAGGTTTAGCCTTTTTGGCGCCCTCAAATCTTGGCGCCCTAGTTTGCCTAATGGTTGCACTGGCCCTGAGGTGTAGCCTCACAAAGTGCAGCAGAAGTCTAATCACAAAGACTAAGCACCTCACAAGAGAGATCCTTACAACAGATTCTCTGATTCCCTAATACAACCCTGTGAGATCTCTCGAACAGGACAAAATAAAAGCACTCAAGAATAGCCCTGTTCAATCCACATGTGCGGACAGGAGAGTCAACACCACTTTATGGCCAGTGTGAATATCTGCAGCCTGCCGCATCTAATATCAGCATGGCAATCTTATCATTACCCATCTAGGAGGAGATGAGTGACTGAAGCAACATGGGATGTTTCTCTGACATCACATACCCATATCCGTGACATGATTAACAAAGGCCAAGGAAATGTGAGAGAGTTCTTCATGTCTGGATGTCTCAGCAAAACCTCCTTAATAATCTTATCCTAAAAGGGAAGTTTCAAGACTAGTCAATAGCTAGCCTAAACCTACTAGCTCTTTTCATTACACCAATCACACACCCCTCATGTCCAGTACCTGGTGGTGATTGGTGCATGGAAATGAGCATACATGGAGATACATGGAGTTTATCACAGGTTGTAGGGTAAACATTTTTATGGAAAGACCTTATTTAAAAAGTTGCAATACATCACTGGGTTCTTCACTTGAGTTCACCCTCCAGCCTGGCTGGGTTTGCCACAGCTTTGTTGTTCCCTGTGGCTGGTTTGCCAGCCACAAACCTAGAATAGAGGCCATTCTACATCTGCACCCCTATGTTGGGTTTCCTTATCCACTACATAGATCCAATGACCCCTCCCTTTGCCAACATCAACACTCCATTCCACACTAGCAAACCTGGAGCTGACAGAGTACACCTTTCTGGAATGCAGGCGGAGTACAGGCCCCTTTTTGCATCCAGTCCATACGCTGGCCACATCCAGTCCATATGATGAGTCCCTCACATTAATACATCAAGGTCACGCTAAGGACATAATTCAAGGAAAAGGAACAGATTTTGCTGTCTGCCACAGTGATGTAAAACTAGAGTAACTCCAGTGAAGATAAAGTGTTACTCTGGATTTGTGTTACTCTGGATTTATATTACTCTAAAGGACAGCTAAAGTGTCTATCCTAAAATATAGAAAAGGACATGGAACAGCCTAACTCATTTTTCTAAAGTAACAATTTATTCATTCAAAAGGGGGAGGAGCTGGGGGACGAGTCACCTGAGTTTTATTAGCTATAGTTGAGAGACTGATTGCAAAAAGTTAAGCTGCTAAAAATGTTAAAGAAGACCATCATTCCAAAATAATCTTTCCAGTAGATTAACTAAACAGAAAGGAAGCTTTCTACCGTAAGTCTGGCACTACCGCTTTATCTACCTTCATTGATTATGCAATAATAGACTGCCACATGCACACTAGCCACTATTAATATTGAAGCAGGTGATCGATGGTAGATCCAAACTGAATTTTTAAAGCAATGCACCCCTGAGTTTTTTATTTCTTATATACAGTCTGCCTTTAATTTTTAAATGATTCACTTCCACTTATCAGATATATACAGGTACACCACAGACCTGAAGATACTACTAAAGCTTCTTAAAAGAGTTGCAGAGTGGATTGAAATTGTTATTACAATGCATTGGCTCTGCTACAGTCACTCGGTGATTCCATACTTAGGCCTTGGTTACACACAAGCTTAACTTTTAAAATGTGCAGTCCCTTTGAGTTCAAAGGGTGTATCCACACTAAACAAAACGTTTAACCACAACTCAGTCATCTTATTTGAATGCAATTGTACTAATGCCAGGTATTCCTTTTTCAGACAGAAACAGAGGGTGGGATAATAGATACATCATCTTTCCATTTCTGCAAAAGTTACCATTCTGCCAAGTGGTCACAAAATCATTCTCCCCCTCCCAATTCTCAAAATAGCCATTTTCCCCCTCTCATCTTTCTAAGTCCTGCAGCTAGTCCACCTGAGATTTCTCTTCCTTGCCTCTATTTCTCAGTAGCTTCTGCACAAGGAAAAAATTGCTTTTTCTGTGCTTGTGCAGAGCTATCACCCTTAAAATACAACATGGAAATCAGAGAGAGGAAGACTTCTGAATTTGGATTCTGATATTATTTACACGTTTGAAAACAAATTCAATCTAAACAGCCATTTCACTTCATTCTTGCCAAAAAAAATGGACGTGGGGTTCTGCACAAGTCTAATCTAAAGCTAGTTGTAAATGCCCTTTTATATTCCTAAATCAATGTAAAGTTTGCTTATGAGAGCAGGTGGCAACTATGTGCCAGATTCTCAGCTGGTGTAAATCAGCTTAGCTCCAGGGCCTCTATGTATTTGTGTTTAAAAATCAGTTAATAGATTTTTCAAAACCATTGATTCTCTATGACAACACTGATTCCATGTTTTTACTTGGTATTTTCTCTATGTTTTGGAGAGAACTGAGAAATCTGGTTGCCAATATTGTGTACTCTTATCTTGCAAGGTGACCATTAACCAGTTCTATAAAATTAACACATTCTTTATTCTTGTAGGTAGGCAGTTAATATGTTGTATAAAGTTAACTGGAAAAAATCAAGGAAACACCGTTAAGTTCAGAAGTGTTCTACAGTGATTTGTAGACAGCACCTGATTTCTGGGAGTAGCCTGCTTTTGCAGCTATTAACTTAGACATGCATAAATATCTCAAAAGGTCAAAGAAGGACAAACTGCATTGATAGTACGTCTCAGTGAATGGTGTGTACAACATCACTCCAACACGAGCCACTAGCAACCTCATTTTCTCCCTACTGTGTATATTAAACCTCTACCAGAAAAAAAAATCAATTTTGTAAATCAAGGACTGGAAGTTTATTTACATTAAAAGAATAGAGGAAAACACACAAGGAACTAGCACTAACAATAGTAATTACAGAAAATTCTATAAAATCTCAGCAATAAGCACAGCGTGCCAAACAGTTACCTTTATCTGAGGACTCTCTTATTCCTAACTACAAAATAAGCACTTGTATAGCCTTAATGCAAGTTCACTGAAAAGGAAAGGACCTTATCTCCTATGTATAAGGAAACAATCCCTTATTTTGCGTGTCAAGGCTTCCTTATGATTTATGTGACTTGGCTAAACAGAGGATAATGCTCCTATAACTCCTCTCTCAGGTTCACAGGTCTCAGCCACAGAGTTGCAATGAAGAATTCACATCATCTCCCAATTCATTCAAAAAATGTCGTTATTTCATGAAGACCAGAACATTGTTGAAAATCTCACTTCTAAAAAAACTACAGCCCCAAACGGAATCCTCTGAATAACAGAGCATTATGGACATAGTCCCAGGCTGGGTACTGGAATATTAGAGGTATCATCCTCCATTCTTGCTCAGGGAAGGCAGCTGTTCTGCAGTATTTTCCCACTCTAAAAATGGTGGATTTTCAATTGGAAAATCCATCAGAGAGATGACCGGTACAAAGAACAGTTTAGCTTCTATACTGTTGTTCTACTTGACTCAGAGAATGCAATAGTTTGTAGCTTTGGCGGTACTATCGGTGGCAGCATAGGTAATGACTGAGCTGTACTGTGGTGCAGGAAAGAGAAGGTTCCAAAATCTGTTACTTTTCCCACAGATCTAAACGCAGGGTTTTTTCAGGCTGCACAGTTCCCTGCCCACACTGGCTTGCTGGGAATATCACTGACTGCCTCAACAGGCCAGCTTCTATACTTAACTTTCTCCTTGAAGGCTATGAAAAATGTAATTACCAGCAGTTATTAATTATCTCACAACTTCTTATAAGCAAGCACATTTATTCTTAAGGCGACTGCATTAGAGAACATTAAAAACAATAAAAGTTCATTTAAACATACTAAAAGGTTACTGGAGGTCACCCATCAGTCTCATGGGGTCTCAGTAGGCCAAAGTCCTACCGACCCTTCCCAGGAAGAATTGGGCCCCTCCTTAGACAGAAATTTGGGCTTATCAAAAAGTTAACTTTGGATGATCCAGTTTGAACTCATATGTGAGCCTCTCTATGGAGGTCTTACAACCTGTGTTAACTTGCCTAATTACCCACCACCCACCCACTGGCTATTCTTAGTTCCTGGAGGAGCTGTGGCAATAATATAATATATAATAATAATAAATGGAGATATACCTATCTCATAGAACTGGAAGGGACCCTGAAAGGTCATCGAGTCCAGCCCCCTGCCTTCACTAGCAGGACCAAGTACTGATTTTTCCCCAGATCCCTAAGTGGCCCCCTCAAGGATTGAACTCACAACCCTGGGTTTAGCAGGTCAATGCTCAAACCACTGAGATATCCCTCCCCCAATCTTTTGCCAGGGAGCTACATACAATCCCTGGCCCCCAATGATAAATAAAGTTGATACAGTAAGCTCTACTAAAGATATTGCAGAAAATTGACATATCTGTCACAAGCATACACAAGCCCTGGAGCCTGATCTCTCTTCCACCAGTGTAACTCAGGAGCAATTTCACTCAAGTCAATGAAGCTGCACCAATTCAGTGCAGGGAAGACTCAGTATTCTCTCAGTGGAGGGAAGACTCAGGAACATAGTGTTCTCTCAACAGGATAACACATATCCAACTAAATCTGAAGACAACATGAGACTGACAATGACAGGGAGGAAAAAAAAGGCAAGCAAATGGAAACCTAGATTAAATTCACTGGCAATTGGCAGAACTCACATTTATTTCAATATTAATACATAACTAGAGATTTGCCACACTTCAATTTGATTTCAGAACATTAAAAGCAATGTACACTGAATAATTTAGACTTTTCTAATGTATTTCCCAGAATGGAACATGCTCTCATGAGGGATGAACTGAAGAATTGGTTTACATGGTATAAATGGACTGTGGTAAAGGACGATTTCCAAACTCAGCACATCAATGCACTTTAGAAGTTCAGACTTTATATAAACCACAATGATATTCAATTATTATCCAGTAATCTGGATCACTGGAAGGAAGCAAGAAGCATCTAATATGGAAAAAAAGGCTTCAAAAATTAGACAAGCAGGAAAGAATAATAAACCTGTTCCTTAATTATTTGAAAAAATAAAACAACCAAATGTAATATAAAAACAATTAAAGTCTATCCAATTTTGATTATTAGCATCAGAATGAACATTAAGAAATTATAGCCCTATTTCAGAGCCAAGGGCATTATTTAACAAACAACCTGCTCCTTGAGTTCCCTTTGTATGCAAAATGAAGGTGCAATCAGCACAAAAAAACCTAAATCTGAAATTGCACAAATTCTGCGGCTTCCACATTCTTAAATCCAGCATTTAAGATGCATCAGTGTCAGAAATCAACTTCATTTGGAAGGGCTGGGGAAGCAGAAAGATTTAAAGATAAAATCCCTTGTTCTGATTAGCAAATCAGACAGATTGAAGTAGTTAACATGGGAGAGGCAGAGCTAAATGTATTGCTATTTTTCCTCTGGAAGTATGAGACTTCTCAGGTTGCTTTGCAGGAGATCAGAATTCAAGAGAGGAGAAGATCTAAGATGCTTAACATGCAGTGCATTAGAGGCTTGAATTTTTGGATTGCTAAACCTACAATCAGTGCTAATCAGGCTATAAAAATATATTAATGAAACTAATTTACTAGTAGTATTAGGAACAATTATATAACACCAACAGCATGCTAGGTGTTTCTCAGCCACAATAATTAATGTGCCCTAGTATAACACTTTACATGTTCCAACTATTTGTACCCACAATGATGGATTAAATTTGTTGCTGTCTTGAAGAGAGGGGGCAGGCCATACAAAACACTGATCCAAGGGCTAGATGAAGCAATAGCATTGTGAAAACAGCCCTTCTTGGTTAAAGATGTTACAGAAGTCCAACCTACTAGACCTAGGTAGTGAAATGAAGTCAAAAGGCAGCGCAAATTACAGAACCCAAGCTCAGGTTGCCTTGAGGCTGCCTGCAGGGCATCAGTTGAGAAGGGATGGTGGGAATGTCATTCCCTTTGTTATAATCAAGTGATCAATTTGATAACCATTGAAGGAGAACAGAAAGGCAGGGGTGGTCCTCTGCATTCACTGATTACCCTAAGGAACCTGGATTCCTCCCATCAAAAATAACAAAAAGCGGATTGCTTTTTTTTGGTTCTCTCTCTGTATCTGGGATATATAATAAGTGCATTGCGGGTCAGCCCCTGAATGAGCCAACTGCTAAAGATTAATACAGAATTGCAGAGACAAAAATCACACCATTCAGTTTCATACTGAAGAAACCTAAAGGACAAATCCAAAACTAGAAAGTGAATCCTCATTTCTGATTAAGAGAAATAGCATGAAATCTAATAACTTGTGGGGAGTTATTCCCTATACATAACCATGGTTGATGGGTTTGTGGACTTGAAGCTATAGCAGTTATGTACCTAAGCAGCTTAGGCACTTTTGAAAAATGCAGTAAGTGCCTATCTGCATCTTTAGATGCATAAATATCTTTGAAAAATCTGACCCTAAATCATTACTCATTGTGAGGAGGATATTGCAATCTGCCAGTGTATATGCTGATGAAAGCTACAAAGCAATAAAATATAAAGGGACAAGGAACAGCAGCAATTAGAAAAACAAGAGGCTGGCAAGAGGTATTTTGAGCAATCTATGGGTTCTCACATCCCCTTCCATATAGGAACACAAGACTGGAAGGGACCTCCCAGGTCACTGAATCCAGTCTCCTGCTATCGTCTCAGAATCCAGTTCATAAATGTATGAAGTGCCATCTTAAAACTACTTAGTTTTTTTTTTTGCCTCCACTACTCCTTTTGGAAGGCTGTTCCAGAACCTCACTCATACTCTCTAGTCTAAAACATATTCATGACAGTTTTTTGTTCTTGGGCCAACATTGTCCTGTGGCTTAAATAGCTTGTCTCTGTCCCTAGTGTTTTCCACTTGCTGTATTTATAGACTGTCATAGGTTTCACCCCCACTCTGAACTTTAGGGTACAGATGTGGGGACCTGCATGAGAACTCCTAAGCTTAATTACCAGCTTAGATCAATATGCTGCCACCACCCAAATATTTGAGTCCTTTGGGAAACACTCTTCTCCCCCAAAATCTTTCCCTCCCAAGTACTAACGCCCTTCCCTGGGTAGCCTTGAGAGACAGACTGTCATAGGTTTCACCCCCACTCTGAACTTTAGGGTACAGATGTGGGGACCTGCATGAGAACTCCTAAGCTTTTCCCCCACCAATTCCTGGTGAGCCCAGATCCAACCCCCTTGGATCTTAAAACAAGGAAAAATCAATCAGGTTTCTAAAAAGAAGGCTTTTAATTAAAGAAAAGAAAGGTGAAAGGTAAAAGAAAAACCTCTGGGAGATAGCACACAAGCTGATCTCACGGACAACAGATTTAACACACAGAGGACGTTCCCCTGGGCAAAATCCTTAGTTACACCAAAGAATAGCCAATTTGATTATTCCCCTAATGCCCAAGTTACAAAAAGAAAATAAACAAGCTACTTCCTTCACTAAATACTCACTACCCTGTTTGATTCCTGATGCTTTTTCCTCTCCGGACAGAACTGAAACTGACCAAAGACAAAGGGAACTTCCCTCCTTCCTTTTGAAACATCTTGTCCCCCCCATTGGTTCCTCTGGTCAGGTGTCAGCTAGGCTAGGTGAACTTCTTAACCCTTTACAGGTAAAAGAGGCATTAACACTTAACTATCTGTTTATGACAGACAGCAATCATATCCCTCCTCTCAGCATTCATTCTGCTAGGCTAAATAAGCCAAGTACTTTCAGTCTCCTCTTGTAATATAGGAAACAGACAAATTAGGCATCTGAGCTCCTTTATGCTCATACACACTGGAACTCCAAATTTCATGAGGTTGACTCAGCAGTCATGCAGACTGCTGTCCTATATTACAAGTGGGAACTTGTTTTGTCCTAATAAAATTCAACATGATATACATTCATATAGCAGCCTCTTCCCCACAGAAATTTTAGGCATGGTTTCTTAAGATGTCTATTATGTTTAAAACACTAGGTACTATAGAAAAGTCTTGCTGCTACCTGGTATATCATTATAGCAGTTCCTCTGATGTAAACTATCGAAAACTTTAGAGCCTCTTTTAAATCAATAAAATGAAGATAAGCACAGAATAAAAAAATCATTTGGGAAAAAACGTTAAGTGTGCTCACTCTTCGGTTGCTGGGTACCTTCTGTAAGGCTGGTTGGGATGCAAATGCTTTAGGCTTCTTAATGTTCTTGAGTCAGAAGAGAATCACATGTTTAGCTTTTCTAGTCTGTATGAAAAGCTGTAGCTTGAAAATGGTATGTTTCCCTCCCAAACCATTTCTGAATCCCAAATTATTAGCAACCATTGGCACAAAGTGTGCCTGTGGATGGTGCACAATAAAGGTACCCACTCAACTCAATCCTGATGGGCATTCAGAACAATCTGTATTATCAGATGGACAAACCTCCAAAGATTCTCACTGGTTCAATATGGATCAAGACAAACTCAGTGGGAGCATGTAACAAGGATTTTGGACCTTTTTCCAGTCACTGAAAGTTCCAGGACACATTTCAAACAAACCCTCTTATCAGAAGCTCAATTTCCTAAATAAATAATGCCTGCTAAACACTGAGAATTGATATTAGCGCTTAGAATGCAAATGTACAACCAAAAAATGGAATCTATTTTTAAATGTTGGTATATAGTATATTAAGTATTTACTTACAAAATACTACATCATACAATGCAAGCTATAATGTAAAAAGATGCACTGAAAACATGTAAATGGCACCCAAGCTGCTTTATTAATTGGATGCTCACTCTACAGAATAATTTGATGTAAAATGAATTTAGCAAATCTAAGTAGTGTGAACATAAATCTCTCCAGTGCATGAAAGAAACAATAGGTATTGTGATCCATCAGTCCAATTTAGTTCTGGAAGCAAAGAGTACATCCAAAATTCCCTACAATATCTAGGTAAAGATACAATCATTTATAAACAATGTGCATATTCAGAATTATAGCCATAATGCCCTTAAAACATGTCAGCTGCAAGCAGCCTTAATCAGAACTTGTACGGTTTCCCAAAACATTATTTTTATTTAGACCACTCGGTTATCCATCAAGATGTAATTTTCATAATTTTGGAGATGCGGAAATCCATTATTCTGTTTAAAAATACAAGATGAATTCCATTTCAAATTATACTAGGATGGTAGTTTCCCAGCCAATCAGAATGCAAGAAAGCTATGCAGTTTCTGAAGACTAAACAGTTTATTTCACAGCTAGGAAATTTCCTGAACTCAGGTTCTGTCTCATTTGCATAATCAGTATAGATTTTTTAAATACAGCATGTTGTATTATGCAAATCTCTGTGCTCTGATTAGCTGGTCATTCTTAGTCAATCATTCTTTGAATATTCATATTTATCTACTCTGAATATTGTGACCCTCTGCTTTGTTTGACTTCCATGCTCAGTGCTCAAGCTGTTTGCCAGAAATAAAGAAACCATTTCAGTTTCTTCCTTCCTTCAGGGCAGACAAAAATGTTTCAACATTTACAGGAAAGGGGCAAAAAAGCAAAGACAATGGGTCTGTCAAACTGCTAAGCGGGGGTGTGTGTGTGTGTGTGTGTGTGTGTTAAAACCTTTATTGAATTTCTCTCCTTCAGGCCTACTACTGTTCGGACCACTGATGTCAACAGTTTTGCAGTTGATTTGAATGTAAGCAGGAAGTCTTTCAGATAGGTAGACGGTAATGAGTATTTGAGGGAGAGGTAAAGCCTATGTAATGTTAAGACTTCATTTTTTCTGTTTTGCCTTGTATAAAAGAAAGAGCATTATATCTGGGTACATATGTGGATACATATTTTAAAATATCTGAGTTTTCTTCAGAGTTACAGAGAAAGATCAGATTTATGGGCTGCCTAGCAGATTGTATATTCACTTTCCTTGCTATACTGACAAAGTCATTGTGTGCATTCATCGGAAGTCCAGTTCACAAAGGTTGAAGACATTTTTCAGATTCTAACTGCCTAACAGAGCACCGGCCCGGATTTTTTGAGAGGTTGCTATACATTCCCTCATCACCTATACTACAACACTATATTCTTTCATATATCTGCTGAGCGTATGGATTGATCCACTGGCCTCCATTTTGCTTCACATGATCATTCACCAACCACTCACCACAGTCACTAACTCCATGCACACACTCACCAGCAAAGCAATCATTTTATGTGGCCCTGTCACATGTAGGGATGGCTCCTATATAACATTGTCTCTGTACACCGCTTTTGTATCTCGTTGTCTGACCACATTCTAGACAACTTGCTATACTTTAGGAGGCTAAGTGTGACGCATGGCCAGAAAGGATTAATGACCCAGATTCAACCTTTAGAGACATGTTAGAAAAGTATGTAAATGGTAATTAGGGCCATTCCATGGTAGATAGTCTAGAACTTTGAAATGCAAACCTATATTGTTAGAAATTAGAGGTGATACTAATTGTATGTGTGTACTCCTATCTTGTTAAATGTTAGACATGTAAACAGACAGCTCCTGTCTGTCACTATAGCTATTGATTCAGAGATCAAAAGGGAATATTAACATTTAGATGAATCTTGGGTGAAATAATGTCATTGTCTAGGTGTCTCTTGAAAGTTTGTGATAGACAGCCTAATGGATAAATTGCTTCATGTTAATTTGTGTAGCTAATTACCGGTGATGCTTAGGAAATAGATCTACTTCAAAAGCTCCGTAATTGCTTATTGTTCTCCAAAGGACTCGAACCTGTCAAAGGAGACCTGGAACTGTATAAAGATGCCTTGGGTCCCGATCCTTTTTATCTCAGATCTGCTTGATGCTTCATGCAGGGGAAGCTTAATTAAATCGTAAGGCTGAGACCTCCAGTCCTAATCTGGATTCACCCTGAATATGAACATTGGATTATAACCTATGGACCAATTCCAAAAAGAACTCTTTGCAACTACGAAGCTCACCATCTCTATTATGAATCTAATTTTAGAACTGTACTCATGTCTGTATGAATACTGATCTTTAACCAATACTCTTTTCTTTGTTAATACATTTGAGTTTAGTTAATAAGGATTGACTGTAAGCATGTATTTGGGTAAGATCTGAAGTATTCATTAACCTGGGAGTTAATGTGTGTGATCCTTTGGGATTGGTAGAACTTTTTTATATGATATATAAGGTTTTCAGTAATCCTCATCATATTTGACTTGGGTGTCTGGGTGGAGGCCTAAGGCTGGGTTACTTTAAGGGAACTGTGTTGGCTTCTGGGTAACCAGTGAGGTATTACAGAAGCTGTTTTGTGCTAGTTTGGTAAATCTAAGTATTGGAATGTCCACCATCTTTGGTGAGTGTCTGCCCCATTCTTTGCCGTTCACCCTAATTGAATGATTTCAGTTGGCTCCCCTAGGATCCTGGTCACACTATGATGGTGTCTCAGAAGGAGATTGTTCTCCTAATGAGCTATGCTGTCGCACACTACACTCTCTTCCGTTTTGCTTCTCATGCTAACTATTAGAACACGTGGTTTTATTAGCACTGACTTCCTCATTCTGTGTGTCCCCCTCTGCCACCTAACTGCTAAACTTCTAATCACAATGCCAGAGGATATAGGTGGGAGGAAATTTTGGTGTGAATGGCCCATATGCTCATCCATCTATGAGTACTCACATTCAAATGAAAAGCGCCTCCACCAATATTCATGTAAAAGAAATTTGTCACAAAAGGTTCAATAAAAGAGGATACAATGTGTGAATTAAGAGTCATGATTCATTTAGCAAACATGCTTGCACGCAGATCTTCCCATTATTCAAACAGCTCAAAAATGTGAACTATAACTAGTTACATACTTCAGAAGCTTAATGAACTGCAGTTTGTAAGACTTTTGAGCTACTCAGATGAAGTGTACAATCTAAGGAAGTGTAAACTCATTACAGACTAAATGAGATCAGCAGTGATATAAATTAGGGCTGTCAAGTGATCAGAAAAATTAATCGCGATTAATCGCGTGATTAAAAAAATAATTGATTAATCATGCTGTTAAACAATACTAGAATACAATTTAAATTTTTGATGTTTTCTACATTTTCAAATATATTGATTTCAATTACAACAGACTACAAAGTGTACAATGCTCATTGAGTTATTTTTGCACTTTCATGATAAAGAGATTGCACTACAGTACTTGTATGAGGTGAATTGAAAAATACTATTTTATTATTTTTACAGTGCAAATATTTGTAATAAAAAATAAATAAAGTGAGTACAGTACAGTTTGTATTCTGTGTTGTAATTGAAATCAATATATTTGAAAATGTAGAAAAATATCCAAAAACATTTAATGCATTTCAATTGGTATTCTATTGTTTAACAATGCAATTAATCGTGATCAATTTATCTGATTTTTTTTTGAGTTAACTGCGATTAATCGACAGCCCTTATATAGATTCACACTTAGAGCCTCAGAGGAGAACTGGCAATAAGATCTCAAATAATAGTTACTCCCAATCTGGTGAAGTAGGCATGCTGGAGTTTAGGTGGGAGGAGGGGAAGAAGGGAAATGTGATTGAGATCAGCTCTATTGGACATTTGCTGTGAAAGAATGCAGGTAAAATAGAAACCTGATTTAAAAAATACGGCCCCCCCGCAAAAAAAAAGTGATACAGATTAATACAGTTGCTTAAGTTTACAGCAAAATTAGATTGGAAGCAAAAAGCAAATATTCAGGCAATATCAATTGAAGCCAAAGTATGCAAGAGTAGTCTTCTGGTCTTCAAATGCTCAATGGGACTATACATGGTAGTAAAATAATCATGTAAGTAAGTGTTCTCAGGCTAGAAACCTTAATAGTCTGGGGTATTATTCTCACTCTGCAGGATATAACTAATTCTCAATAGAAGGGTAACAGCTTCTAGAAAAAAAATGAGGAGTCCTTGTGGCACCTTAGAGACTAACACATTTATTTGGGCATAAGCTTTCGTGGGCTAAAACCCACTTCATCAGATGTATGGAGTGAAAAATACAGAAAACCGTATAAATATTATGGTACATGAAACTATGGGAGTTGCCTTACCAAGGGGGGGTCAGTGCTAACAAGGCCAATGCAATCAATCAAGGTGGACATCGCCCATTTCTAACAGTTGACAAGAAGGTGAAAGTATCAGCAGAGGCGAAAATTACTTTTTGTAGTGACCCATCCACTCCCAGTCTTTATTCAGGCCTAATCTCATGCTGTCCAGTTTGCAAATTAATTCCAGTTCTGCAGTTTCTCTTTGGAGTCGTTTTTTGAAGTTTTTTGCTGAAGAATTGCCACTTTTAAGTCTGTTATTGAGTGGGAGATTGAAGTGCTCTCCTACTGGTTTTTGAATGTTACAATTTTTGACATCTGATTTGTGTCCATTTATTCTTTTGCGTAGAGACTGTTCGGTTTGGCCAACGTAATTGGCAGAGGGGCATTGCTGGCACATGATGGTAGATGTGCAGGTGAATGAGCCCCTGATGGTTTGGCTGATGTGGTTAGGTCCTATGATGGTGTCCCTTGAAAAGATATGCAGACAGAGTTGGCAACGGGGTTCGTTGCAGGGATTGGTTCCTGGGTTAGTGTTTTTGTTGTGTGGTGTGTAGTTGCTGGTGAGTATTTGCTTCAGACTGGCCTGTTTCCCAAGGTCTGTAAGAGCGAGGGATCATCCTTCAGGATAGATTGTAGATCCTTGATGCACTGGATAGGTTTTAGTTGGGGGCTGTAGGTGACGGCTAGTGGCGGTCTGTTATTTTTCTTTGCTGGGCCTGTAGCAAGTGACTTCTGGGTGAGCTTTTAGGGTGTATCAGAATCACAGAAGTGTAGGACTAGAAGGGACCACAATAGGACATCTAGTCCAGTCCCCTGCACTGCAGCACAGCTAAGTATTATCTAGAGCTCAGACCATCCCTGACAGGTGTTTGTCTAAGCTGTTCTTAAAAACCTCCAATGAGAAAGATTCCCCAACCCTCCCTCGGTAATTTATTCCAGTGCTTAACCACCCTGACAAAGTTTTTCCTAATGTCCAACCTAAGCCTCCCTTGCTGCAATTTAAGACCATTACTTCTTGTCCTGTTNCGGTAATTTATTCCAGTGCTTAACCACCCTGACAAAGTTTTTCCTAATGTCCAACCTAAACCTCCCTTGCTGCAATTTAAGACCATTACTTCTTGTCCTGTCCTCAGTGGATAAGGAGAACAATTGATCACTCTCCTCTTTATAACAAGCTTTTATGTATTTGAAGACTGGAGAAGAGAAGACCGGGGGGGGGAGCAGACCTGAGAACAAAGTAAACAAACCCAGTTTTTTCAATCTTTCCTCATAGGTCATGTTTTCTACAACTTTAATCATTTTTGTTGCTCTCCTCTGGGCTCTCCCCAATTTGTCCACGTCTTTCCTGAAGTATCGTGCCTAGAACTGAATACAATACTCCAGTTGCAGCCTTATCATTGCTTATTAGAGTGGAATAATTACTTCTTGTGTCTTGCTTACAACTCTCCTGCTAATACATCCCAAAATAATATTTGCATTTTTGTAACAGTATTGAAATGTTGATTCATATTTAGTTTGTGGTACACTATAACCCCCAGATCCTTTTCTGGAGTACTCCTTCGTAGGCAGTCATTTCCCATTTTGTATTTGTGCAATTGATTATTCCTTTCTAAGTGTATTACTTTGCATTTGTCCTTACTGAATTTCATCCTATTTATTTAATTCAGTCCATTCGTCCAGTTTCTCAAGATAATTTTGAATTAATCCTGTCCTCCAAAGTGCTTGCAACACCTCCCAGCTTGGTATCGCCGCAAACTTTATCACAATACCCTGTATGCTATTATCCAAATCTTTTAGGAAGATATTGAATAGGACTGGACCCAGGACAGATCCCTATGGGACCTGAATCGATATGTTCTTCCAGCTTACAATGAACCATTGATAACTACCCTGAGTATTATTTTCCAATGAGTTGTGCACCCACCCTACAGTAGGTTCATCTAGGCTATTTCCCTACTTCGCTTATGAGAAGGTCATGTAAGACTATCAAAAGATTTACTAATGTCAAGATAAAACACTATACTGCTTCATCACATCAATAGACTCGTTACCCTGTCAAAGGATATTAGGTTGGTCTGACATGATTTGTTCTTGACAAATCTATGTTGACTGTTACATATCACCTTGCTATCTTCTAGGTGCTTATGAATTGATTGTTTCACTATTTGCTCCATTATCTTTCCAGGTTCCAAAGTTACTGACTGGTCTATAAGTCCCTGGGCTGTCATTATTCCCCTATTTACAGATAAATATTATATTTGCTGTTTTTCCAGTCCTCTGGGATCTCTCCCCTCCTCCAGAAGTTCTCCAAGTTAATCACTAGTGGCTCAGAGAACTCTTCAGCCAGTTGCTTAAATATCCTAGGATGTATTTAATGAGACCCTGCTGACCTGAAGACATCAAACTTGTCTAAGTAATTCTTAACTTGTTCTTTCCCTATTTTTGCTTCAGATCCTCTCTCATTTACACTGATGTTCACTATATTAGTCATCTCATCACCGCTAACCTTTTTTGGTGAAATCTGAAACAAAAAAGGCATTTAAAACTTCAGACATTGCAGTTCTTGTTATGGTCTTTCCCTTCTCATTAAGTAATGGGCCTACCTTGCCCTTGGTCTTCCTCTTGCTTCTAATGTATTTGTAAAGTGTTTTCTTGTTACCCTTTATGTGCCTAGCTCAATGGTCCTCAAACTGGGGGGTGCACCCCCCCAAAAGGGGCACGGAGGAATGTTCGGGGGGTATGGCGGGACCGGGGCTAGCCCCCATGGAGAGGTGGGGTGGAAGCACTAGCCAGCCCCACTCTGCCCCCAGCTCCTCTCTAGCCCCCCTCCCGGCTCTGCAGCTCCCAGGGAGGCATGAACTGGGTGGGGGAAGGGCATGACCAAAAGTGTTTGGGGACCATTGCCCTTGCTAATTTAATCTCATTTTGTGACTTTGCCTTTCTAATTTTGTCCCTACATGCTTGTGCTTGGTTTTAAATATTCATCCTTCATAATTTGACTTATTTTCCACTTTTTGGAGTTGAGAGAAGGAGGGAACTCCATGAGGAACAGGGAGCCGGGAGCCTGGGCAACAGCCAGGCTCCAGCTGGGAGCTCTAAGGGGAGCCCACAGTGCAGGCTCTCAGCCCTGGGCAATGAGGGTCCAGCTTTCAGCACTATTGGGACTCTGTGCTGGGAACCCCCCCACACGCACACAATTTCAAAACAGGGATCCTACCAGCAGTGAAATTGACATTCCTGTCAATTTCATGGCTCCTGCTGTCAGCAACCCTGACACCAACAGGCAATGCAAGCAATGCAGTGTCTATTTGGACACTGTCACCCAAACTATGTCCATCTAAGCCTTATGCCTCTTATCGGTGTAGTGGCTGAGTTACCGCGGCAGAAAGAACACTGCAGTGTTTACGTTTACTTAGGTCAACGTGAGCTGCCTGACATTGACTTAACTTTGTAGCGTAGAACATAAGAATATAGGAACATAAGAATGGCCATACTGGGTCAGACCAAAGGTCCATCCAGCCCAGTATCCCGTCTACCAACAGTGCCCAATGCCAGGTGCCCCAGAGGGAGTGAATCTAACAGGTAATGATCAAGTGATCTCTCTCCTGCCATCCATCTCCACCCTCTGACAAACAGAGGCTAGACACACCATTCCTTACCCATCCTGGCTAATAGCCATTAATGACAACTTCCATGAATTTATCTAGTTCTCTTTTAAACCCTGTTATAGTCCTAGCCTTCACAACCTCCTCAGGAAAGGAGTTCCACAGTTTGACTGTGCGCTGTGTGAAGAAGAACTTCCTTTTATTTGTTTTAAACCTGCTGCCCATTAATTTCATTTGGTGGCCCCTTAGTTCTTATATTATGGGAACAAGTACATAACTTTTCCTTATTCACTTTCTCCATACCACTCATGATTTTATATACTTCTATCATATCACCCGTGTCTCCTCTTTTCCAAGCTGAAAAGTCCTAGCCTCTCTAATCTCTCCTCATATGGGACCCATTCCAAACCCCTAATCATTTTAGTTGCCCTTCTCTGAACCTTTTCTAATGCCAGTCTATCTTTTTTGAGCTGAGACTACATCTGTACGCAGTATTCAAGATGTGGGCGTACCATAGATTTATATAAGGACAATAGGATATTCTCCGTCTTATTCTCTATCCCTTTTTTAAAGATTCCTAACATCCTGTTTGCTTTTTGACTGCTGCTGCACACTGTGTGGACGTCTTCAGAGAACTATCCACAATGATTCCAAGGTCTTTCCTGATTAGTTGTAGCTAAATTAGCCCCCCATCATGTTGTATGTATAGTTGGGGTTATTTTTTTCCCCAATGTGCATTACTTTACATTTATCCACATTAATGTTCATTTGCCATTTTGTTGCCCAATCACTTAGTTTTGTGATAGTTAAGACCAAAGCAGACTGTGATATTATATATCTTGAGCAGTTTATCATCTGCAAACTTTGCCACCTCACTCTTTACCCCTTTCTCCAGATCATTTATGAATAAGTTGAATAGGATTGGTCCTAGGACTGACCCTTGGGGGAACACCACTAGTTACCCCTCTCAATTCTGAAAATTTACCCTTTATTCCTACCCTTTGTTCCCTGTCTTTTAACCAGTTCTCTAGACATGCCCTTAGACTTGCTTCCCACGGGTTCTTACCTACTAATACTGAGTTTACTAAAGTCTGCCTTCTTGAAATCCATTGTCTTTATTCTGCTGTATCCCCTTCTGCCATACCTTAGAGTCATGCATGCTATCATTTCATGATCACTTTCACCCAAGCTGCCTTCCACCTTCACATTCTCAATCAGTTCCTCCAAATTTGTCATAACAGAGCTAGCTTACATGTACATTTTGATTTACAGGATTCTTTAAAACAAACAAATATAAATAGGTATCTGATGTGCTAAAATTCTCAAAAAGTGTACTTTTGAGCATAGGGTTTTAACTTGCTCTCATTGAAGACAATGGGAAGTTTGCTATTGACTTCAGTGGGAGTAGAACCAGATGCTTGTTTCAGACTATCGGACATGAGACCCACACTAATGGGCCAACTCTTATTCTCACTTATTGACCTCAGTGGAATTGCATGATATAAGTCACAGTAAACTTTGGCCTGTTCCCTTCCCCCTCCCCTACCCAATTTGGAAAAAGTTAAAATGATTAAAAAATATTGAAGAGGAATTCGTGAAATGGTTGTGACAACTACATTTTAAAAATAGGTTGTATTGCTTAACATTACATTGAACTGCAAGGATAGATGAGCTTAAAATGTGTTCTGTAATTAACTCCCTGAAGAAAAATCTATTTGCATGCAAAAAGAAAGGGGTTTAATTAATAACCAAATATACTTAAATTGATATATCAATATACACGGGCAACTATTGCTTCATCTACTATTGAAAGCTGGGAACACAACACACAGTAGCCGTTTAATAATACACAGCAAAACTATAGATCAGTTCTGGAAAGCAAATGAAGAATAATTCCGTGGGTTCTCAGACTTCCATAGTGTGGAACACAACACAGTAAAAAAATTCTCATGGACAATCCATGATTGCATGATGGGAGAGAACTTCCTTCTCATCCACACTCACAAATAAAACCACCACCTGTGTAAACGACAGCATTTTCTTTATATCAAATGTACTTCTTGGATCTCCTTTGACACTGCTTAGCAGCTGAAAAATGCCAACATTATGTAACTAGTGGCTTTCTGTGTCCCATCAGTAAGGGATCCAGGGTCTATGCAATTAAATAACCTATGACTTATGCAATTAACATTACATGAGTAATTTAGATTTTAACCAAGATATAAGGGTCAATGCCCTAATTTACAAAGAGTTCTATAGAATCTTTAGTGATCTGTAGTCAGGTTCTCAATGTTATTTCTCACATAAAAAAAAAGGACCTCCAGCAGCACACTGTCTCAAAATACCATGCTGACATTAGTTTAGTACTGAATCCAAGTCAAGAGTGGCACACCTTCTGAATGACGTGCACTAAAGATATTGATCTTGTCACAACCTCCACTTTTGCAGCACAAACACGAGAGAGAGAGAAAGTGAATGAGAGGGAGAGAGAAGTGTTAAAAAACTCAAGCCATTAGAAGGTATGGCCCATGAAATATATACAAGTTGAAAGACTAGTTCAGAAAGAAGTATTTTGTGCTCTTAAGTGTCATAATAAAGCTGCCCCTGAAAGTAGTTTACCATGATGAGCAATGATCAAGAAAATTATATCCCACAGCATCCACAATTTTGAAGTTTATAGAGATCCTGCTACTCGTTCTGCAACCCTTTCTGAAATACTTTGTAGTGGTAAGTTGTGCTACACTTTCAAAAGAGTGGCATGAACTGCTGCATAGTACACACATGCCTTGGCTCTAATCAGAACTATAAGTTCTTCATTTTGATACAGTGAATTGAAAAAAAAAAGTTTGAAAAATTCAGTTACAAAAAAGAAAGTTCTTGCACAGAAATGTTTGGCCTCAAACACCATCTCTAAATTGGTTCCAGGCACACACACACACAGTGATTTACCATCGCGTGATTTTCTATTCTCGCCATTGACTTCAATGTTTTTGACCCGCATAGTATATTTGATCATGGAGCCATGCCCCAAATTTCCCACAGAGGTGCACAATCTCTCCATTCATTTCCATGCATTCCAAGTATAGATCTGAAGGCCTGTAGGTACATCTGGATCAGAGCTTTGGATTAGAGGATACATTGGCCAGTCAGGTGTGTAAAAGCCATGCACTAGGGACCCAGTTTTCCAGCCACTGCATACCACCAACTCCTATTAAAGCAATAGCAGTTGCATGAATGCAGTGGCCCGAGTATAGGGTTCCTTGTCCCTAAATCTAGAATTGTAAAGTTACCTACAGGCGGTCAGGAATTTTTCAGTGTTTTTAGCATTAAAAATGCTGATACATCGAAAACAAAACATTTCAAGGGAAAAGTGGGGTTTTCAGTAAGTTTTTCAACTAGAAAGTCATCCTGCTTGAACATTTTTAATTGAAAAAAATATATATATCTGGTTTTCTGGTTTGAAACAACTTTGAAAATTTAAGCCAATGAGAGTAAAAAAAATAAAAATGGTCAAAATCCAAATGAAATCTTGAAATACAAGAAATATTTGTGGGGATATTCAAATGTTATTAACTATGATTGAAAACAATCCCTCAAAATGACTCTTTCAAACAAATTGCTCACAACTAAAGATAGACCCAACCCAGGAAAACCAGTATGAGCCCCTGATTTCGGTGTATGTGGGGAGAGAGGTTGATTCAAACTACAACATCTGAACTGGCCTTGTAAAAGTAATTACTTTTCTAGACAGCTATAAATCAATGTCACAAATGCCACTAATACTTAAGTCATCTAATAATCCTGATCGTGACCCAAGTTGGCAGGAGTCCAGTTTATTTTGCAAGATATCCACCATTCAGGATCTCATATACCATGTGTTGGGTAATAACTGCCTTTTTATTAAGTTAATTATTTGCAGAGATTCTGCAACTGCCTCTAGCTTTCTAACCATGTGCACACGGACTAGTGCCTCCTTCACTCTCTTCCCTCCAAATTCCATGCAGGTTGCTGCATAAAAGGATGCCAAAAATCTCACAACAAGCAGCTTGTATGATTTTGTAGCCATCAGACTCCTCTATAGCAGTTGGGATGAATCAAGCCCCTCAACACCACTCTCCCAGATGAAGTTATTCAACCAAGAACTGTCAGTTTAATTTGATTGGACCAAAGGTTTAAAAGTCAAGAGATTTACAAAAATTGAATTGAAAAAATGAAGTCTCAAAGGGAAGTAGATGATTGCAGGAATTGGATGGTGGCATATGGAGCCTTTTCGCTCTAGGTTGCTGATTGAAATCCAACTATATTAGCAGTGACTGAAAGCTGTTACCCTCTGATAGTAGCTAATTAGTTTATGTGAAATTAATTGGTTGTCTCAATCAGTTCTAGTAGTCTATAGTATAAAACCACTTCCACAACTGGCATGAATTGGGATATTTCTTGGAAAGAACAGAGATTGAGAAAACGAACTGTCCTCTCCTCCCTAAGATGGGAGCAGAATAATATGGAGAAGCTTGTACTGATACTGTGTGTGCTCATCACTAAATAAATACAGCACTTCATTCTCTGGCGCAGTCAAACTGTAGCCTTTGACAAGCTCCACATTCATTAAAACAAAATTAATAATTCTTACAAGATGAGAAGATTGCAATGACAATAAATCTTTTCATTTTAACTTGCTAAAACGAGCTGTGGTTCAAGGAGCAAACAGTTTGCTCTCTTTTGTCATATGTATTTCCTCAAATGCTCAATTTAGATCCTGATTATTCAAATATATGGGAGAAATTAAGCAACCTGAAACATGCACCACCATATTTTACTAGACAGCTGTAAATCAACATCATGATGAAGGTCATTGGGGAGATTTAATCATGTCTGATAATTGTCAGAAAATCAGCATTTTCTTTGATGTCTCTCCCTTGAGACCTTTTAGGAAAAAAAATTACCGGTTCTAAGACTAACAAAAAACAAGAGCAAACCATATTAAAACTCATGTAGGGTAGTGTTATTGTGGGCTCAGCAAAATGTCATTGAAGCAAGTGGGTACAGGCATTGCGTTTGATATAAGAGTTCTAAGAAACCATTGAGCTCCTTTATGGAACCTAAAGCCAATCAAAGGCACATGTGGCAGAGGGGATTTGCTGGATATTGTTTTTAAGTAGAGAGGGGTGTGAATCAGAGAGAAAAGCAGGAGGACCACCACAGGAAAAGATACAGAGAAGAAGAAAGCCAGATACAGCCCCAAAAAGCACTGAGTGTGAGACCTGAGAAAAGCCTAGATAGAAACCCTTGGGGCTAAAAGGTGCTTGGAGCTATGCAAAAAGAAACTGTCTCCTGCTGTTGATCCCTACTGTGTTCAGAGAAACAGAACTTTATGCTTTTTCTGTAAATCACAGAATTTCATCAAGATACTTGAACCCCATCATCAATTTCTCTTCCTAATGGAAAGAAGACAGTGTTCTGAACTTTGACTAACTGCTTGAGTCAAAAGGGGTATCGGTATCTTAGAACATGGGTATCACAGTCACTAAACCCTCTGGTTTCCTTGAGAACTCAATACAATTCTTCGGAAGAGAATCTAAGATTTTCAGTGGCACAAAGCTATTAGAATATTCCAGATATGAACATTCATACCCAGGTTCTTTGCATGGCTCCATATGAATACCCTCTAATGGGTTTATTGATGGGATTTCCTGGGTAAAGTTTAAAAAGCATTTGGGGAATATAGACGTGCAAATCATGAAGCCCTTGGTGTGTCCTTATCATGGTAAAACTCTCATTGAAGTCAGACTTTTTGCCTTAATAATTCTGAGAAGAAACTGAGGAAATGGTCACACACACACCAAACCATTCTTACAAACAGTGGACCAAATCCCAATGCTTTAATTATTCACTTCACGCTCAGGCAAAATTGTTAGATATTACTTTTTTTTAAAATGAATTTTAAAAATGTATTCTGCATTAATAAAACTATAATAAATATATTTATAAAGAAGGCATGTACTTTCTTGCCTTGTAAGGAGAGATTCCTCCTTTTGGGATTTGGGTTCATGGTTTTCCTTCGCCAACTTTAAAAATGCCTTCATATCAGAGCAAGCTGACAAGTTTGATTCCATGAAAAACTGCTACACTATTGCAAAGCCTACTTCATTAATCATGGTATAGATCAAATGGATTAATAACTTATTACAGAATAAAAGTGATTGGTCCAAATTCAGATCTCCAATATAATCCCCCATATAATCCCCCCTCAAAATCAATGAGGTTCCATGGGTGTCAGATGGCAGAATTTGACCTCTCATTAACATAGGAAGATAACTAGCCAGATTGAGAAGGCAAAGAGAAAGAATAAAGTGAGGCAGAAATCTGTACAAGGTTATAGGTAGGCTTGGCAGAATTTTATTTTTATTTATTTTGCCAATGTTTTCAATAATTTCAATTGTTAAGCTTTTTTCTCATTTATACGGATTTAAGTTTTCACAGTCCTGCAAAATTATGGGTTTTAAGCATTTTCCCTCATTTTTATCTATCTAAATTTTCACAGGTGTAGGAAATTATGGGGGAATGGTCAGAACATTATCTAATCACAGTCACATTCAAAAAGTTAAAGCTTTAACACTGTTAACATGCAAATTGTCATCACATGTCAAAATATACAAAGCAAATATCTCTAAATCAAATTCTTATAAGTTCTCAAGCAGTATTTCTTACTTCATCTGAAATTTCAAATATTATTGATGGAAAGATTTTTTCGTCTGTCTGTGGGTGTATGGGGAAATCAACATTTACTGATAAAAATCTAATTCTCCCAAGCCTAGTTATATACCAATCAGCTCTTCACACTTGTGGTACACATCAAGGAACACATCCTTTGTCACATTGTGTAAGAATTCAACTTAAGAGCCGTGCTGGTGGTGAAGATAACATTTACAGCTAAGCACAAAGAGGAGAATAAGATAATTCATATTTTTAATTGAGGGCAGAAAAGGACTTGACATTGGCATAATGTTTATATAGTTTGATCATGCACTGTACAGAGTAAGGCTGATGGCAAGTCACTGAGCATACAAATCAGATTAGGATAACAAATGCGTTAAACACACAGATGTGGAGAAAAGTTTGTTTTTAAAATCATGTGCCCTCTGGCACCTTCAGTGGTCACATGATATATTCCGTGTTATATTCCTACAGGCAAACAAGTTGCCACAGCTGGTAGTCACTGTCTCCTGGACAACAGTACCTTCTTATTATGGTGAACCAGCACTATATAACGTGGTCCAAAACATGCTATGCAACATCTTAGTAGGTAATACATGTGTATTGGAATCTACAAACCCCATACTTAGCGTCAGAAGGGCCAGTGGAGCTTCTCCTGCCTACAAGCAAGCAGCCTGACCACACGCCTACACAGCTGCCAATCATAGAGGCTGGTACCCTCAGCTGGAACCAATAGTGGAAAGAGGCCTGCTATAAAAGGAGCGCTCAGACAGGGAAAGGAAGCAGAAAGGCCTGGGACAACGAAGGGCTAAAACCCCTGCACCAGCTTGCCTCCAGAAACAGCCCAAAGGGACTGAAGCAGGCAGTAGGCCTAATTAGAGACTAGGGGCCAAGAAGTGTCCTGACCAGGGGATAGCCAAAGAAAGCCAGTCAGGGAGCAGTAGAGACCCCCTGAAAGAACACATCAAGGAACATTGATTACATGTCAATATTCTAGGCAATATGACAAAATTTTAAACCCATTTCAAAGTAACAGCAAGATTCTGAATATTTGCTATTCAAAGTCTTTTTGCTCCTCCATCATATTTCTCTGAACAGTTCCTTATGGAAGACCCTGTTGAACTAAATAGGGATGAAAGCTATAGACTATAAGACAATATAATTATTTGTGCAATCTTCTGGCATTTAATAGAAAATTATATCCCTGCTATGGAATTTTCTTTTGAAAATTTTAACCATTCTATAGAAATCTAGTCTACTTTCCCATAAGGGTTTGAAATGAGGGAACTATTCAGCACTATATCAGAAGTACTGAAACAAGAGTACAACTCCCATTAATATTAAAATATTATCTTGTTAGGCACTACAGAAGAAACCCATAAGGTAGAAAGACTGACCCTAATGGGAGTTGTAAGACAACAATCTAGAGCAGTACTTGACTTAATTGTGAAAAGAGTTTTGTTATCAGCATAATTCTACAAGATCTGTATTGAACAATTGTATAGGTTGACTGCATGTGATCAGTTTGTCTAACCACAATGAACTACATACAAGAACATTTTCCTATTGTGTTCAGGATGGGGGAACTAGTTTGGTGTTTAAATATTGTGCCAACAGGTGTTCTCAAAAATCTAATAAATCCAACAGAATTGAGGAAACAGATTAGGTGAAATAAATTGAGAGACTAGAAATTGACCCTCATTTTTGCTAAAATTCTGAATGAACCTGAATCACATTTTGTAAGCTTGTAAAAAGTCCTGATAACCCTTTCCCCCCTGCCCCCCCCCCCAACTATATTTCATTATCACATATCTTTATAACTACAGGATGCAACCCAGAGTGTGTGTTCCCAATTACTATGAGAAAAGCAACATGTTAGCATATTTCCTTCCTGGCCAATAATGGAATCACACAAGAAAGCTAGTTCTCATGAGACAATGGCCTGCTTTTGTAGACCCAAATGCTTCCAATGAAGTTCAGGTAACTATTTGAATTTAGGAGTGCCTGTCCAAATTGAGTTGAACCTCCACATTTTTGAGGTTTGCCCATTGCTAATTTTACTTCCTTTTCTCTGTTATATGTTTTCGTAACACAAAAGCCATCCATCTCTTTTGGCCCCGATTCTCTGCTCATGCTGGGGGAAATGAGTAACTTGCACATGTGTGAGAAAAGAACCAGAACATTTCATTTTGAAGGATTCTCTTCTATATAAGGAAAAACAACCAGGAAATAAAAAAGTAAAGAACCTCCAGAGAGCCCACAATGTACATCTCCTCTGCAATATGATGCATGAACTCTGCCTCAAAAAATGGCAGCTGCCTTCTGTAGACACCAGATTTCTGTGTGTTTAAATCTGTAGTACACAGGAACAAAACCATAATTAAATAGCTACATTCACAACAGATCTTCCCATATTTTTGCTTTTTTTGTTAAAAAAGATAGATAGCATTTTGGAAGAATACTCATTCAGTCTGTCACTTGAAGTGTCTGTTTAAAAATTAACAGATACTTAACTTTCAAAGATGTTAGCATGTCATTACTTGTCACGGTTTGATTCTTGCAGAAGGTGTATTTGATGTCCGCTGCTGAGCAATTTTCTGTGTTCATGAATAAGACATACCATCTTTCATATTTCATCAGCCATATGCATACCTTTTATAGTTATGAAAAAAAATGGCATGCCTTTTTCTTGGGTGAACATCCTTTTTGTATAAAACATGTTAATGTTTAGGAAACAAACCATGCCCCAATCCTGTAATCTACAGGCTGTTCCATTGAAGCCAATAGGACTACTTGCATGAATCAAAGTTGTAGGATTTAACAGTAATATTTGCAGGGGGAACAAAATGTTAATGTCTTAATGTCACTGAACCTATCAACGTACAACTAAAATGTTACTCTTTCAACTGGAAGGGATTATACATCTCATTTTTCTGTAGTGTCTTTCTTGTGTATAATGGAGTCATTCAGGACTTGTCCACACAGGCATGTTACATCAGATTAATGTTAGCATTCACACTAAAGTGCCTTGCGTTCACAAACATTTTTCCAGTGAATGATTTGGTGTCTTAGGTCACAGTAATGGATCCTCCTTTGAACATGAAACATATGCAGTGTTTCTTCATTTTAAAGTTTGTGTGGCTGCATTCATAACTAATGTTCTTCTGGCTGTCCTCCCTCTTCTATACCAGATTGCACTGCTTCACATCTGGATTTCCTATCTTTGTGGCCTCCATTGCTCTGGGGTCATCTTGACCAGCTGTCAGTCACTTCTGTGTTTAAATGCTGGCACAGCGCCAGGTGTGGCCCATTTTGATACCAGATAGTGGTGAGTTCACATATCCAGAGACATACAAATTTTAGTAGTTATGCCCTCCCAAAGCTTCCATATGGATCCCTGCAGGGCTCTGGACTTGGCTGTCCTCTTTGGAGAGTTGCATGTCCAGTGCCACCTGGAGAAAAGTCATATGAATGCAGACATCTACAAGACAGTCAGAGGAAATGACGAGGGGGGCACTCTTAAAGGTGGTCCCAGTGCNGATTTCTGTGTGTTTAAATCTGTAGTACACAGGAACAAAACCATAATTAAATAGCTACATTCACAACAGATCTTCCCATATTTTTGCTTTTTTTGTTAAAAAAGATAGATAGCATTTTGGAAGAATACTCATTCAGTCTGTCACTTGAAGTGTCTGTTTAAAAATTAACAGATACTTAACTTTCAAAGATGTTAGCATGTCATTACTTGTCATCGTTTGATTCTTGCAGAAGGTGTATTTGATGTCCGCTGCTGAGCAATTTTCTGTGTTCATGAATAAGACATACCATCTTTCATATTTCATCAGCCATATGCATACCTTTTATAGTTATGAAAAAAAATGGCATGCCTTTTTCTTGGGTGAACATCCTTTTTGTATAAAACATGTTAATGTTTAGGAAACAAACCATGCCCCAATCCTGTAATCTACAGGCTGTTCCATTGAAGCCAATAGGACTACTTGCATGAATCAAAGTTGTAGGATTTAACAATAATATTTGCAGGGGGAACAAAATGTTAATGTCCCTGAACCTATCAACGTACAACTAAAATGTTACTTTTTCAACTGGAAGGGATTATACATCTCATTTTTCTGTAGTGTCTTTCTTGTGTATAATGGAGTCATTCAGGACTTGTCCACACAGGCATGTTACATCAGATTAATGTTAGCATTCACACTAAAGTGCCTTGCGTTCACAAACATTTTTCCAGTGAATGATTTGGTGTCTTAGGTCACAGTAATGGATCCTCCTTTGAACATGAAACATATGCAGTGTTTCTTCATTTTAAAGTTTGTGTGGCTGCATTCATAACTAATGTTCTTCTGGCTGTCCTCCCTCTTCTATACCAGATTGCACTGCTTCACATCTGGATTTCCTATCTTTGTGGCCTCCATTGCTCTGGGGTCATCTTGACCAGCTGTCAGTCACTTCTGTGTTTAAATGCTGGCACAGCGCCAGGTGTGGCCCATTTTGATACCAGATAGTGGTGAGTTCACATATCCAGAGACATACAAATTTTAGTAGTTATGCCCTCCCAAAGCTTCCATATGGATCCCTGCAGGGCTCTGGACTTGGCTGTCCTCTTTGGAGAGTTGCATGTCCAGTGCCACCTGGAGAAAAGTCATATGAATGCAGACATCTACAAGACAGTCAGAGGAAATGACGAGGGGGGCACTCTTAAAGGTGGTCCCAGTGCGGAGTCAAAACAAAGCAGCCCAAGCAGAAGGCAAGGGACAAGAATTTGACCTCTGGTAACATCCCCACTACCTGCCCATATTATGATCAACTGGTCTGCATTTTTGCAAGTGATGCCACCACTGCACCCAAGAATGAAACACCAGACAAACCAGCAAGCACCCAAGATATGATGGAAAGCATCCTCGACACTGCATATACCATGGGGCCACTTCACCTTGAATGGTCCCTTGAAATGTGTTAACTATTTATGCTAAGCAACCTGTTCCACCTTGTAGTTAGCAGTGACACTGAGGGCTTGTCTATATGTACAGCAGTAGCACAGCTGCACCCCTCTAGCAGTTTAATGAAGATGCTACTATGCTGATGGGAGAGCTTTTCCCATCAGTGTAGTTAATCCACCTCCCCAAGAGGCAATAGCTCTAGACAAGAGAAGCTCTCCTGTCAATTTAGCATCATGGGCAGCGGATACCATAGGCTGGGGGAGGCTGTCTCTCCCCAAACAGCCAGGGGTGGCCCCGCCCATGCTCCGCCCCCAGGCTCCACACTCCTGCTTCCTGCTCTGCATGCAGCTCCAGTCCTCCTGTGTGGTGGCCCCAGCTAGGGCTGGGGACACGCCACCTGCCCTCCCAGCACTCTGGGGTTGGGGGGGCTGCAGCTATGCGCTGCCCACCCTCCTGGTGCTCTGGGCTCCGGCGGGGGGCACAGAAGGGGTGGGGCCTATGGCAGGCAGGGCTGGGGGCTAGTCTCCCATGCTTAGCACTGTCTACACCTGGGGTTAGATCAGTATAACTACATTACTATGGGGTATGGATTTTTCACACTCCTAAGCAACATAGTTATACTAGTGTTGGGGGGGGGGGGGGAAGGGGGAAGAGACCTGGCCTGAGTCACTTTTGTCACTTGCACTAATAGACATTACAGGTGAAATCCTGGCCCAGTGAAGTTAACAGGAGCTTTGCCAGTAACTTAAAATGGAGCCAAGATTTCATATTCTGTCTGTGAAGATGTGTTATTCCATCTCTAGATGTTGCATTATGGCCCTGATGCAAACGCTATTGAAGTCCAAGGAAAGACTTGCATTGACCTCAACGGGCTGTGGCTCAGGCCCTATGTAATCAAAGAAAATAGAATAGTCACCACCTATACTTCCAGATATTGGTGCAGAGACTTTTTTGTAGTCCTGACCTGACTGTGTTAGGAGTTGTAGTACACGAAGCAGCTCATTTTCACTACTACCCTTGACTTGTAAGAATTAAAAAAAGTCAAGATAAAATAAAATGTCCAGAGCAACAACTTATAGGAAGCAAGAGAAAGGGTTGAAAATGTTGTAGATTTTTCTGTAAGAAAGTTAAGTGTTCAATCATTTCTCATGGTAAAAATAAAAATAAAAAAGTTAAATGGTGTTCCAGACTACTTGTCGTCAAAATGTCTGTGTTTAGATGTGGGAAACCTACTGAAAATATTTTGCACTTGATGGAAATTAAAAAGTATGAATTTGAACCACACAGTAGTAGGTTTTAGACTGAAGTATCTATTTCATTGTATACAGATATGATCTTTAGGCTGGAGCAGCAGATCTTAATGAATATGCTTTACATTTCTCTTAAGGTGAAATCCACTCAGTCTGCATAAAGTCAGAGTATTCAGACTATGCAATTGGCAGAGAGAGGGGCTAGTGAGGTGAAATTCAATCCCACTCAGTTTTTCTGCACCATCCCCATTCCTTGGCCCAGCAGCTCTTCTGAGGCAGTGTTGGGGCCACTTGGATACAATTGAATATGAACCCCATATGGATCCTCCTCTGCCCACAGACCACCCCCCATTTCAAACTTCCATGCTTGCCTCTGTGGGGCCAATGCAGAGAAGTTTTCTATGATGCGCACACCCACACACACCCCAGTACTGTATGTAGCTGCTTCACTGCATTCCCCTGCGCAACCCTTATACAGGGCTCAATAGATATTACCCAGATCATCATGGATGAATTCCACCTCTAAGGTATATCAATGGTGCTTCCTCCACAAACAGAGAAACTTAATTTGCAAATGATTGGAAATAGCAGGATATACTACTCAAAGGCTTATAATGATAGTTTTCTCTCATCACTTAAGAGTCACTCTATGTTAAACAATTACCATTCCTTCAAATTCTGTATGATAACACTACTTTATATACCCTGCTTTTATAGGTATAAGATCCACAGCCCCAACTTTAAGATACTCATTCACTCTATATTACTATAGAAAGGATTGGTTAGCAAATAGGAACTCCATTCTGTGAGGTGCTGTGCACTTCCTGAGTGAAGCTAATTATACTCAACGCCTCTGTTGTAGAAAGATTGCAAACCCTTTCTAATGTCTTAGAGGTCTCCCCTGAGTCATATCGAATCTTTATAAGAAAGTCTGGTGAACAGAAAATCAGTTCTAAATCAGCTTCAGAAATACATTATATATTCAACATTTTTAAGTTTAGTAGCATCATAAAGTACCAGTCCAAATGAACATTATAACAAAAGAAAATAAAACACCCTGCCATTCTTTTAACAGGATTATTTTTCTATTAAAGAAGGAAAAATGTGTTAAATTCAACAGCTGGTTAAGTACAGTTTATACTCAACTTAAGGACAGGTGATTAAAGGCATTTAGGTGCCTAAAGATGCAGATAGGCACTTTTTAAAATCCCAATAGATGCGTAACTGCCATTGAAATCAATGGAAATTTGGCACCAAGGCGTTATTGAAAATTCCATTACCTATCTGCATCTCTAGGCATAAATGCCTTTAAAAACCTGTCCCTTATCAGCCCAAGTTCTGTCCTCACTTGCATATGTAAAACCCAAATGACTTCACAGGTGTAACAGAAGGCAGCATTTGGTCAAAATTTCACATTTTGTACATATACTTTGTACCTTTTGTCTGAAGCCTCCAGAGACCAGGTCACACCAACTCAAAGTGGCATCAGATCCTGCCAGAACAACACATGCAAAACCTTGCAAACATATCTCCACTGCTACAATGATCAACATCCCCTATAATGCACATTTCAAGATCAATGGGTCCTACACATGCTTATCACAACCCGTGCTGTACCTCATTCAGTGCACTAAATGTCCGAACAGCGTGGGTGAAACCAAACAACCACTATTTGCTCCCAAATGAGCTCACTGAGGAAAACGATAAAAGACAAAAACAGCATATCAGCTGTGGGTGAACATTTTTCACAGAGCAATCATTCTATATCTGACTTATCAGTCCTCATCCTCAAAGGAAAGCTGCACAATGCTTCCAAAAGATGAGCCTGGGAGCTTAAATTTGTAACTTTGTCAGACACAGACTGAAGAGACACACTGGATTTGTGGCTCATTGCAACTATCTGTAATCTACTAAGACCTCCCCCTCCAGCTGCCTCCTGGCCTCTTTCTTTCCTCCCTATGATTGGAATGGTCCCTTAAAATGTGTGTTAACTACTTATGCTAAACAATGTATTCCACCTTGTATTTAGCAGTGACACTAAGTAATTTACAAGACCTGAACAAGATTTCTGTATAAACTCAAAAGCTTGTCTTTCACCAACACAAGTTGGTCCAGTAAAATATATTCTCACCCACCCTGTGTCTTTAAAAGACTGAAGTGTTATTTAAGCCTCACAATCAGGTCAGTGAGCATGTGAAATAGGTGCTCAATATGATATGGCCCTTGACTTGAGACATGTATCTTACAGTTGAATATGAATTTGAATTTACCATTTTAAGTGGAGTACAAAAAAAAGTACGAAAAGTACTGTACTGTGTTGAAAGGTTTTTTTTTTTTTTTATAGGATTCATGCGTCATATCCCATTTTAAAATGTTTTCAGTTCATAACTATGGTCTTTCATGCGATATGTAGGTCTTACAGAAAAAAAAGCAGAGGCTGCCAGTGTCCTGGGAAGCAGAGTGAGTAGTGGCTGCCCAATATGTGCCAGGCACCTGATGCAGTTTGTTCCTAGAGTGAGTGAGTGTCCAATAACAAGAGCTGAGATGAATGGGAAACATGCTAAAAAAGAAAGAAAGCTGACTAGAAGAGACTCAGATTCTAAGGCCAGAAGTGACCATTGTGATCTTTTAGCCTGAACTCCTGCATAAACACAGGCCAGAGAACTTCCCTAAAATAATGCCTAAGGCATGTTATTTTAGAAAAAAAAAAATCCAGTCTTGATTTAAAGAAAGGACCGTGATGGAGAATCCAACACAAGTTGTTCCAGTGGTTAATTACTCTCCACTGTTAAACATTTACACCTTATTTCCAGGGTGAATTTGTCTAGCTGAATTGTCAACAAATCCTTGCCAGTCTTCTCTCCTAACTACAAAGTTATAATCAGACACTGAATCAAAAAGTTTGTTCTAAACCATGGAGGTAAAAGAGCACCTGCTATTTTTCACAGATTAAAGATGCCTCTGACACACTATATTCAAACAGGTCACATTTTCAAGCAGGGAAGTGTGGATGGGAAAAAAAGGAAAAACAATATTCCTTGCTGGTAAACTTAATGGGAAGAGGAAACCACATTTTGTAGTTTCATAAAAACTCCTTGCATTCCTTTAAAAAAAGGGTAGTTTCTACAGCTGCAAAAATGGATTACACTGCAAAAAAGCTTGTTTTCTGTCAAAGGTTTTTTTTAAATGACAAAGGGCAAGATTAGGACATTTGTGATGTTAATGAAGGAATTATGGCAATTTTTTCATCCAGTAAATTGAAGTGTCTTAGCTGGTATAAATTGGAATAGCTCCATTTTCTCCAGGTGAACTACATCAATTTACACAAGCTGGGAATGTGGCACTTTAACTTTACTGCAATGCAGACACACACCTAGTGATTAATTTGAATTAGAACCAGTTAACCAGGGGTCATCAGTCAACTATTGAATATATGTAGGTTGACAGATATATGTAGACTTTAACTGCCCAGCAGACTGCATAACCCATGATTCTGAATTCATATTCCTTATTACAGAATATAAATCCTGATCTTGAGACCCCACAACTTGCAGTGCAGACAATCATCCTTATGACATTTTCTAAGTGAAGATTCCTTCAGTTTCACTGCCCATTCATCACATCTTTTGGGAATAGAGGTGCACATTGCATTAATCAGAATTCTTATGCATCTCTCAAGATCAGACTCACCATCACATTTATATTGGCTGACTGCATTAAGCATAGTGTTGCAAATTATTGATAAAATCGTAAAAGGAACAAATTACCCTGGGATGAATTTTGCCCCAAAGCCAGGATCAGACCCATCTTTGACCAGTACATTAATAAGCATTTTGCTAACTCTTTTCCAGCTTCCAGGGCTGTTCTCCAAAATTATTTTCTATGTAAATGCATAATATACAGTGAAATTAAAGAATATGAATGGGAAGTCTTTCAAGTAAACAAAGTGTTACTATATAAAAATCTTACAATATATTGTGAAGCAACTTGGAAAATAACTAACATCCCTACCATTATCTGAATATTATTTCTAACACAAGTTTAACGCAGGAGCAGCAGCAGCAGCAATAGTTTATAACTATAGCTAAATGCATATAAAAAAAATTGTTTCCTGGGTAACATGCTCATTTTGATATTTGAATGTAATGACCCACAGTACGGCAGAGGTGGTTGATGTCAATCACAAAGGTTGCTAGAGTGGCATTCCCCCCCCCCAAAAAAAAAAGTTGATTACCTCTGACCCTGCCAACAAGTGAGAGGTACAGAAGAGATACATGTCCCTGCCTCTTGTCAAAAGCCTCAATTGGCATCTGAGTGCCAAAAACCATATTCACACCACACATCCTAGATACTAATAGCCTCAATTGTCCTTTATCAAACTGCCAAAACCTCCATATTCTCCCTTGGCAACTTCTGCAATTCAGTTGTTTATTTAAATATGCAAATTTCTGCAGGATAACTGAACATTTCAAGTATCAGAGGGTTAGTCTATATCCACAAAAACAATGAGGAGTCCGGTGGCACCTTAAAGACTAACAGATTTATGTGGGCATAAGCTTTCGTGGGTAAAAACCCCACTTCTTCAGATACATGGAGTAAAATAACTTCATTTTAATATCAGAGCAACCACCACAAGTAGTGCTGCATTGATCATATCACTGAGCTGTGTGTTGAATTCAGTAAAATCCTTCTATTTATCTGAACCTACAGAACATGTTTTTCTCTAGCATTCTGGGACATCAGACAACAGCCTTCCCATACAGGTTAGCACAGGGCATGCCACATTTGGATTATCATGCCCACAGATTAATTTAACAGTAAGCATGTGAGAATGTCTGAAGTAATGCAGGCTATTAATTTGATCAGTCTTCACAGCTAATATTATTTTGATTCCTTTCTGTTGTCATAAATTGATTGAATACCTTTTCTAGAAGGGATTAACAGTCCAGTCTCTTTTCAGCTCTGTTGCCTCTCATACTTTTAAACCTATTACTGTATTGCTTCAAAACCTATTTGCCTCTGAAGCCTGAAATTCCCAACTGTCAGACAGCAGAGACAGTTAGCAATTAATAGAATCCCAGACAAGACATCTGTCAATGTAATGGGTAGAATGAGTTTAATGTTCATTTTCTTGCACTATCAGAGACACAAAATACAGGTTGTGTCCCATCAAGAGGTTTGTAGCATGCTGAATTTGATTAAGACTAAGGGAATCAGAGCTTCTAGATGGTTCCGCGCCCCCTGCCAAATGCAGTTTTTTATCTGAAAGGGAACATCTTTATGTCTGGTTCAATATTCAGATAAAGCCACTGGAAGATGTTTTAGGCTGTGGCCCCATCAGTATGTTAATACTAATAATCTTTCTGACTCTGCCAGTGAACCCAAATTCTGTGGTTTTTCTGCTTCCCTGGGGTTTGAAATGGAGAACTAAATGCAAATGAACTGTCAGGGTCTCAATACAAAGAAGACTGAAGTGAAGCTAATTGTTAGAGGAATGTTTATGGAGAAAAAGAGCTGGGAGGGGAGTGGACAAAGCGGTTCTGAGTAGAGCAAGCCTTCTGTGTTCTATTGCACTGAAATGAAATGCACTATGCTTATGTTATGTTTTGGGGCCCAGTTCTCTGAGAAACAACTTCTACCCCTATGTTCTGAAAGAGAAATAATTACCCATAAGAGGCGCTTCTCCTGTCAGTTCTCTGACAATCTGCAGGGAGTTTTAAGTAAAGGACATTCATTTAGGGAACTCTCTTCTATAGTTTCAGACCCAGAATTTGGTGGTCATCAGGTTACAATATACAATACAGTAGTTTAAGTGAGTTTTAGTCTGAGTTTTCATATGATGGATGGAGCCATCTAAAAGAGCTATTGAACTACTGTACTATCTGGTGGCATTGCTTACTTTAATTTACAATGTTAATAATTTCATTATTTAAAGCATCAAAGGTTTTCTAGAAAAATACTCAAACAAAATTAAAGCAAATATTGACAAACATGCTGGTTTGTATGCTGAATTAACTTGATTCCCCCCCTACCTTAGATCTTTTGACACTGGAAAACAATGGAAAACACTGATACATACTATCTTTTTTACACATTGTGACGGGGTGGACCGGCCCCGCACTGGTATAGCAGGGGTTAACCCTTCTCTGTTAGCAGAGGAGGCCACGCCCAGGAGGCTCTGCTGGGCATGCTCCAACTGCCTGACCAGTATAAAAGCCTGCAGGTCTGCTCAGTCTGGGCTGACCACCGGGGGAGAAGGACGCACACCGCCAGCTCCTGCAGAAGGAGAGCCAGTGCGCCAGGACCGAGGAGTCAGCCGAGCAGAGGCCGGACTGGAGACTCCGGGGAGGGACGCCTGCCGGGAGGAACCTACGGAGGAACCGCTCCCACAGCGCAGACGTCCGGCGAGACAGGGTAGGAAGTGACCCAGGGTGATTTTTGGGACTGACAGCCTTAAAGCTGCAGTACCGCTCGGCGTGTTGCGGGCGGATCCCCGCCGAGCGGGTGGCAAGAGAAGCTTGCCACAACCAGGGCCCTGGGTCGGGGCTCGGTGGAGAGGGTGGGCCCGAGTCCCCCTACCCCACCCCTTAAGCCCCCCCGAAGGGGTGCTATTGAACTCCGGCCGCTAGGCCGCACTACCCCGCTCCGAAGGGGGTGCTGTTGAACTCCGGCCGCTAGGCCACACTACCCCGCTCCGAAGGGGGTGCTATTGGACTCCGGCCGCTAGGCCGCGCTACCCCGCTCCGAGGGGGGTGCTATTGGACTCCGGCCGCTAGGCCGCGCTACCCCGCTCCGAGAGGGGGTGCTATTGGACTCCGGCCGCTAGGCCGCGCTACGCCACTCCGAGAGGGGGTGCTATTGGACTCCGGCTGCTAGGCCGCGCTACCCCACTCCGAGAGGGGGTGCCATTGGACTCCGGCCGCTAAGCCACACTACCCCGCCTCGCGGAGGGCGGTGACGTGGACGGCGGCCCTTAAGCCGAATACCCCGCTTGCCAGGGGCAGAAGGAAGGATAAGGGAGAGGCGAGGCGCTAGGCCCCAGCCCACCCCTGACACTAGGGGGTGCTGGGGTACCAGGCCCGTCACACACATCAACACTCTCCCCACACAACCTTCATATATCATTTCAAAATGCCTAATTACATTATTTCCTGGCCCTTTAGAAATGCAGCAAGTTCTATATTTGTCCACTTCAAAAGTTACATGCTCTATTCATCTAGAAGTTTCCATATTTTTTCCCAGTTTCTTCAATGGCTAATGCCTGAGAATATTTTTACAACAGGTTTGGTTAGGTCTCTTGCATTTTGTAGATATATTCCGTCCCCCACCATCCAGCTGTCTCATCAGTTCCAATGTGTTTCAATTTGCCTAGATCGTTGCTTCTAGCATGCATCACAATTCCATCTGGGACAGAAAATTTACAAAGGTTGAACATAATTTTTCCCACACCAATATTAAGTATTCCGAATGTTTGTAGGGAATTTTATTTTACTTTAATGCTGAAATTATTTAAATATGTTTCATCATAATGAATATTACAGACACAGGGAAGCATCTGTTTTAGAATATATTTGACCTCTGCACTATGTACATGATGGTGTGTGTGGGTGAAAATGTTTTGCAGTCCAATAGCTTATTATTAAATGGTTCTGAGCTATTAGAAACGTATTATGCCTGCCTTCCACATGTTCACTTCTCTGGACAATGACTAGAAAGATCCAGCTGATAAGGACATCTTGCGATTGATACGACATGGCAACAAAGTAAGGAGTCTGAACAGGCAAGAGTGCCACAAAGTGAATCACCTTTTCAGCATGAACTGAAAGGTTGAAAAATTACACTGATCAATTCACAGTTTAGAAAGGATATAATGTCATTTGTAATATTCCTGACGTTTGTCCCAAGAGCCCATGTTTAACAAGGAATCTGAGATCAGCATTTGCTGTAGAGTATTTTTCCCCTCACAAGAGAGATGTCTCTTTAGGGAATATCGAGGGCCTACTTGATGATCTGATTATTGAACCTCTGTGTTTTCCCCTAGGATACAGTTCTGAAGGCAATGGCAGTTGAGGATGCTGAGCAGCTAGCAGGATCCTTAGTTATTTCTAGCAGAGTTATTTTTAAGTTAAGGGACATCAACCTCCTTAATCTAAATCCTTTCCCCCTTGCCTGTCAACTAATTCTACCTTCTACCAGTTTGCTTCTGTGACAAATTGAGTTGCCACAGGCATTTTGGAAAGCAAGCTAGGTTTGCATGGTTTGCAAGTGTCTACAGTTTTGGGGAACTGAACTAAACTCAATTATTTTGGAAGGTTCGTCTTGTATAACAAACTCTTAAAAGTTAGGCAGGCCACCCCAGGCTCATTAAACAATATTAAAGATATTGACATTAATAGGACAACTGAAATTTGTTCCTAAACGACGGTCTTGGAGGTCCTAGTCTAGACTTAGTTGCCTAACTTTAAGAGTCCATTTGTAAAGCAGTTTAAGATCCACAGAGGAAGAGCATAAATGCATAGTATTACTGAGTGCAATACATCAACAAGATTCAGACAGAACAATCTGTTATGTTATACTCACCATCAGTACAGCTTCTTAAAAGGAAATGTCCCAATCTGATAGGTCATGAGACTGAAACCTCTGTACTAAAATGAGAATACCTTGAAACATCTTATGAATGATCTGCTTCAAAGAGAAAGGTTACCCATATTAACGTCTTGTGGAAACACAGAGCTTGCAGGACAGTGTTCTGCTTTTCAGAATATATAATAAAGTAAGATTGTGAAAAATGATCATGACAACTGCCATTTACTTTTTTCATTGATGGTAATGAAATTACACAAGATCTTATTACCACACAGTCATAGGCAGTTACACATACAAATTTTTAAAATCAGCCTTATATTCTTTGCAAGTTGTGGAAATGTTTCTCATTGCTGAAACTTAAAGCACATTTGTCTCAAGGTACAATTACATGTATTACTCATCCATGTGGACATTTTCATTTTTTCCCCCTCATGGGATTTTCCCCCAACAATGATAGAATCATACAAATGTGCAGCTGGAAGGGTCCTTGAGAGGACATCTAGTCCAATCCCATGTGCTGAGGCTGACCACATATCTAGACCATCCGCAACAGGTGTTTAACCTGTTTTTAAAAACTTCCAATGATGGGGATTCCACAATCTCCCTTAGAAGCCTATTCTAACACCTACCTATCCATATAGCTAGAAAGCTTATCCCTATATTTAACCTAAATCTCTTTTGCTGCAGATTAAACCCACTACTTGTCCTACTTTCAGTGGACCTGGATAAAAATTGTTCATCTTTATAACAGCCCTTAACCTATTTAATATCATAACATATGAAGTGCACCCTCAGACTTCTTTTCTCTAAGCTAAGCATAACCAGTTTTTAACTTTTCCTCAGATCTGTTTTTCTAAAACTTATCAATTTTGTTGCTCTCCTCTGGACTTTCTCCAGTTTATGCACATATTTCTTCTAGTATGCAGCCCAGAACCTGACAATACTCCACCTGAGACTTCACCAGTGCTGAGTAGAATGGGACAATTACTTCCCCATGTCTTACATGACACTCCTAGTAGTAGATTCCAGAATTATATAAGATTTTCTTGCAATTGCATCATATTAAAATTTGTGATTCACTATAACCCCCAAATCCTTTTCAACAATACCACTGCCTAGCCAGTTATTCCCCATTTTGTAGTTATGCATTTGATTTGTTTTTCCTAAGTGTAGTACTTAGCACTTGTCTTTATTGAATGTCATCATGATGATTTCAGACCGATTCTTCAATTTGTCAAGGTCATTTTGAATTCTAATCCTGTCCTCAGAAGTGCTAGCAATCCTTCTCATCTTAGTGTCATCTACAAATTTAATAAGCACAATCTCTACTCCATTATCCAAATCATTAATGAAATTATTGAATAGTACTAGACCCAAGACAGACCCCTGCAGGATCCCAAGTGATATGTCCTCCCAGTTTGACAGTGAACCATTGATAATTACATAGAGTATGGTCTTGCACGCACTTTATAGTAATTTAATCTAGAGCACATTTCCCTAATTTGCTTGTGAATATCATGTGGGACTATGTCAAAAAGCCTTACTAATATCAAGACAGATCACATCCATGGCTTCCCCACTATCCACTAAACCAGTTTTCCTGTCAAAGAAGGAAATTAGGTTGATGTGGCACAATCTGCTCTTGACAAACCATGTTGGCTATTACTTATAACCCTATTGTCCTCTAGATGCTTACAAAGTGTTAAATAATTTGTTACAGTATCTTTCCAAGTATCAAAGTTCGGCTCAGTGGTCTACAATTCCCCAGGTCCCCTCTGTTCCTCTTTTTAATGAGGGTTAAGATCTTTAAAGTCAAGAATTTGTTTCTATTCCCAGCCCACCCCCTTTTCTAGGGATGGGGAACAAACTAGGTAGCACAGAAGACGCTACTCTGGCTTTACACTGCCGTATAAAAGAGAAATGCCCAGGGTAAAGCAGCTGGAAGTGAGGGAGACATGACGATCTTCTCCAAAGTGTTCTGGAAAAAAAAAACTTCCAAAAATCCACAGTACAATTATGGACAGGGCCTATAGAAGCCATTTTTTGTTATTAAGCTGCATGCAGGTCACTGCAAATATGAACGCCAGGATCAAAGAGCCACATATGGAGAAACTGATGCTTCTGTCATGACAAAGCAGATTTTTCAAGACAAAGTGACTTAGGAGCACAAGTCCCATCAAAAGTCAATGCAACTTATTCTTCAAAAGCACCTAGGTGCTTTTGAAGAAGGGGTAAAAAGTACCACCCAACATGTTCATAGCATTTTCTTTTAGCAAAAGATGATGATTTGATAAGTTCAAAGATAATTTTACCCACACAAGAATTTCTCCCTAGTACAAATGTAAAAGGCTTCTTGGCTCTGATGGCTATATACAGCTAGACTGGGTGGGTATACTTTAAAAAAAAAAAAAAAAAAACCACGAGACTACATTTTTCATTGCAATCATTCCCAAGCTGTGAAGCAACTGCTTTTATTTTGCATACTTTTTAAATTCGGAGGAAGAATATGTTTTGATCTGCCAAAATGAAACAGACATTTTCTAAATTACACTAATGACTAGACCCATTTGGAGGGGGTGGGGAGCAGATTTCCAAAAGTGCTCAATACTCAGCAGCTCCCATTGCGGCACTTATGGACAGATTTGCAAATTAGCTTGGCACCCAGTGTGCTGAGCTCTTCTGAAAATCCAGCCAGTTTGTTTCATAAATGGGAATTGAGCTCTTCTGAAAGTCCAGCTAACTGCAGATAAGATTTTTGCGAACCTGACTTTAAAGCAAGCATGGATGCTGCACCTTTATTCATTTCTTTGGGCAATTCTATTCTAGTTTTAATTACTTAGGTCAATATTTCCTAATGTGATGGTAATTTGGGTGTAAATGTAGTGTACTTTGCAAAAGTAAAGAGGACTTAGTATATGAACACTACAGCACTTAGCTTTTACAGGTTTGCGGACAATGTGGGGAGAGACTGCTGGCTTTAGCATAAAGTACGTTTGCAAATTAGCAAGGTGGGAAATTGTTAGGTACTACCATTTTTAATAGAAATTTAACGCTAAAAAACTTGCTGCTCTCATTAGATGTACTGTGGGATTTAAGCAGACAAAGTCTGGCATAGATGTCTAGGTTTCAGAGAATGTGTGTATTTAAGTAGATGGGTAATATTCAGTAGACCAGATATAATTCACCCAAATGTGGAGGGGCAGCCCAAGGCATTCTACCCCCAGTGAACTGACTGCAGAACTGACTTGCTAGAGGGTGGGCGGAACAGGAGCAGTCTTCCTGACATGAAGCAACCATGCTCCCTGTGTGCCCTCGAGCAGGGATCCCTAACAACCTTCCTATAGGCTGGTACACAAAGCCATTTACGGAGGGGTTACAGAACACTCAGCCAGAAATAACTAGTAGAATGGAAGATTTAGAGGGGCAGAGACCGCCACTACTCCATTGCATAGCCAGAAGTAACATCTGTGTATGGCTGTGCAAGAGACCATGTGGCCTGCCTCAAGATTATGAGGCTAGATTTTGGCCCCTCAACCCCTGAACAGATTACTTGGGTTTTGTGCAGAACTTGAGAATTTCACTCCTTAAATTGAGCTTTACCCAAACAGGACAATAGTTCCCCTCTCTCTCCGGCCTGAGAGCATAGTAAGGATTCTCTTCAGCCCTTGAAGGTGCAAGGGGCACTGGATCTTCGGACGATACCATCTCCCTTCCCAGAGGGGAGTAGTTGTAGCAAGACCAGACATTCTCCTTTCCATCTGCAAAGAGGAGGCAGGGATTCCTTATCTTTTATCCATGAGCTAGTGACATTTTTGTTTTCCTCCTCTTCTGCTCAGACTAACCCAAGGAAGAGGGAAGATATTATTGTCCCATTGAAATGAAGCTCTAGACATCTGATTGTGGAAGAACCACACTAAGCATGTAGTTAAGGAACAAAGGCATCCAATCAAGTGGCTGAAGTCAAGTCAAGGGCGTCCTTTGAAAAATATAGCCTGTCAGACTGCATGAAAGTTTCCTAAAATTCAGCCTATCACAACATGAATTGAATATGCCATCTTGTGTGTGGTATTTAAAGCAATTACCCTTGGATTTATACTGCACCTACAAATCCATGTGGACTTTGGAAAAAATTAACCACAGTGAGCAAGATTTGGCTCTTTATGTACAATTTCAGTAAGGTATGCGCCACTTTTTTGGTTTTGGTTCCATTGGCAAATGTAGCCATAATATGTAGCTAACAGTTTTCTCTAACTATGACTTCTAGATATCCGAGTTGAACTAATTTATGTAAATTATGGACTGTTATATCTTCTGAAATATTTATAAAAATAAAGGTTTCTCCCTCTGCCTCATTAAAATGTCCCTTCATATCTTCATCATACAGCAGTTCTCTCTCTTGGCTCTCCACACTGCACTCAGATTGTGTTTATATTATCTGAGGTCTCTGTATACCATACAGTTCATTTGCAGTGATGTTGTAGCCCTGTTGGTCCCAAGCTATTAGAAAGACCATTTGGACGAACTTCTGTTGGTGAAAGAGAAGCTTTCAAGCTCTGTGCTGTGTCTTTCACCAGCAGACCTTAGTCCAGTAAAAGATATCATCTCACGCACCTTGTCTCTCGACCACAGAATTTGTCCAGTAACACTGTAAAAGAATTCAAAGTGTTTTATGTGAGCAAGAGTCTCTTATATTCAACAAGAGATGGGGTGGCAGNCCCCAGTGAACTGACTGCAGAACTGACTTGCTAGAGGGTGGGCGGAACAGGAGCAGTCTTCCTGACATGAAGCAACCATGCTCCCTGTGTGCCCTCGAGCAGGGATCCCTAACAACCTTCCTATAGGCTGGTACACAAAGCCATTTACGGAGGGGTTACAGAACACTCAGCCAGAAATAACTAGTAGAATGGAAGATTTAGAGGGGCAGAGACCGCCACTACTCCATTGCATAGCCAGAAGTAACATCTGTGTATGGCTGTGCAAGAGACCATGTGGCCTGCCTCAAGATTATGAGGCTAGATTTTGGCCCCTCAACCCCTGAACAGATTACTTGGGTTTTGTGCAGAACTTGAGAATTTCACTCCTTAAATTGAGCTTTACCCAAACAGGACAATAGTTCCCCTCTCTCTCCGGCCTGAGAGCATAGTAAGGATTCTCTTCAGCCCTTGAAGGTGCAAGGGGCACTGGATCTTCGGACGATACCATCTCCCTTCCCAGAGGGGAGTAGTTGTAGCAAGACCAGACATTCTCCTTTCCATCTGCAAAGAGGAGGCAGGGATTCCTTATCTTTTATCCATGAGCTAGTGACATTTTTGTTTTCCTCCTCTTCTGCTCAGACTAACCCAAGGAAGAGGGAAGATATTATTGTCCCATTGAAATGAAGCTCTAGACATCTGATTGTGGAAGAACCACACTAAGCATGTAGTTAAGGAACAAAGGCATCCAATCAAGTGGCTGAAGTCAAGTCAAGGGCGTCCTTTGAAAAATATAGCCTGTCAGACTGCATGAAAGTTTCCTAAAATTCAGCCTATCACAACATGAATTGAATATGCCATCTTGTGTGTGGTATTTAAAGCAATTACCCTTGGATTTATACTGCACCTACAAATCCATGTGGACTTTGGAAAAAATTAACCACAGTGAGCAAGATTTGGCTCTTTATGTACAATTTCAGTAAGGTATGCGCCACTTTTTTGGTTTTGGTTCCATTGGCAAATGTAGCCATAATATGTAGCTAACAGTTTTCTCTAACTATGACTTCTAGATATCCGAGTTGAACTAATTTATGTAAATTATGGACTGTTATATCTTCTGAAATATTTATAAAAATAAAGGTTTCTCCCTCTGCCTCATTAAAATGTCCCTTCATATCTTCATCATACAGCAGTTCTCTCTCTTGGCTCTCCACACTGCACTCAGATTGTGTTTATATTATCTGAGGTCTCTGTATACCATACAGTTCATTTGCAGTGATGTTGTAGCCCTGTTGGTCCCAAGCTATTAGAAAGACCATTTGGACGAACTTCTGTTGGTGAAAGAGAAGCTTTCAAGCTCTGTGCTGTGTCTTTCACCAGCAGACCTTAGTCCAGTAAAAGATATCATCTCACGCACCTTGTCTCTCGACCACAGAATTTGTCCAGTAACACTGTAAAAGAATTCAAAGTGTTTTATGTGAGCAAGAGTCTCTTATATTCAACAAGAGATGGGGTGGCAGTGAGTGGAGGGGAACACTCAGGTACTCAGATATTTTAGACAGTTGATAATTTCAAAGACTTTTGCCCAGAGTAAAGACAGCCCAAATTTTCTCCTCCTATTCTAGCCACTTTGCACCACTCAGGTGGCCCCAAGTTGCAGAAACTGGCTCTAACAAAGCCCATTGAGAAGTCCTGAAGCACAGGGAAGGTCGCAGTTGTGATATACAAAGTGATATAGTCAGTTCATGAACCAGCAGTTCAACCCCTATTGTGGTATAGGGATCGAACTGCAGCACGTTGAAGGTGGCCAGAGGGCACCCGCATCATGCCAGTTCAAAACTTGTGTATGGTCATATACATTCCATAGCCAGTTTTTGTAAATTAGATTCACCTCTACAATGCTCTAATTTACAACAATGGCTGGGGGTTAATGCAAATGCATCATGAAACACAGAAAGATGCAATTTATTCTGACTGCTTACTCCCCTCTCCTGTGCTCAGCATACGTCAAGTACAGGAGAGAATCTGGGCCTTATTGTTTTGCACATGTGCTAGTCACCCTTGAATTTTAATAGATAATATACTGCTACACTGATAAGATACATCATATATTCAATAGAATAAATACTTTTTAAATTAAGGATTCTAAATGATACAATGAAAAGACAGAAAATTACAAAAATAAGGTCCGTGTACCACTTGGCTCTGATTTTTTGTGAGTGTCTAGTATAAACATGCCTTTTACTATACAATCACTATTTTTTAATAGGACCATGACCTCATTCTGTGGCCAGGGTAGACAGTGCACAGTGAACAAAACAGATGTTTACGTTGCTTTTTCATTCTCACCATTCAATGTCTAGTTCCCGGGACATGTGCTGCACACTTTCTAAACTCTGCACTGAGTGTGGACTTCACTCTTTCATAGGCTTATCTCTGGCTCTCATTACAGTAGTATTTTCATAAAGTATTAATTTGTTCTCACAACGCCCCTATGTTAATGTCCTTATTTTACAAAGGCAGATTTAAAGCAGAGTGTTTCAATGACCTGTTCAAGATCACACAGGAAGTCAATGGCAGGGGACACCATTTCAGTCTCTTAACCACTAAATCAGTCATCTTCTAACATCCTCCCCCATTCATGACGCAGCATACAGCTTCTGCAGTGAATGAGGGAGGAGATAGCAGCCTCACTCCCAAGACATCATAGCACAACAGCAAGAAACGAAGTGGGGTGCTGTGGATTCCAGTCCAATCCATTACACATACCTGCTCTGGCCAATGTGTGTATGGAGTCAGGTAGGGAACCCGTGGGAAACATTCTCTCATCACGTACGAGTACTGTATCTTCATAAAGATGCACAAGGGGGCAAACCTAAGGTTGCACATGAAATTTTAACTTGGTCACTTCCTGCTTTTATAAAGACAACGGTAGAATACTCTGCAGTGAGGAATATGTGCAACCAGTGAAGCATGAGCGCTGGCTTCTTTCCATGCAAACCATTCTACGTTATAGGCAGGATTTCCTTCAGGATCCCATCTTTACTTCCTTTTAGTGACTTCCATTTGCCATCCTTCCCTGCATACCTTCACTCATCAACAGAAAAGTGATAAGATTCTCTCTAGGAAAGCACACACAGAACCAGTAGAATGATGGCAGACAGCGTTTCATTATAAAATTCAATGCATGCATAGAGACCTCAATTTTGACCACATCTGACCATTGAAAGATTCATCTGACACCTTGGTACTACCTCCCTGTCAAATGTTGAGATACTACTTTGAAACCACTAAGGTATTACAGCTGTAAAAAAACATGTATAAGGCAACAAGTGTATATTTTTTTCCAATCTTTTCATTTTTGAAAATGTCTGAATACTTTCTTCCTAAAGATGTAAGCAATCACTCCTGGGCTGATAAGGAACCTGCCAAATTTCCGCCCCAAAGGCAAAAAATGTGAACAATTGAAAACGAAGCCACAGAATGGAAACACTTGAGTAACCTTACCGATAGGCATGGGTACAGCCTCTTACGATTACCATAAGAAAGAAATGCCATACCACAAAACAACAGTTTGTCGTTTTAATTGTTAGATGAAAAATAATAAATTAAGTCTGGCATTAGGAAAATCTCACTTTTACAAATGTGATATTGCAGATTTCTCAGAAATTAATTCAATTCATATCTATAGATTTATGCCATTGATACTATAGCTGTGATCAATTATATGCAGATTTTTAAAAAATATATCATTTGTTTTTATTCCTGTTGTAACAGTTTCCATTCCCTGAAAACTAATTTTAACACATGCCTTACAAACTTCTGAAGGTTCTTCCTCCTACCGCAAGAAGAGATAAATAACCTTTACAAGCAAACTAACTATAACACAAAAGAGCTTCAAGCATTTAAATCATATGGTAGAGGGCTATTAAACCTTATATATGATGATAGCTTTACACACTGATCAAGCTGTTAGTTATATGCACAGGAAAAAGCAAAAGTAAAACACAATTGAGCCAAAAATTGTAGACTCATTAAACAGAAGATTTAATAATTTCAGAATGCAAATATTTCGTGGTAGGCCTCTATTCTGAAAAGGCATCTAACTCAGATAGATTTTATACACCATGGTAGTCAACTGAAGGCAATGGACCAATGAATCGATGGAACTTGTGGCTGCTCTGACTTGTACCAGCTGACCATGGTCAAAAAGGATGTCAGCTGGGGACAGTCAGAGCACTGCATGATCCCAGAATCCCACCACTCCCTCTCCCTGCCCTCTGTATTGTGTAGGAGCTGGATAGGACTCTCCAGCAGGCGACTTGTGGATGGGTTTCACTGCCTTTGCACTGCTCAGAAGTGGGAAGAGAATCTCTTATGATGCTTGTAACTTGAGATGTGGTTCAAGTCTGCATGCGTGCACACATGCACACACCTAAAAAGAAAAAAAAAAGAAAAAAAAAAAAAGAGGAAAAACCCACCAACCAAATCAGAGGCATAAATAAGGTTGAAACCTTTACCGTTCTAAGCATCATTAACACTTACTGAACTCAGGACATGAAGTGCTCAGCACTTTCAGGATCAAGCCCACAGATAGCATTGGTACATGGACTTCAGTGAATTAAGAACCCTTGTTGATTTGCATCTAATGTGATGTAAGCACCTTATATGTCAATCACTCACTTCAAAAACAGTCCTTTAAAAACAATTAAGCCATTCCAAATACTTGATGGAAAAGTCCTCCATCAGCTAGGGAACAGGAGAAAGCGACTGGACAAAATTGACCAGAGAGGTTATTCTGTTAGGTGCCTAAATATGGATTTCAGTTCCTAAACTTTAGGCACCCAAATTTGAAACATTTTAGCCTTTAGCTCCACGAATCATATGCTATTTTCTAATTCTGCTTTTCCCTATACTTTAATATCATTATTCATGTAATGAGAATGATGATTATCTACTTTTATATGAGTATCTGACAATTCCAACTATGAGAGAAGGTGGATCAGGTAATCTTTTACTGGACCAATTTCTGTTGCTGAAAGAGGCCTCACCCACCCTGTCTCTCTAATATCCTGCGGCTGACACAGCTACAAAACCACTGCATGATTCCAGCTATGTTTATATGAGGTTGTTCTTTGTTTGCATGAAACATACAAATCCATTGTTGTTTATGTAGGCATAAAACACAAAGCACACATTTTCATAGATATAGCTCCATGATAGTTCATGTGTTCCACTGAAAACAATTGTAAAGTCATAATCCTGAAAGAATCCGTCAATAAAGGATTCAGCTGAGGTCATCTCATTACTGAAATTAAATGATACTCAATCTCTCAATTAATTAATTGTACACATGGAAAATTGCTCCAAATAGAAGAGGGCATCTGAATAGATCAGATACATCTTCATATTTCTCTCAAAACTATAGCAAATATATTATTGTCAGTGAAGCATTTCCACTCCAACCAATTTTCTCTCTCAGAAATAATCAGTTACCAATTACTTTGGCTATTTCCAGTACTGAAATTGTAGAAATTGAACATATTTTATTCATGTTCCTGCTCTGAATTCCTTTCACATACACCTCTGCCCCGATATAAACGTGACCAATATAACAGGAATTCGGCTAGAATGCGGTAAAGCAGCGCTCCG
>QXTE01000035.1:5495672-5564376 GCA_003942145.1 Platysternon megacephalum | reverse complement strand
GGCGCGGGACTGCGCACTCCGGCGGATCAAAGCAAGTCTGATATAACACGGTTTCACCTATAACGCAGTAAGATTTTTTGGCTCCCGAGGACAGCGTTATAGCGGAGTAGAGGTGTATATAAATACAAGGTACAAAAATGTTGCTTCAATATGTCACTTGGGTTGTCATTGTGAAGTACTAGGTAGTTAAAAATACGTAATTATTCAGCTCTCTCAAATTTAACTCTTTGGAGTCTGTATGCATTATACATCTATGTCTACATATGTCTGTATACACTAGATCAGGGGTCGGCAACCTACGGCACGCGTGCCAAACATGGCACGCGAGCCGATTTTCGGTGGCACGCCGCTGCCTGCCAGTCCCAGCCCCACTCGCCCCCCCCCGCCCAACGCTCTCCCCTGCGGGGGCAGGAGGCAGAAGCTTGGTCCTACGGCAGCCAAGCTTCCCCCTCCCCCGCTTCTTCCCCCAGCTTGGAGCTTTCCTGCCCCTCCTCCTCCCTCCCGACAATCAGCTGATGGCCGGGGGAAGGGGGGCGGAGCCGAGCCGCAGCGTGCTCGCTGCTCCGTAGAGGAGACAGAGAAGAGGTAGGGACAGGGCCTTGGGGAAGCGGGTGGAACAGGGCATATCCCTTCCAGCCCCTGCCCTGCCCTGCACCTCCACACACACCCAGCCCTCTGCCCTGTACCCCCCCAACACCCAGCCTTCTGCCCTGTACCCCCACACACCCCCAGCCCTCTGCCCTGTACCCCTGAACTCCCCCACACCCCCAGCCCTCTGCCCTGTACCCCTGAACTCCCCCACACCCCCAGCCTTCTGCCCTGCACCTCCACACACACCCAGCCCTCACCCCTGAACGCCCCCCCCACACCCAGCCTTCTACCCTGCACCTCCGCACACCCCCAGCCCTCTGCCCTCACCACTGAAATCCCCCANCACCCCCAGCCTTCTGCCCTGCACCTCCACACACACCCCCCCCAGCCCTCATCCCTGCCCCCCTCCTCCCCCCCAGGTCTGGGGTCCCAGCTGCCAGCCCCATGCCTTTTAAAAGATCAGCATTTTAATTTAATTTTAAATGAAGCTTCTTAAACATTTTGAAAACCTTGTTTACTTTACATACAACAATAGTTTAGTTATATAATATAGACTTATAGCGAGAGACCGTCTAAAAAACGTTAAAATGTATTACCGGCACGCGAAACCTTAAATTAAAGTGAATAAATGAAGACTCGGCACACCACTTCTGAAAGGTTGCCTACCCCTGCACTAGATACTATGAGTATTCTGAAAGGCAGCCTCACTTTTTGCAGGTGCGATTTTGCTTCTGAACTCATATTTGTACTTACAATTGATCACATTAATATCTAAATACCAGAGTTTGTCTGCAAATTATACATCCCTGTAAATTCCATCCCAGTGATTCAGAGGAGCCAGCTAAGTAGAGCTGATGGTCCCCAACCTTATCTAACCATCTGACCTCACCTAGGATAGGGGAAAGACCACCCGAGTGGGAACCAGAGCTATCCAGCCTGACTTCTGCAGGAGGGAATATTCTAAGAGATTCTCCTTCCCAATGACAATTTCTTCAGGGAGGTGTGTGGGGGCAAGAGAAGATATCCCCAATGTCCATCCACCAGGTTTGCTCCTGTCATAGTTGGTGCATATGGGGTCAAGTGGCCCCACCTCAGATTTCTGCTTGACCTTCCACTCCTCACTCAGGGCTGGCTGCCAGGCCGAATGTGAGTAGGTGCAGCAGGACGATGACAGAGTGCCCCCTTGCAGGTAACTTTGGTGGGGCCAGGAGAGTGCAGCAGCCCCAGGCTGGGCTTAGGGTTGGGGGGGTCACTGGGGAAGGTGACAGGAGCAGGTTCCCTGTCCACTGCTCAACCAGAGGGTAGCTGGGCCCAGAAGCATGTGTTCCTCACTCATGTGGCCCCAGGAGAGGGTGGGATTGGCTGTCCTGGCCCAGGAAGGTAGGGCTGGAAGTTGCTCCCAGAGGAGACGTGGGGCAATCACATGTCCTCCCCTTTACATTGCCGCCCTCCCCCCCCGTATCAAGCAGCTCAAGTGGTCTATGGCTCCTATTGTGAAAAGGAGGTCTCTGCCCTCAAACTGAATATGCCCTTCTTCCCAAATACTTCCCTCCTTCCTCAAAGGCAACTCTTCAAACAAAGACACTGCCCTCAGTCACTGATTCCTTCCCTAATGATTCCACTTGCTCTCCTCCCCCAAATGCTGCTCTTACACTCAGGGAACCTCTCTTCCCTCCCGACACCCACTGGAGAATTACAAAACAAATGTCAACTAATTCTGAGACCACTAGCAGCAAAATATAATCTACCATGTGTAAAAATAGTTCCTCCAATTGGAAAACAAAAGTTCCTAGAATGTTAGCTTTGAGGAATATTTTACTGTTCTCAACATTTGAAACAGAAAACCTCAGTTTTACATCTTATGGGCTCTATTGTGGTTTTTATTACCATAGGCTTTGGCAGGTAGGGTGCAAAGAAGCTTATCTGCAGTGGTGGGTCCTAAAGGAATTCTAGGCTACCTAATGTACACACTTAATTGGTGACATGTGTTCACCATCCATTTTAGCCATGAACTCCTGGACTGTATGGAGGACATTGTCTTACTTCAACCATGCCACTTTGGAGATTCTTGTGCCAACCGTCATGCCACCTCCCTCCCCAACACAAACTCACTTCACAAATGCAAGGACTGTAGATTGGCTGTTCTTGCACAGATACATATTATGTTCATGGAATACACACAGCAGTTAGATAAAAAAGAACATGCTCCTGCTGGAAGATTACACTAACTACTTATTTCTTAGAATTCAGAACACCACACAAGAATACAAAACCACACACACAAAGCAGACTGTTCCCTGAAGCAGGGAGGCACCACTCACTCAACCTTTCCCAGCCTAGGCTGTCTGTCTGACTGGCTGCTGCTAGATGCAGATAACACTTCCCTACAGAGCTCCCTAACCTGCAATCAGGATGAGGAAACCCCCTGAAATTTAATGTGAGAGCCTACAATTAACAGATTTCAAGACACCACAGTATAAGACAATGGAACAATCTTGCACAAATGCACACTTGCCTCCTTCCTCCTCTCCTCCCCCCCACCAGTGAAGATACCAATAGGGAAAAAAACCCTCTTTCTGGACATATTCTGACATCCCAAACCTCTCCCAGCTTCAAAACACTCAGCATTAAAATAAAACAAAGACAAAACAATCTGTCCAAATGTTGCTAGCTGTGGAATTTCCACATATCCCAAATAAGTGCCAGTGTTACCTTCATGCCACAGCCCAAAAGTCACTGAGAGTATTATATATATATACATATATATATATATATACATACACACATATATATATATATATATACATACACACACACCTCTATATGTAGGTATGCTTTTGTATGCATGTATATCACTGATGCCTTCCTAAGCATTCACACTTGGCTGGTAGCCTTAAAAATGGCAGAGTTTAGAGGGTTAAAAAAAGTCATGGAAAAATTAAAATAGAAAGAATTCCTTTGATCTCCACATGCAACACTTTAATGGATTACCTTCTTTTCACAAAAGGGGACCAATTATTTTTTAGCTATCAGCCATCATAATCTACACAAACTAATAAGATTTCAACTTACAAAGTAAACCATCCATTCATCAGTTATTCATTTAACATGTCTTATCAAGGACTCTATCTAATTTTATATGAAATTATGATTCCCTTTTCCAGTGGCCATGATTTGTTGAAGGTACAGCCTTTTAAGTCAATTATTTCAATTTGATATTGCATGTAAAACACTAACATTCAATAGATTGTATCTATACTGGTAATTCATGCTGTTGTAGTCAATATATAATCCTGTACTGGAGCTAGGGTGACCAGATAGCAAGTGTGAAAAAACAGTACTTGGACGGGGGGGGAGGAGGGGCCGGGGCGCATATATATTAGACAAAGCCCCTAGTATTGGGATGGTACCAACAACATCAGGATGTCTGCTCACCCTAACTGAAGCTAAATTATTCATATGAATTGGAAAAGTTTAGATTGCTGTTAGTAGGTGGATATAGAACTAAAATGGAAATATTTCTTCATGAACCCTGTAGAATTCACTGAGGCCATCAAGTATCTGGTTTTGAAAACTGATATAGGGTCCAAACCAATAAACTACCTCCCAGGGAAGTCAAGACGAGTTCTGAGAGTGCAGGGAGGAGGCCTACAGGATCAGGATCATAAAGAAGGTAACAATTACTGTCATGACAACTTTCTCCGAAATATGTCCACTAAGACTTAGGTACCTATCGATTGGTGGATTTCCTCCCCTGGTTTTCAATTCTTCACTGAAATCCACAAGCAAGCTGATACCATGTCTTGCTGGAACTTCTGGGATAATACTTTAGTACTATAACTCTGCTCCGATTTACTGACCGTCATGGAACCCCCAAACTGCACATGTACTGAGCATATATATCACACACATCCATACACACAGTTTCAGTTTCCAATCCACAGTGAGGACAACTTACCTGGAAATAAGGGTGGGTTTGTGGACAGTAAATTGTATGCAATTAGCATTTAGAATGATGTCATGTGAGGATAACAGCAGGCAATTATCCTCTTTAACAGCTGTTAAGTGGTGTTAATTGTCTTACATAGACTATAGTTTCCCAGATTTTATACAGATGATTGAAATATCTCAATGTACAAAAAATATGCTAGGTGAAAAGTAGAAATATTAAAATATTAAAATGAAGAGTAAGTAAAACCAGAGTTGATGCATTGTACACTTTAGACAGAAAATGTGTCTTGGGGGAAAAAATTCCAGACTCAATTCCCTGTCATAGTAACTCCCTTGACTTCAAAGGAGTTATGCAAGGAATGAATTCGGTCCCATATTTGCTGTTTCCCAATTAATGTTTTTGGTTTTTTTTTGAAGTTCCATCCAGTGATAATGATGGAAACAACCAATTATGATCCTGCAGATTTACTCACAAAAGCAGTCCCATTGACTGGCCCTTACATTTACATTGAAATGTAACCACCTCAAGGATGAAATAGTTTCCTTGATATCAGAAAATCAGTAATACAGTGGAGAATGTAGAGAAGAATAACCAACTGAAATTTCTGGGAGAATTATTGGAAGACGAAATATTTGTCCAAATTTAGCCAGGATACTGTTATGTAAAATGTGTCAGAATATCTAATCAGTGGTGCCTGCAGCTGTATTCTTTTTTCAGCCACCTAGCCTGTCAGCAAAATGTGAAAATAAAGTAATATATAATATTTCTTAGGGTTAGAATAAATATTGTCAAATATAATTAATTATGAGCTAATTCAGCCCTGGTGCAACGATAGATTTCAATGGGTGTACACTTAGAATGACTTTGGCCCTATATATGTTTTAATTTAATACATTACAAAGCAATGGACAAAAAATAAGAACTTCTTGTCAAATGAGAGATCTGATATGGATAATAAAGCCTGTTAGTATTGCTCTCTCTTTGTGGAAACATAGCACTGTCTTCTGGTTAGAACCCAAGGGAACAATTTTTCATTATGTATTTCTTTATTATTCAAACTGTTCTATTGGTATGTTCTTTCAGTCTCTTGATGGGATATTTTCAATACATTGTCTTAGTGAAATACCATACAAAAGTACTGTAAATGAAAAATAGTGTTTCGGGACCTGATGAATAGCCCATTGAAGTTATTGGGAGTATGACAGATATGGCTATTTCCTGCAATATCTTTGGGAGAGCTTATTGAATTAAGTAGCCTTGGAGTCCACTGTATTATAAATGCAAAATTCATGCCTTATTGTGGATTGTATGTAATTACTCAGCCGGGGGGCAGTGGGGGAGAGGGGGAAGAGATGTGGCCAGTGTACTCCCTGGGAAGTGTTATGAGCTTCAGAGGACTATTTGAAACAATGGGCCAGACAAGAATGAACTTTTGGGACAAAATTAAGGGGGTCTCCCAGGAAATCTCTAGGCAGGGAGATGTATGCAAGGTATCACCTCTGCTTAAGCAAAAACTCAAGCCTTTTGCAGCTACGCCCTGAGGAGGGGACCTTTGTCTACTATCTCTTCCGGGAATCTAAAGATCAAAGTCTGGAGTCATAGAAAGGGGAGAATGATATTCATGGATGTGCTTTTTCTGAGTTAACAGCTGTTCTGTAACAAGAAAAAAAAACTTCTTGGTGGGGTTTGAAGTCTGATCCCTCACTGGAATTCAGGGGTGATCTCTGGAAAGCTTATTAGCACGTGTGTAGATTTTAGATTTTTACCTTCTCTATAATGCTTTTACCTTAAGAATAAGTGCTCACTTAGAGAGGACTGTGTGGCAACTTATAACTGCTGTCAATTATGCTGTTTATAAGCTCTGAGAATGCAGACACGAGCCATTTAGGCAGTCTGGCTTGCTGGGGAAACTCCGTGTAGCCAGGGAACTGTGCAACCTGGAAAAACCATGGTCAGGAGGGACAGAGATATGCATCTCCACTCAAGAGAGGTAACAGCTGAGGAGCCAGGAGCCTAAAAATGGGACCCTGGAGATAGGAACAATTGTGAATTATGACAGGGAGCCTTCAAACAAGCTTTGAATCAGTCCCTTAAATTGTGAAAACTCAAGTGGAGGTTCCTCTACACTATCCCATCAGGAAGGCTGGGTTTGTTACCAATGGAAAAGGGGTCCATCCCCAAACTTAGGTGATACATAGGAGGCCAGTTCACCTGCACAGAGGCCATTACCTTGTGGGCCAATTCTCTCGTGTTTAGGACCAGTTAGATGCAAAGTGGGTGGAATTTGGCTCAGGATCAGTAGAAGAGGGTGTGCGCAAGACTGGGCCTTTGATATGACTCATTCATACAGAGAAGAGAAAGACATCTGATGGAAAGACAGGGAAACATTGCTGTACCCCAGTGGAAAATCAGTAAGGGACAGGATTGAGGGCTTTTGTTAACAGAACAAGAAGATGGAGATTCTCTCACCTACCCAGTTAGCGTGTTATTTCATAAACCAAATGATGGGCTTGATCCTGCACATCTACATTCACAAATACAGAGTGGGTGACTGCACCTTGATACCTCCAGACATTGCAGCAGTGGTTTTTTGTGTTTTCTTTTCTGCTTAGTAGTTTTATTCATGAATGTTTTACATATTTAAAATTTTAACATTAAGGGCCAGATCCTCAGTAGCAGCAAATGTTTTTTTTCCTGAGTTTCCAGTTCTAGAGACTTTTGGTGACTATTTGAATGGTAACAAAAATGAACTTGCAATACATTAAGGTGACAAAAAAAAGCTATGCAAGAGTTGTACATCTGCTGTCTTCATCATACCTGGCCTAAAGACAAATGCTAGCATTTTTTATTTTGGTTTGGCATGGGAACCCAATTTTTTTTAATACTGCAAAATTCATATGGGAAAGAAAATCTGCATTCATAATTATATACTGCACAGATGAACAATGACAATGCAGGCTACTGTCAATCTAAATGGAGTTCTCCTTTTCGATTTCTGTGAGTATTGTCTCCAGGGTGTAATATGTATTTTATTCTCCTTAAATCTGTCACGGTTTTACAGAATGTTAAATAAATCATGAGCATTTTTTTCTTTGATTCAATGTGAAATGAATAAACTCTTGCTAACATTACTGTAGTCCCATTAAATGGGAGGAAGGAGGGTTATCTGATAATGCAAAGATAAATCGTTGATTATAAAAGAATTTCATACCATAGCATGTAATAATTTATGTACTTAGGGCTGAGCTTTGTAGTGAAGTTTTGTGATCTCAAGTTATTCCACCATGGTTTCTATTGAGCAAGTAAATCTGTGACTAATTGTTTTTAAAATCAGATTTGTAATAGTTGTCTGATACTGCTTGTACATTTTCAATTATGCATGTTTGTGATTTTCTTTTCACATAACCACCACCTTTAAAGTAGTTGTAAGAAACCATTCAATTTCTTTATGGAATTAGGTAGATGAAACTAAAGCAGCCTCTAACCAAAACACAGGCACATGTCACTATCCAGAACAGAGACACAAGAGGCACATTTGGGTGGACACGTTTTGCTTGGTAATGTTTTGTGAAAGTTGGTGGGTCTGTAAAGAGACAAATATCAGAATCATGAGAGAGAAGGCAGCAAGGAAGCACTAAGCACTACAGCATTGGTAGCATGATGCCAAATTTAAAAAAAGCGAGAGAAAGTTTGGATTGAGTACTGTCTAGAAAGGAGCTTGGAGCAGTGTGCAAAGAAACTGTCCTACGTGATCCATCCTGTGTTCAAAGAAACAGGAATTTTATAGCTTTTGTAAATAAACAAGGTTGCATGAAAGAAGTAAATGACCATATCATCAGTTTCTGCTCATAACAGAAAATCCTCAGTGGCCCTGAATTTTGGCTAACCAGTCAGGTCGAAAAGGTATAATGGAATTTTTCCTCAGATTGTGTTTCATAGCCTTGCTTTTTAAGATGGCTTTTCACCACCAAGATACTTCATGAAGATCTTTACCTTTGCTGGTCATTTCAGCAACCTTTCAATTAACCTCCATAAAGGAAAATGATTTGTGCAAGGGAAATGTTTTATTCATATTTTGAAAATGAATGAGATGAAACTTCAAATAATTCACTCTGTTTTTAAGAAAAAAGGTTAGATCTTGGATTTATTGTGTTTTTTATAATTGCCAATGATAAATCATTCTCTCTAGCCTATTCACACCTTATGTATGGAATTAGACTAGAATGGCATCAATTTAGACTTTTTCTAGCACCTCTAATATGCAAAGTATCCCAGAGAAGTTAGCAATGCATTAGATACTGGAGGACAAACCCTCCTCTCGCTTACATATACATAAATCAGAAGTAACTCCATCAAAAGATTTATACTCGTATAAAACAAGTTTAAGGGAGACAAAAATTAGATCCTGGTAACTATGTACACAAATACTTGTGATAGCTGCTATGTTACTGACGCCAGGGACCTCCAGAGTATGAGTCACGCTAAAAAGTACTGAGCCGAGCTCAAGCCGACTGCTGTAAAGAGACCCATATCTTCTGCACAAAGGGTGACACTAACACATGCTGACCAGCTGGATACATTTGCACACAAAACTAAAAATTAAAAATGCTTTATTAAGAAAGCATATGTTGGCAAGAATCCTGGAGCAATCCATAGGAAAGTGTGCCAAACTGAGTCAAATCCTATGCGGATTTTATTTCTCCCTATGTGCAAGATGCTCAGTTTGGTATCAGACGCAGAAATAGATAACCTGAGACCCAGCCCAGGAATTTCCAACAAATCGACTTTTAGTGCCACTTACTCAGCATACTCTTCATATACTACAACCAGATCTAGCAAGCTGTACTTCTAGTGTCGGGTAGAACTGTACAAATAACTGAGTTTTTAGATCACTGGCAATTTTGAAAAAGAAAAATCATTTTGGGTTGACCCAAAAATGGAATTTCAAAATTCTTGGTCAGAGAATCAAAAAAACATTCATTTCAGGTCAAACAATTTTGTTTAGATTGAGTGTTTTAACTTTTTTAAAAAGATAAAATTGAAGGGAATTTCAAAACAAAACGTTTTGAATCCAACAATTGTACTGTGCCTGGCACAATGAAGCCCTAATCACAGTTAGACCCTTTAGGCACTACTTTAAAACAAAAAACAAATAATTATCATAAATGAATGTATCTGTATAAACATACAGATCATGAATTCTATTAAGTGTTCCCCTCTTCTCATATTATGAGATGTATAAAAAGGAAAGTCTGACCTATTTTTTACCATCATTTCAATGCTGGACACCCAATTAAGTCCCTTCGAACTTCCTTTTTTCCATCAAAGTTAATCCTATTTTTGCATTTTATTACATGCAAGTCCTATCCTCCTCCTACCCATCAAATATGCCTTAATCTGAACCTTTTCAGTGTCCGATCTATTTTTCTCAAGGTGTGGTAACCAAAATTGGAGATCGTACTCTAGATAATGGCATGGCATTGCTAAATACAATGCCATTGAAATTTAAAATATTTTAGTGTTAACCTATACTTTCCTCTAAACTCCCAGTCTGTCTGGTCCTTTTAAGTGGTCATTCCAGTTAATTACAATTAAACCAATTCAGAAGAGAGGTAGGCCTCATCTGCAAAATTTGGATAGGATTTGGATTCAAATTTCCCTGAGTTTCAGAAGAGAAATACAGATGTGGGGTTTTGGTTCAACCAACTATCAAGGTAGGGAACAGCCATAACATTCAGATTTGGGTCTGGTTTTGGATCTGAAGTTTATCAAAGTTGGGAGATATTTGCATCGAGAACTTAGGTTTGAGCCCATTTCTATTGAGAGCACGTGATCTATTGTATGTATTTATTTTGATTTAGCTATAAAGAACACTCCTTTCCATAGTTCTAGGTGCCTTAACAATTGGTTAGATTAACAATCCACAGAAAATAAACTACCCAGCAACATAACACAACAACTAAACTAACCAATCAGTAATTCAAATTCAAAATAGGTCCCACCCCAAATTCCATCACACCAATCCCCACAGCCCTCCCCAAGAGTACTAGCGAACAGATGGACTTTGCAGTTTGAGGTTATATCAGACAAAAGAAGAAAGCAAATTCCACAGCTAAGGGTTGCTAGCCAATAATCTGCTGCCATTGTAGTCCAGTGGTCAATGGGTGCTGCCTCTCCCCATCTGGGCCCAAGCTACAGAGAATGAGAGTCTATTACAGTTCTCAACTAGAGAACCTGGCTGTTTAGCTCAAGTGATGGCAGCTCATCCTTTCAGCTTTCGTGGTCCCTGGTTCAGCCATCACACCAGCAGCTCTCTCTTTTGTACAGACTGGGCTACAGCTTGCACAACTCAGTTGACAGGTCAACAATAGTGCATGAGGAAGGAGGCAGTCTCAGTTAGGCAAGTCATGTAGGGCTTTTATAGCTGAGCACCAATAAACTGAACCTGGAAATCAGTTGGTCATTGGTGGGCAGCAAGCTGGACGGAGGCAAGCTAAAATGGAATAACCGCTCTCAGAACCATTGCTAGTGGCAGGTAGTGGAGATAGGAGGACTCTCTCCTCAACCTGCATTCCCCAATGGAATTCCACCTGGATCCTGGCTCTGGTGCCAAGTACTGGCTAGTTAGAAGTGGGCTCTTTATTGAAGAGACAGCATCCCAAGCTAGTGGTAAGGCCAAAGCATATGAACAATTAATTTTAGAGTTAGTTAAACTACTGAGCATTTCAAAGTACTCATTTTATGGTGTCTGCATTGGTAGCAGTCAGATATTTCAAATTTTGATAATCTAATTATGCTATCTTATAAAGCTACCAATTATAGTACAAAAGACTAATATAATCAATCTCCCAAATACTTTGAAGTAGAATAGTCATCACTGTGATGCTGGTGGACCAGGGCCAAGGCTTTAGGCCTCAGCCAAGCACTGACAAATTCATTACTGGAAACCAGTCTGTTTCACCTGTGTGTTAGTATTGTTAAGAGGGGTATTGGACATAACACTTTGTTTAGGCTATGAAATGTTTGTAAATTGCTGCATTCATTAATCTCACTTATATATTACCTTATAGCATGTGGTAAAGATACTATAAGTTTTTGCATTATAAGTGTAAAAAATGTTTGCTCTGAAACTGCAAACACAATCAGGAGGGATTATCTCCTCCCCATCAAAACGAAATGGGCCATTGTGGGGCACCACAATACAAAGACTTTATTAATTGCCCTTTGCACCAATGAAAAGATTGTGGGAAAGGGCTTGTGCCACCAGTTTGAATTCTGGAAGAAATTAAAATAGCTGACAGGAAATTTTCTTCATCTTTTGCTGTTTGGACTCTCAGGCTACGTCCACACTACCCGCCTGGATCGGCGGGTAGCCATCGATATATCGGGGATCGATCTATCGCGTCTCGTCTGGACGTGATAGATCGATCCCCGAACGCGCTTCCTTCGACTCCAGAACTCCAGCAGGGCGAGCGGAGTTGCGGAGTCGACGTGGGAGCCGCGGCCGTCGATCCCGCGCCGCGAGGACGCGAGGTAAGTCAAGGTACTTCGAAGTAAGATACTTCAACTTCAGCTACGCTATTCTTGTAGCTGAAGTCGCGTATCTTACTTCGACTTCCCCCCCTAGTGTGGACCAGGCCTCAGGACCAGAACTACAAAACAGAAGTAGAGATCCCCCGGGTCAACCTGTGTTAGCCCTAAAAGTCATTCAGAACGGACAGATTAGTACAACTCTGTCACCTTTTGAAACCATAAACTAACTCATTTGTATATGTATTTATCTGCTTTAACCTTGTAATAACTAATTTCTTTTCTTAGTTACTAAATTCTTAGATAATTTACTATAGCATTGGCTACAAGCATGGTCTTTGGTGTGACATCTAAGGTACAAATTAACTGAGGTAAGTGACTGGTGTCTTGGAATTTGGAGCAACCTGAATATTGTGATCTTTGGTGTATAGCAACCATCTATCATTAGGTCCAGCTTACCAGGGTTGCAAGGTAGACTGAAATGCCCAAGGGGAATGTCTGACTCCATGCTAAAACTGTTATAGTGTTTTAGGAGTTGACACTTGTTTTTGGGTTGGTGAAATCTAATTATAGAACATACAACCAGTTTGGGGTCCCTGTCTGGCTTCTTGACGGTCTGCCCTGAGATTGCCACTTGTGGATGTGAGCCACGCCAGATACCATGACAACCACCATTACAACATTAATTTAATTTGAAAAACATACAGAGAGTCATGCTATTTTTAGTAGTACATCTATAATCTCCAGACGGGGAAAAATCTATGTAGATGAGCACAACTTGATTAGATAATCTAGTTTAGCAAGACTACTTCTTTGGAAGCATTTGCCTGCTTACTTATGTAAACATCTCTATAGCTCTGATATATTTTATAGGCTTGTAGACATGAATCTGTTCCAGCTTTAATGGTTGTGTTGGCTGGCATGTTTCAATTTTACATTACACTTCATGATCAACATAAAGAGCTCAATAAAGTATATAAATCAAATTGTATCACACTGATAGAGTTTATTAGGTCAACAAAATACACAGTGCTAGATGCAAAATGTAAATTCAGGAGTGAAAGTAGTAAACTATTCCAACATAGGGTCAAAAAGAAAGATTCTCAAACAGTGAGATTAACAATTAAATTATTCTTAATCTCACTGTATGGTAATGAAATGAATAAGATATTTAATAATTTTATTCAGGATTATAACTCCAAACTTGTAGACATTTGTAGACTATTTGAAAAGATAGTTTCTAAAACTGGATAACGGCTAATTTGGAGGAAGATGCACTCTGTGGAACTAAGAGCCAAATTTAAACCCATAATATGTAAAATAAAGTCCTGGGATTAGATGATTTCCCTATATTTGCTTTATAAGGAATAAATAAAGCAAATTACTCCTTTTATTGCTTGTCATTTACAAGTCAGCCCTTAATAAAAATATTCAACTACCAAAATTAGGTTTCATTTGATCACCTTGAATAATGTACAAATTACCAACCCACATATCTCCATGCAGCCAACAGAGCAAAATTCCCATGAAGGGCCTTAATCTAACCCCAATCAAATCAATGGAAAGACTCCCATTGGCTTCAATGGACTTTGAAACAGCCCCCCAAAACACTGCTATCACACAGAGGGCTTTATCTTTCTCCCTTTAAAGCCAAAGGGAGATTTGCAATTGTCCTCAATGGAAGCAGGAACAAAACTTTAGTAATAATGTCAAACTTGATCAATCCATTTTAAACAGGATTTTATAAGAACTGACTCTCCTGCAACACAATTAGTGATTCTCTACTCCATTAACCTAGTCCAAGGAACCCTAGTTAATCTGCAGCAATGTCTTTAAGATGCAGAACAGGAGTGACCCTGTCCAAAATTTGTGGCTACTGAGCATGTGCAGTACAAAGTGTCAGAAAGGTCAGTCAGATCATCTGTTGACTAGTCATAGCCCACTCATACTGGTTACAACTTGTTCCATAGTTCAGAGACATCAATCATACCTCTGAAGTAATGGTTGATACTGAGCATGTGCGAATGAAGTAATTGCTTCTAAGAATAGGAAGGGATATTAGAAGACAGCCAGAGTGCAGCATAAAAGGCCGGCTGCCAAGAGGCAGGATTTGAATTAGAGAAAGAGCGTTGATCGGGAAAAGACACACAAATTGGAAGCCAGCAAGGGGAGCTAGCAAGAAGTGCTGAAAGCTGCAGGAGGGAGAGATTGGAGGGGCTGATCGAGAGGACAGAAGAACTGCTGGGGGGAGCAAAACATACCTAAAGCCACAGTAAACAGCAGCAGTGGCCACAACATCGGCAACATTGAAACAAAATAACTAACCGATAAAGGACAGAGATAAAGAAGCTACTGGAAACAGTCTGCAACTAACAACTGATCGGCACAGAGGAGTTGAGCAGCAACAGAGATTAAAGAAAAATACCAAAGGATTTGTAAAGCAGCAACAGTCATTTTTAAAGGGATACCAATGGATTTATAAAGTAAAAGCCTGCCAGTTTTTTCTAAATACAATTGTAGTGTAGCATAGCATTTAGTGTGTGTATGCTTGAAAGGCGTGTGTTTTAATTGTATTTTACCTATGTAAAACTTAATGTATAATTTAAGAATTGCTGTCAGTGATTCAATACAAACTGGCCGTTTTTAACAACGCGCTTCAACAACCCTGGAAACTTCCACTTCAGGAAGGACTGGTTAAGGGGGTAATAAGTAGATTATTCTAGGACTGTCCCCAAATCCATTTTGTCAGGATAACAAAACTTGTAGGTAACTGGATCAGGTTTTAAAATATAGAAAAAATGTGGATTGTTAGATATAGAGCAATACCACCGCCACCTGGTACCTAGAAAGCTAGCCCCTAACAGTAACAAATATCCACATCAACAAACAATTGCTTACATGAGAAAAGTTTACCTTTCAATATCAAGGGCCAACAGACATGAAAGCTGTAGTGCGTCCATCTGAAATAATCCAGAGATTAAGCCTAAAGATGGGAAAATTTGCTGGATAGCCTGGACCCAGAAGGACATTTTAGAAATTCGGCAAGTTTATTCTGAGGGCAGATATACAGCATTTTGCAGCTGCAAAAGCAATAGGACACAAAATGGACAACTGTAGAAGTACTTGCAGTTAAGACACACAGTCAGGTCCTAAGGTTAAATGGGAACAACTTGCCAAGTTACCTTGAGATGCTCAAATACACTGCAAGGCTTCTCTCTATATAAACATTTGGATTATCCACAACAAAGTAGCTCAGTCTATATGGAGATAGAGCAAAGGGTCTTTCTGGAATATGTACATGAGGAAAGAATCATGAATCTGCCTGGCTCAAACAATTAAATCCACATTACATTTCATGTCACAGGTGATGAAGAAAAACAAAAACAGCACTCTAGAAACTGGTCTGTAGAAAAGATGGGAGAAAGTGAGCTGCAGAGTAACTCCGTGACCGAAATGTAGTGACCTGAATAATTCAAAGACATTATTTGGGATTGCTGGATGTTTAATAGTTCGGTCCACAGGTTATTACTAGTTTAGGCCTGCTGAGCAATAGGATGCTCATATGTGTATGCTTATACCTGGGCACACATTTCACTTTGAAGGATTATCTTTGGGGAGCAGATTTACCACCTTATCCTTTGCCACTTTTCTTGGTGTACAATGGAGCTAAGGGACTTATCTGATATCCAGTAGAAATTATACCTCAAAGCATCATCAAATCAGGATTTGTACAATGAAAATCAGAAGTATCATCTTGGGAAGAATTGAAGGTAAAAAAACTAATCACAACTGGACTCTTCTAGGGCCTGATCTTGCTCCTATTAATGGCCATGGCAACAGTCCCATTGAATTCAACAGAAGAAGATTGAGGTCTCTGTTAAGTGTTGAAAGCATCTCTGTGAGCCCAAGTTTTGTTGCCTTTAAAGAAATGTAATTAGTGTTCCTAGATGTATGTATTAAAATACTCCACAGGAAATATGGTATAAATAGGTGGCAGCATACATCTTTATGAAAGAATGTACATGGTACCCTTTCTGTTCTCCCCCTGCAGGGCCGGCTCCAGGGTTTTTGCCGCCCCAAGCAGAAAAAAAAAAAAAAAAAAAAAAAAAAANTCTCTCGCTATAAGTCTATATTATATAACTCAACTATTGTTGTATGTAAAGTAAACAAGGTTTTCAAAATGTTTAAGAAGCTTCATTTAAAATTAAATTAAAATGCTGATCTTATGCCGCCAGCCCACTCAGCCCACTGCCGGCCTGGGGTTCCGTTCACCTAGTTCGGCAGTGGGCTGAGTGGGGCCTCCGGGACCCCGGCTGGCAAGGGGCCAGCAGCCAGGACCCCAGACCGGCAGCGAGCTGAGCAGGGCCGGCGGCCGGCACTCCAGACCAGGGGTGCCGGTGGTAATGTGTGTCGGGGGGTTGCAGGAGCTCCTGTTTGGTGCTCAGGGTGGGGGTGGGGATGGGGGGGGGTGCAAGAGTCAGGGCATGGGGTGGGGGGCTGGGTATATGTGGGGGGGTGCAGGAGTTAGAACGGGGGCTGGAGGTGTGAGAGGGAGTGCAGGGGGCTGGAGTGCTCAGATCATTGGGGTGCTCACGGCAGGGGGCTGGAGAGGATATGCCCTGTCCCCACCTCTTTCCCCAGGGCCCCATCCCCACCTCTTCTCTGCCTCCTCCCCGGAGCAGCGAGCACACTGCAGCTCTGCTCCCCCTCCCCCTGGCAAGGGCAATCAGCTGATCAGCGCAGGGAAGGAGGAGGAGGGGGGCGGGAAGGCACCACGCTGGGGGAAGAAGCAGGGGAGGGGGGAGCTTGGCTGCTAGCAGGACCAAGCTTCTGCCTCCTGCCCCCGCAGGAGAGAGCAGTGGGTGTGGGGGCTGAGTGGGGCCAGGACCCGAGCAGGCAACAGGCAGCCGCGTGCCATTAAAAAAAAAAAAAAAAAAAAATGGCTCGTATGCCGTCTTTGGCACACGTGCCGCCCGTTGCCGACCCCTGTCCTATTATATAGTCAGTAGTCTGTGCCTGGCCCAGGAAAGAGGGACTGTCATTACTGAACTTTTTTACCTTGTGTGTATGTATACACTTTGAAAAATCATTATCTTCAGTTCTAGACTTAAAGGGCAGCTTGGTGGGGAAAAATAGGTTACAGTGTGGGTGGCAAATCTTTCTGCACATATGCATGTACTCTGACCTTTCATTTCAATCGGGGTATATGAATATATTGAAGGGCAAGAACTTTGCCCATATGTAAATTTGTAGGTTTTATTTATTTTAAATAACCTTAGCATCTAAATTACATAGGACCTCATTAAATTATATATAGACATTGTGCTCTCATAGCTGATGTAGTTTATGGAAGTGTAAATTCTACTCTGAGATATTCATGTATAACTTCCATGGGAAATATATTAGTAACAGAGCAAAATTTAGTACTAAACCACTTTTCATTCCCTACAACTATTCCACAGCAATCAGGTCCTGATTCAGCAAAGCACTAAGGGTAAAATTTTGAAACATACCTAAGTGACTTAGGAGCTACAGCCCATTCATTTTCTTTAGTTACATGTTCTTTAGGCCCTGAAATCAATGAGACTTAAGCATGTGATTGACATACGAGTATGTTTAGGTGCTTTGCTGAATCGGAAGCTTACTGCTTTGGGTACACTAGGAAGATGATATACCTAGGTTTGAGCCCTTGCAGTGTGAGTATAATAAAAGCAAGGTAAAAAGTGAGAAGGATAGGAAACTAAGGGGAACCCAAGATTGCATCAATGAGAATGCTGTAACATGACCACAGAGTTATTCCTGCACAGTAGGCCTAGGTGAAAGACCAGCAAAGGTAACAGATAGCTAAGTACCACATTAGCATGTTGAAGATCATGCACAAGGACATCTCCCCTCAGGCGCTATATCCATTCTTAGACCAGGCCCTCACTTATCTTATCCTGTGCTCTCATGAGTAAGGAAGCAGGTGTTCCTAGGGCTTGAAATTTATTACTATCCCATTTGGATGTCTACATGTACTAAGTATCAGAGGGGTAGCCGTGTTAGTCTGGATCTGTAAAAGCAGCAAAGAATCCTGTGGCACCTTATAGACTAACAGACGTTTTGCAGCATGAACCTTCGTGGGTGAATACCCACTTCTTCGGATGCAAGAAGAACATGTACTAACTTATCTTACTGGTGCTCATGGAGAGAAACAAGGGTGAAAGATGCAAGGCAGGAATATATAGGTGAGGAAGGCACTGGCAAGCCCATAGAAGTCACTGTCAAACATCCTCAATAAAGAACCCTCCATCGTTGCTATATATTTACTCACACACCAAAATCAGGAAAGTGACAGTACAATTCCAGATGCCAGAAGGGGCCATTGTGATCATCTAGTCTGACCTCTAACACTCAGGCCATAGGACTTATCCAAAATAATTCATAGAGCATATCTTTTAGAAACAATCTTCTGTTCAGGTAAAAAACATTGCTACAGGGAAGAACATCGTACAACAGTGCACAATCATTGATCCACCTATGGTATTCTTAGAGCATATGGACTACTACTAATACTTCAGCAAGTGAGAGGCAGCAAGAAGTAGGACCAGAAGAATGAAACTCCAAACAAGACTAAAAATAAGGAAAGGAGTAAGCACTTTTAGTTTCAAAACCAGCACCATCCCCTTCAAAAAATAAATAAAAAACACCCACTGCCCTGATCCTAGGGTGTTCATAGATTACTTGATGCTTTGTCTGATTTGGAAACTTTCCTTCATCTTCTAAAGATGTACAAATCTTTGCACTACCTGAGGATACCATTGCGAGTATCTATGATTCTCGATTTCTATCTGCAGAGCATAAGCTACATGTGCAAACTTCAGTTAAGATAGAAACTGTTCCTGCCAGTTGCATTGTAAAAAAAAAAAAAAACAGAAATAAAAATATAATCTTCATTATGTTAGAACAAGCATGTTAAATATATGACACTAAGCTGTTCTGTAAACATGTGTACTCATTATGGTATGTTTTAGATTTCAGTTTGAAACATTAACAATAATGAGATAGTGTCTCAATATGTGAGATAGCGTTTGCAATTTGCAGAGTCAAACATTTCCTTGCTTTCAGTAGTTCTTAATTTAATATACAACACTGAAGACTCAGACCACAAAGACAATAGGGTGCACTAAAATTCTCCAGTTTTCCCTCCAAACCTTTCCATGAAAGCTAGGATGTAGTGAGTTCCAAAATTCAGCATATGACTGGAGTTTAGGCAGGTTCTCTTCCCCCACCCCCCCTTCATATTGTGCAATCCCCTTTAAAATATCTTGCATTACATTTTCTACTCAGCTTTGGTGCAGTCATTACCTGGCACAGACAGAAACTTGATTAGAGGCTAGAAGACTCATTCCTTTGGGAAAGGCTGACCATCACAGATAAAAACAGGAGAGATCAGAAGATCTTGGTTCCAGCCGTCTTCTGAAAGACGGCCACAAAATTCCAGTCTTTTTTTGGGGAAAAGGCTAAACCTGTTTGCTAAAGGTTGGGTGGGAGGGAAAGGGGAAGGGAATCCAATTAGATGGATTATGGAATCATATACACTGACTCATAACTTTTATCAGAGTACTACTTCAAGTCCTTTCAGGGAGACACCCAGACAGAACAAGGCTAGAGCCCTGACAATTAGAGAAAATGTAAGAAGAAAGATGGAAAGGTGAAAATGGAAGCTGAATTCCCTTTAGCTGTTTAACTGCTCCAACAGTGAAATCTCTTTTTACAATAAAAACAAAAGTCAAACAAAAGGAACTCCTGTGTAACTACAACATACCAGAAATGGGTCTGGATCAGAAAGGGGCTTGGCCAGATGAAGCATCAGAGAGCTGAGGTGCCACAATGCATCCCTAGGTGCAGGTACATTCGAGAAGGCTGGTATGTTGGAAGGGGCCAAGTGTGCTCCACTCTCCTCATTGGTAAGGGGTTGGAGGAGCTGGCCTTTCCACCTCTGGAATCTTAACTGTTTAGGAAGCTGGAATGAAATGCCACCTTTAGCTTCCCCCCGCTGATCATCTTCACAGTGAGAAATAGGAATGCCACTCTACTGGAGTGGCTCAGTTCTGCCCAAGTGGGCAGAGATAACTGGCTGTTGTCACCTTGTTGATTATTTTGGATCTGTGCAACAAAAGTTATTATGATTGTCATTTCTTTGGAACCACTCATTAAGATTACAACACACCATTTCGACTGAAAGTAGGAATCAGACTTTCATGAAACATCTTGAATAAGCATTCTCCTGTTGTGTGTCCTGGCACAGCATTACAAGGGAGCAATCAATAGGACTATCAGAATCCTACTTCAAACATCAGTGCTAGAGAACCACACAGGCAAGTTGACTCATCAATTCCCATCTAATCCCTTCTCCTGAGTTTTGACATCCTCAGCCAAGTCAGTGAAATGGGTGAAACAATGCAATGTGACAAAGGCACTATTTTCAATTTAGTACTGGTTCAAGCCTTATAACTTTTCAAACCACATCTACTGTACAGGAAAGAATAAGATCTTCTGCAGTGCCATGCACTTTCTGTTCTGCAATTCATATATACCAGCTGAAATGACTGAAGTGCTTGTGTGTGGATGTTGCCAGACTAAATAATGGAGCCTTGTTGATTTTTCAGAGCTTCAGATTTTCTCCAAAAACCCTTCAGGTTTCTTGGTGTTTCTAAATGTCACAACAGCACTGAAGGCTTTATGTTCTTGGCAGCCAGCCCTTCAGAACACATTTCTCCATGGGGTTTCCAAATCAGTCCAACCCACGTCATTCATTTGTCATTGTGTTTTCACAATTTTTTTCATTTTTGGCTCCATCATTGGAATAACTTGACAATGTCCTTTTCACAAAACAACCCATCTCTTTGGATCACCCCTCAGCCAGAACTGAGCTTGAGCAAAAAGACTGATCATCATAAGCAATGGCAGGCTCAGCTGTACCAACAGGCCCCTATCCAGCAGAGCACTTGAGCACCTGCATAGTATGAGCAAGTCAATTCACTTTGTGGCCCAATCTTGCAAGCCCAATGTAAATAGGTAATCTTCTTGATGAGAGTAGTCTCATTGACATCAAAGATTATTTGTGTGAGCAAAGTTACTCACATATATATTTGCAGGAGCAGAGCCATAAAGTAGTGCAGAATGCCTCTGCCTGTTTATTAAATTGGGCTATGCACAGAGAGCAAGTAAGATGAGCTTTCTGTAATCTGCCTTGGTTTCTAGGTGACATGGCTGGTTTTATTTTGTTTTAAACTGGTTTCTAATTGATTTGGACCTAGCTACTTATATTACTTGGCTACCTAGCTACTATAGTCTGCTTCTCTGAGTGTGATACTGCTGCAGGTGTGACCAGTGGAGGCACTTAAACCAACAGCTGTCCAGTTTCAAAAGGAGATAGTTGCTTTCACAAGTTTCTTCAATGAGGGACCCTTGACACAGGAATTTGCCTCCCCCCTTGTTACAAAAGAACCTAGATTTGTTTAATTTTAAGGCACACCAAAAAGCTTATCTATTTTCTCAAACTTTTGTTTAGGTTTTATTTATGAGAGTTGGGAAAGGGGATGACTGATGTAAAGTTATTTTATGGGTATTAACATATTACATATCAATATTAATCATCAGTCTGGGCTAATGTGCCTAGACAGTTTATTATTTCAATATGGACATTGTAACCCTTCTGTATATTTTAAAATATTTGTAAAAGTTCATGCGACCCGACCAATAGGTGCTTTAAAGAAATGAAATATATAAAATAATGGCCTATCAAATTATAATTTGAATATTTATTCATTGATTAAAACAAAATGTATTGTAAAAAATTGCAGAATAGGAAAAAATCTTTTGAATTGCTTTAAGTTCGAGAGAGATCATCAAGGAGTACAAATATCATTAAAGCTCAATAAATATCAAAATACAATTCTTTACTTGATTTTATTAAACTCAGTGTGCCTCTACTAACCAATAAATGTCTTGGAAAATTAGTGTAATTGCAGGAACCTGGATTTAAATTCCATTCTAGCTCCCACTCTTGTAACTGCAATACTAATACCAAGAAATCCCTGAGCCACAGTTAAGTTTATTTCATGCCATTAAACATTGGCACTGATTTTATCTGACATTTAATTCTGTGCAGGCAGTAACAGTTCAGTAACTCACATGGTAAGTGCAACTGTAAATATCTGAGGAGTGGAATTTGATTCATAGGAAGAACTACCACATTCTACAAAACTTAGGAAATTGCCAAAACAATGGGATCAATGACCAGTCTGTTATAATCTGTCTGATAACAGCCATATACTGGAAAAGTTATTTGCAACACTGAGCTTTGCAAAACAAACTAATTATCCTAATTACTGTGATATTAGCCTGTCGCTATATATATATATATATATATGATATTTCTGTTGACATGGGTCAATGGTTGACTGCTTTAATTTTAGGTGTCCCTATTTAGTTACGAGACAGAGGGAAAAAAACCAAACAATCTAATCCAACTTGATTCTACACACAGCCTTTCATAATCATATCATCTGAGAGTACTTCACAAAATGTCCCCCCTATATATGTACTTGGAGGATGAAATTTACTCTTCAGAGTGTTAGCACAACCTGTTCACCACAAATTCCATGAAAGCTTTACAGAATATTAATTAGAAGATACAATCCCTGCTCCAAGAAGCCTAGAAGAAGCTCTGCACAGATGGACACCATGTGGAAAAGCAAGTGGACCAAGTAGGTCAGCAAGAGGTAGAAAGAGGCAGTGGAGGCATGGATATGGAGGTGGAAATTCAAGGAAAAAGGGTGAGGGACAAGGAGAGGAAGAGAAGTCTCCAAGTTGAAGAGGCAATAGAAAAGTGAAGCGTGTCAAATAACTTCAGCACATCAGCAAGTATCCATAATATGAAATACCATGACATCAATTAGGGACAATGTTAATAAAGAGATTGCGATACATAATACTTTCCCCATTTATTATAATCAGAGACCATCCAGTGGTACAACCACAGAGAAGCAAATTCTATCAGAGGAATAAAACCATATTGGTTTAGGAAAATAACCTGCATACTTTTCCAGTAAACTCAGGGAAATTTAATGTTACAAAAGGAAAAGAAGCTTTTTTAAAAAAAAAGATGAGCTGGGACACAACTCATTCAATCTTTCCTGACCAGTCACCCTCAACCAAGAAAAATCCAAAAAGCCACAAACAGTGTAACTAAGTAATAAGGAAGAAGAGAACAGAGAATGAAAAGCTTCCAAATAACTGCATCCAAAGTTTACCAGAAAAAAAACCCTCCCCCCCGCCCAAAAAAACTCCTCAGACTAGAAAACCTGAAATTTCTGAACTGACACTCACCTGCTAGCCACTGCCCACAAATGTGGGGATACATCTTTAAAATAAATACTTCTGTAGCAGACCCTCTCATACTTTCTGAAAGGTTTGAAAAGGCCACCAACACATTTGTCAGTTAAAGATCAGAGAGATTTTTAAAGTTTAGTGCTCAACTCCTATTTGAATGGGTGTTGGGTGCGGATGCGCCAGTTATGTCTTTGAAGATCCCTCCCCTACATCAAGCGTAAATAAGAATAAAAAAGCTCATACCCTGTCCTACACTCCCCTACATGCCCCAAAAAATAGGACAATAAATTTACAAGATTACCATGGGACATAAGACAAGATATCACTATAAGAGAATATCATGCCGACAGAGCAGAACAATAACTTTTTCAGAAGGAAGAAAGGAGCGTCAAATACACTTACATGAGTTTAAGTGCCTTTGCTTCTGTAGATCAGATTTAATTTGATAAGGAAGTCTTTGAAATTCACTGGTTACTTAGTAGTCACCTTCTACTTACTTTGATTTCTTATTGAACTGAAAAATCTTTCAACTCAAAGGTCTGTAGATCCCAGGTGAGCTGTTACTGCTATTTCTGAACTAACTCCATCACCCTGACCATATCTATAAAGTTAGAAGATCATAACTATAGATCATTTTGTGTCAGAAGGCAAGAATATCTGGACCTATGTAGCTTGAATTTTGTTTCTGGAAATGCCAAATGCATGAGTAATGTCCTGTTGTCAAAGAATTCTGCAGGCTTGAACCCTTTTGGTAATCAAAGAACTGACATTTTGGTGTCTAAACAACAAAAATTTAAAGTTAGAAAATAGAACTCATGAGGTAGCTTGTTGAACTGAATCACTACTATTGCCTCTAAACCAGTACAGTATCAACCACGCGCACACAGGAGCATCCCACTGTTTCTTCACTGCCATTTTGAAATACAGGAGATGCCATGTGTCGCGGAAACGACCCCCCAGGCAGTCATTTGACCTGTCAGGGACAAACCACTCCTAGGCAGAAAATTTGAATTATAGTCTCAAGCCTGAGGCCCGTTTATTGAGCTCACACAAACACACCAACGCGTTGGGGCAGCCGGTCGAAACCTGCTACACACCAATGTGCTGGGGCAGCAGGTCGAAATNGGGTTTAAGTGAACACCAAGCAGGCCTTGCTTGACAGAGGCTGGTGAAGAGGAGTAGGAGGGAGACTGGTTTAGGCCCAGGGCAAGGTCAGTGGGGGAATAGATAGGAAAGGAAAGAGAAACAACCTGAGGGGACAAAGAAGGGGGGGGGGGTATATTCTCCACACATGTCTGCTGATGAGGTGATCACATGGCATCTCCTGTCAATTAATAGACAACCACTGGCAGGAATCAAATTAATGTCCCAAAAGAAGGCAAGATGGATTAGTATCTTAGAAGCTACCGTTGGGTGGGAAGTTCTCAAAAAAACAACAAACTACATATTTCCTTAAAGAAAAAGTGAGACTGAAATACATGGGAGAGAAGAATGCTTTGGAGATATTTGGTTGGACGGGGGAGGAGGGACATGGGCACCATAACCTAATTTGAAAATATTAAACTTTATACTGAATGTAAGTCAGCAGTTTGACTGGAATTGAAAACGGGAACTTTGAAGAAGCTCCATCTAGTTCAAGATGTGATGGCTGAATTATTGTCTAATACATTACCCCAGTGTTCTGGTTACTTCACTAGCTCCCTTTGGAATTGTTTAATCCAATTCAAGGTCCTGACCTCAATCTTCAAATCCTTAAAAAGGGGTGGACCGGAGTTACCTAAGGGCAACTTTGTCCTCCATGACCAACACCTACCTAGACAACTACACATCAGGTAAAATGTGATTGTCTGCAGACCCCACTGATGTATTGAGAACTAGCCTACAAAAAAATTGTATAACACCTGAAATTATTTATAAACCTCTTTCAACAGAAATTATACTTTATTAAAATGTACATAGTATGAAGTCTATTCTTGTGAAGCATGCCAGAGCAAGACATGTGGATCACTTACAGCCCTATTTTGTGCTCTTGAAGGACTTAGTCTTTGTACTGCCCCCTGCATGAAATGAATTCCATCCTTAATGTAGTTTGTGTTCAGAAGCAAACATTGATAATTCTATCCAGTTTGAAACATGAGAACCTGTGTCAGACCATATTCTATGACCAGTTTGGAGTAGCTTTCTCAGTTTCTTGGACTTGTTACAATAAATTGTAGTAGAGCCATTGTCCCTGCTCCAATCCCTTCCTTTGGGATTTCTCCTCCGTGACAGATCTGGTAGATGCAGCTCTGGACTGGCTTCTTTCAGAACATGCACGTATTTTTAGAGACGAAGATAAATTAGTCTGGATTCCAAGGAGTTTAGTTTTTTCTTTATGGTATACCAATATTCTAATTTGGATTTCTCTTTTTCCTCCATTTGAATCTTTTGGTATGCAGGTCTAGCTGAATACAGGTCTATTTCTAGAGACCAATTGATGGGTACAACAATGGTGTATAAAGGAGAGTTCCTGGTGCCTGATTCATGACAGAAAAGTAACTAAGAGATTACTGTGTAAAACAGAAGGGAACCAATGAGTAGTGCTACCACCTTATTTGCTGGGTCAAAGATTGTTTAACTTGTGAACCATGGCCCATTTCACACACAAACATCTAGCAACCAGGGGTTGATGTTTGCATAAATGGAAAGTTGACAAATCTTTCCACCAGACCACTCAGCCCTGCACAGCATACTATAAAGACAATACTGCAGTGAAAGGAGAATGAACTAGATCAATCTGTTCCATCTCTAATGTTATAATTCGATATAGCCACAGATAGTACCAAGAATATTTACTGGCAAGGATATATACCCTTTCCTTCCTAACTTCATATGCACCAGCAACTTCTTTCCTTGAATAAAGTATGTAATAGGCAGAAACAGTGCTAATGTAGTGTAAAGTCTTACTATATATAATGACTCAGTTCTGGGTTGCACTATGTCAGAACTGTGTTGCTTGTTTGCCTTTGAATAGCATACCATACAAGAGGAGTAGGATTATAATTCTACATCATTTTTAACTACAATTATGCAGTGGTATGAAAATGTTTTTATAAAGCATAAATAGCTATTTAATTGCTGTCTGAACAATTACATTGCCATTTGTGTCTTTTGGATGACAGTAATTGTATGCAGATTTGCCATGAAAAACTGGAAATCTCTAAGAGCCACTAGCAAATAGTTCTAATACAAGCAAGGGGTAATTGACTGATTTGAGCCATGTAAAAATGAAATAATGACCCCTCTATGGACAAAATTGATAAAATAGTGGTACCCATAAGTGCTGCTGCAGTTAAGGGGCTATCAGCATTTCAATTATGTTGCTATTTTCAGGAATTTAATGGTAACTAAAGATTTGCTCCAGGCTGAAATTTGACATACAAATCTTAGTCCCAGAAGCAGAATTTTAAAATACATTTTTCAAAACCTTTATGAAAGCCTTTAACTGTGTTTAATTTTAGTAGACAGTAAAATATGTAGCTATTTTAGTGCAGTAGCTAAGTAGATAAGAAGGGATGAGGAATAGCCCTGATTAGGTTTAGCATAGATCCTCTCTCTACCTACCTAATCTATATTTTATACGGTCAGCACCATGACATTTGGGCAATTATGTCAGTGTTATTAGGTATAGTCAACAGCTTTCTTAAAATAGAAAAAACTCAATCCAAAACCCAGGGCAGAGAAATTAGGTCTCTAGATTCATTTTGATATGCTCCAAATTATTCCAAACAAATAATACTTTTCACAATTGTGAATAATTATAATTGCAACGTTAAAATAAATTGGGTTGAGTAGCAATAGAATTAGTATGTCCTTTGTCTCTTTTGCTACCACATTTCTAAATCTTACATAAATATATAAACATTAATTCTAAGCATGTATATGTGGATCACATTTTGCTGTGATTACACAAAATTAAATACCACTTCCCAAACATGTGGAACAGAAGTCCTAAATACAGCCTATATTTCATTGAGCTGATGACCAGAAGGGATGGTTAGATCTAGCTTGTACTGTACATCCCAGGCCATTACATTTCACCCAGATACCCCTACAATGAGGGGTTAGATTCGAGAAGTCCTGAGGAAACGAAACTATTGTGTGCCACTGACAGAACAGAACAGGAGAGAGACCAAGGTGCCACCAATGACTGCAGCCCATGCAATGGCAGGGTATTGATTAGGTGAGGTTGCCCAGATCTCAACAGGCAAACCACACTCAATGGTGCAGATGAAGGTGAAACCCCCCCCCCCCACACACACACACACAGACACACGGTCCCTGTCAATCTGATCTGGGGAGAAATTTCTTCCTGGCACCAAATGTGTTAACAGTTTGACCCTGAGCATGTAGAGCTTCCCAAATCAACACAGTTCCAGGAAATTATCTTAAAGAAGCTTTTAATATGAACATTTTGTAGGCAATTGTGTTAAAAAAGTACAGATCTAAAGAACAATTTTCTATATCTAAGCTCCCAAACATTGGATTAAAAATTATAGGGCAGATCCTCAGGTGGTGCAAACAGCCATAGCTTCATTGCAATGATAGGAGATATGCCAATTTACACCAGCCGTGGGGCTGACCTGGGGATTGTTTGTAATGCCAGTTAAAATAAAATTTTGCAGATTCTTAAAAATAATGTTTAAGAGCCATCAAGTTCCTTCAGCAGTTTTATGCCTATAAATAGATAAAAACATAGGCACATAGTACTTTTTAAATGTTTGTCTAACTTTCTGGAGCAGTCTAGTCTAAGTTCTTCATCTCCTTCAGTCTCATGCACACTGAGGAAATGGAAGTGCATGCCTTGTAATACAGTATTTACCCTAGTGCTGCATATATCAAATATCCACTATCAGCTCCTCTATGTTTGCATTACCTTGCAGCACCACAATTAGCTGATAATTAGTTATCATTTTTGGTACAGTGTCATCACCAGTCTCCATTATTGTAACTGGCTGTTAATTGGGCTACCCTTGAAATACTGAAACTGCAGTAGCTGTCTATCTGCTTCTCTGCCTAGCATTGACCACCATACACTGGATGCTGGAAGCCTTTCATTCTCAGGCATGAGCCTTCCCTCTTACTACTGTAAACGATGCAAACAAGAACTCCACACTTATGCCCTGATTCAGCATACTAATTCGGCAAAGCACTTAAATTCACTTTTACAAAAATGTAAACTGAAGTCAATGGGACTTAAGGCCATTCTTAAAGAAAAGCAAATGCCTTAGTGCTTCCCTGAATCAGGTTCTTACTTCTGTATTAGTGCATCACAGGAGTCCATGTGCGATATGCAACCTAGTTGCCACTAAAGTTATGTTTTCTAATTAGGGACTTTTCAGGAATTACAATATTTCACAGCCCTCAATGGAACATAAAACTTTGTTATGACCACACTGTCCAATGGAACTTGAAGTTGGATCTTCAGTTCCACTGTGTATGGGACCTGGAGCAATAGTGCCAGGAGAGCTAGGGTACAGAATTTGTAGGTAGCATTCACATTCCAGTTCTGAGAGGATATCCACACAGAGCACTTGTTATCTGAAGGAGATTTTAAAAAGGAGACAAACTTCTGCGCAAAGTCTGCTTCATCCAATTTCATACCTCAATTCTTTACAAACGTAGGGAGAATTAAACTTGGCTACGCCTCTGACTTAGCAGGACACACAGGGTGCATGTAAAACGGCATCACTGAAGGAGAGATTTATCAATAGGAGACTATGGCATTAGGCCAGCCCCTTTCCCATGGGCTGACATTCTGTATTGCCATTCTGGAGACCCAGCTAACTAAGGAGCAGAGCTAAAGGACTCTAAGAGCATCTGGTGAAGTGTCATTTACCAGGATGGCATCAGTGTCACAGGAACCTCGACTGAGCAAGGGTGTAAAGCAGAAAAACAAGGGGAAATCCTCAGAGCTTAAAATCACACAACACTCTCAAAAGCAGCTGTGCAGAACTGCTGAATATAGATGCTCTATACAGGAAGATCTTTTCTAGGTTGGAAAATACAATAAGGTATAAAGTTTACTTAGAGCCACCTGAGCAATATTGACCTCATCCCTGAAGCTGCTGGGACAGTTCTGCAGCCTTGTGAGCAAGCCTCCCCTCCACACCCTGCCCCCAGCCTTTTTGCAACCACATCAGTAACATCCAGCAGATTTCTACAGATCTCCTGGTGTCCAGTTGCACCAAAACTGCTGAGTCTCCTGTTTCTTGTTGCAGCCTTCTGAGAGGGGAGAGATAGCTCAGTGGTTTGAGCATTGGCCTGCTAAACCCAGGGTTGGGAGTTCAATCCTTGAGGGGGCCACTTAGGGATCTGGGGCAAAATTGGTCCTGCTAGTGAAGGCAGGGGGCTGGACTCGATGACCCTTCGGGGTCCCTTCCAGCTCTATGAGGTAGGTATATCTCCATAGAAAAAAAAAAGATGAAGTGCTCTCCTTACTCAGGCCCAGTCTTTTATTCCTTCAGCAGTAGTGTTAGACTCATGGCAGCCTCCCTGTTAGTATTGAAACTGGCTCCTTACATCCACTCTCAACCCTTGGAAACTAAGGTTGAGCCAGCCGCAATCCCTCTTTACAGTACTCCACAATGATTTCATAACTTAGCTTTGGGAAGGAAACTTTCATGCCCAGTCTAGGCAAAAGCGTGACCTTGTTTTTCTTTAAGACTTTGGGCAAAAACTATTTTAGCCACTTGCATTAGTGAAGTGTACAATAAAGTGTCACAGCACTGCCTCTATTCCTGAGATGGTTAGTGAGCTTTCACAGGTGGAATGACACCTAATCAAATTACAAATATTGTAAAGGTCAGTGTTGCATAAGAGCCAGCTGTAATTCTCAGAATATGTTAGGCATTAACATTTCCACACTTTCTGCGACAAAAATAGCAACACGAATTGTTAATGGCACAACTTAAATTCATGCCCATAAAATTTAATAATTTTGGACACAGCGCTTACCCAATCTATTCTTGTCACACCCTTAATATTGCAATGTCACAGGTCTCCTTGAACTCAACATCCGAGAATTATATGCTGAGAGAGCTCAGTGCTGCAAATCTGAGAATCTACAAGGAGAGGACATTTTGAATTATTCATGGATAGTTTGCATTCAAGGGCAGCCCTTTTCCCATGCAGCTTTTCTGTGCAGCTTTAAGCCATATGAGCAAAGAGAATGAAACAAAAGTATTGCCAGAGGAGCCTATGCTGACTTTACTCGAATTTTCAATATGCTAAGTTCATTTGTACCACAGTCTTCCGTAACGCATTCTGCAAAAATAGTATCAGAGGGGTAGCCGTGTTAGTCTGGATCTGTAAAAAGCGACAAAGTCCCGTGGCACCGTATAGAGTAACAAACGTATTGGAGCATAAGCTTTCGTGGGTGAATACCCACTTCGTCAGACGGATGTAGTGGAAATTTCCAGAGTCAGGTATAAATGTGCAGGCAAGAATAAGTCTAAAAATAACGAGGTTAGTTCAATCAGGGAGGATGAGACACCCTAGAGAACACCCCTAGCAGTTGAGGTGTGAACACCAAGAGAGGAGAAACTGGCTAGCCAACTACAAAAGCATTCAGTCTTTGTTTAATCCTGAGCTGATGGTGTCAAATTTGCAAATGAACTGAAGTTCAGACACCACGGTACAAATAAGTGACGGTCACGTTACCACCACCCTATACCAAAAACTCACGACCTCTATGTCTACCTTCATGCCTCCAGCTTCCATCCTGGACACACACGATCCATTATCTACAGCCAAGCGCTGAGGTACAACTGCATTTGCTCCAACCCCTCAGACAGAGACCAACACCTACAAGATCTTCACCAAGCATTCTCAAAACTACGATACCCGCACGAGGAAGTAAGGAACCAAATCAACAGAGCCAGACATGTACCCAGAAGCCTCCTGCTGCAAGACAAGCCCAAGAAACCAACAGAACTCCACTGGCCATTGCCTACAGTCCTCAGCTAAAGCCTCTCCAATGCATCCGTGATCTACAACCCATCCTGGACAACGATCCCTCACTTTCACAGGCCTTGGGAGGCAGGCCAGTCCTAGCCCACAGACAACCTGCCAACCTTAAGCATATTCTCGCCAGCAACCACACACACCGCACCATAGTAACTCTAATTCAGGAACCAATCCATGCAACAAACCTTGATGCCAACTCTGCCCACATATTTACACCAGCGACACCATCACAGGACCTAACCAGATCAGCCACAACATCACCCGTTCATTCACCTGCACGTCCACCAATATAATCTAAACCATCATGTGCCAGCAATGCCCCCTCGGCTATGTACATTGACCAAACTGGACAAACCCTACGTAAAAGGATAAACGGACACAAGTAATTAGGAATGGCAATATACAAAAACCTGTACGAGAACACTTCAACCTCCCTGGACACAATAGCACATTTAAAGGTTGTCATCCTACAGCAAAAAAACTTCAGTACCAGACTCCAAAGAAAAACTGCTGAACTTCAGTTCATTTGCAAATTTGACACCACCAGCTCAGGATTAAACAAAGACTGAATGGCTAGCCAACTACAAAAGCAGTTTCTCCTTCCTTGGTGTTCACACCTCAACTGCTAGAAGAGGGCCTCATCCTCCCTGATTGAACTAACCTTGTTCTCTCTAGACCGATTCTTGGCTTTATACCTGCCTCTGGAAATTTCCACTACATGCGTCTGACGAAGTGGGTATTCAACCACAAAAGCTTATGCTACAATACATCTGTTAACAGGGGCGGATTAATAATTTTGCCACCCCTAGGCCCAGAAATAATTGCCGCCCCTGGCCCCGCCCCGACTCCACCCCTTCCCCAAAGTCCCGCCCTAACTCCGCCCCCTGTGCCCCTATTGGATCCCTTCCCCAAATCCCCGCCTCTTCCCCAGCACGCAGTGTTCCCCCTCCTCCCCGACCAGCGAAACAGCTGCAGAGAAGTTCCCCTGCTCCAGCTCGCCTCCTCCACGAGCGAGCCGCCGCTTCCTGTTTCTCTCCCCTTCCTCCCTGCTCAGCGAAACAGCTGTTTCGCGGCGCAAGTGCTGGGAAGGAGGGGAGAGAAACAGGAAGCGGCGGCGCGCTCGTGGAGGAGGCGAGCTGGAGCAGGGGAACTTCTCCAGGGGTGCTCAAATTTGCCGCCCCTGCAAATTTGTCGGCCTAGGCGATAATACGCCGCTGTCTGTTAATCTATAAGGTACCACTAGACTCTTTGTTGCTCTGCAAGAATAGGGTCCAATACCGCACCCTGATCTGCCTCAGCAGACTACTAATTACTGAGTCCCACTGACTTCAGCAAGGTGCTGTGCAGGTTTAGGGTCCTGCCCAGTCGCCTCAGCTTTCAGGTTCAAGGCCTTAAAAAGAAAACCCCACTAAACTGCAGTCTGTGTGTGAAGTGTAGCATTCATTGGGCCATAACTCAGTGAAAAGCCAGTCAAAACCAATTTTCACCACAACTTGTAAAGTCGCATCTGCCACAGGAAGGACTTAGCAAATGTTACCATTCAACCTTTAGCAGCTTGGGTTACAGAGCTGTTAAAAAAACAGCAAGAAAATTGATATACTGGCAAAAGTGCATGTTAATTTTCTTCTGCTACTCAAATAACAGCACTGTTTCTGCTCAAAATCTCCCATAAATTCATCTTGAGGCATAGACCACACTGGGAAAAATCTCAGCCCACTAGTTAAAACCTTTGGAAATTCATAAGCAGAGGAAAACAAGGGGTTAGAACAAATAGGGCACTTTAACTAGAGGTCTTGCTGCTGCTCCCTCTGAAAGATTATTTTGCCATAATTTAGTTTTAGTAACCCATGTTGGCTGTTGTAAAATGGACTTGTATGCCATTACTTGTGCTATTTTTCTATGCTTAGGAAAGCTGTTTTCTATGTATATGCCTTGAAATCTGTTAATCAAATCTGTCCAGAACAAATCACATACTTAGGAATACAATATCATTTTACTCCATATAGCAAAAAGACTAACCATATCAACTTTGTAGTCTGATGTAAGGAAGATATAATTGAAGTCTGTTCCCTAACTTAATTAAAGTAAAAGTTACTAGTGGAAAACCTATTGCAAAATAAATCTATCAGCTTGGGTGTACAAAGATGTAATTTGCTTTCTGACAGACCACTAGCATATTGGAGGCAATCAAATGCAACAATTTCAAAAGGCTATTACAGACTCAGTTGAAAAAGGATTGAGAAATAGATTTTTGATTTACATTTTCCAGGGTTTATTAAAAATAAAATACAACCAGAAACTATTATTTTTCTCTGTCACTTGAAAGTATTCTCGGGGTCACGAATAATCTGAGCTGATCCTTTCCCTTTTCTTTGTCAATATATGCAACTTAGAATGCTTAACTAAACAATAGGGAATAATACTTTCTTTTATGAATTTCATTGAATGTACAGTCACAGCTGCATAATTCACATTAGCTCCATATTTGCTGTTGCTGCAATGGGCTGGAGTTGAAAAAACCCTAACATTGAAATTCCTTAAAAGGATGCCATTTAGTTAGAATCAAACTCTCTCCATCATCTCAAATGACCTTACATCACAACGTCTTTTCCCTCCTGCAAAAGACAGCCACAGCCCTTACTGCTGTATCAAGGTTCGTGCTTTGTGAAAGTGGAGACAATTTTTCATTACGCTTTTCGAATTATGGTGGGAATAATCAGTCTGCTATGCGCATTTGACTCAGCTGAGCTAGCAGTTCAGCGCCATCCCCAGAAGATTTTTCTCTCAGCACACACCTGTCAACTACATTTCTTCATTCATATGTACTACGTTGCACAACTGTGTTTATGTCAGGGCACTCTGGGTAAGTCTAGGAAGCCGTCTCATTCCACTCAGCTGCTGGTGTTAGCCCAGAGGACTGGCGTATTTTTCCAGATATCATTCACTGCCCAACCCTTCAAGATGCTGGGGGTTTCCAAGCCAACCTCAGACGACATCAGCCCTGCTGGGCTTTTCCAAATATAGACCTGCCTCTTGGTTCAGTATTCTGTATGCTCTCACTTTCTTACTTTGGGCTGAGTGTTGTCTGACCCAACGTTCAATATAGTCCTTTGAAGTTCATAACACTTTCTATGGCACATAACAAACAAACTTTATATTTAATACAATGGACTCCAAGTATACTTAAACTTAATTCAATAAGTTTGTTGGAGGACACTGAAGACATTTGCCATATATGTCCTAATCAGTTTGATTCCTACTGTGTTTTGGGAAACAGGACTTTGTACAATCTTTGTAAATAAACAGGACTGCATCAAAGGACACTTGACCCCCCTCATTATTTTTTTCCTACCAATGGAAACAAACTAGGCCCCAAACTTTGGCCATTGCTTGGATCAAAAAGGGGGCAATCATACAAGCTTGCACCTGTCAGGGAAAAAAGTGCTGAGCATCTGCAGCTCCCATTGACTTCAGAGGGAGTTATGGGTGCTAAGCAACTCTGAAATCAAGTTGCCTTTATTCAGGTGTTAACATCTGGATTTCAGCTAACTTTAAGCAACTACATTTGGAAATTTTGGTCCATGTTTTTAAATTGAATGTACAACTTGAGAATCCACTCAAGGATCTTTTGGTTACATGGACCTAATGAATGGTGGCACGAACAATGCAGGTCATAACCCTGGCTGACCCACAGGAGTACTCTTTAAAACAAGGATCAGTGCTCTTAAAGTATTTCCTCTGCCGCCCCCCCGCCCCCAATATATTTGGCACCCATGAGATTTCCACTACATCTCTTTCTATATGTTTTATTGCAAGAGAAGTTGGACTCTATTAATTTTGAAGTCTCCTATGTGGTTTTGAATACAATATATAATGCTATTGATGGCTCTGGATTTTAATTTTCATGCTCATGTCTTTTCCTTAGGATTTCCACTTATGATTCTAGGCCTAGATTTATAAAGATGCTTAGACATTGCTTCACTCAACATTGCATGGCCGAAGGCCAGGATTTTTAAAGGTATTGGGAATAAAAAAGTCTAAGGGATTTAAGACTCAAAGTGGCTAGGTCACTTTTGAAAATGGGACTTAGCCTCTGGAAATCACTTAGGCCCAGATCCTCAAAAGTATCTAGGAATGCAACTCCTATTGATTTCAGTGGGCATTAGGTGCCTAAATACATTTGAAGATATGGGCCTTAGTCTTTATAGCAGTGAGTGGGAAAATGCCTATTTTTAAAAAATGTGGGCCTGTAACACGGTGCTGGATAGGAGAAACAAGCCAGGCCTGTTAGCCCTGTTCCAGAGGAAGAAGGGTATTAGTTGGGCTGGCTGAAGGGCCACGCCCTAATTACCAGAGTGGATCCACCTGCAGGCCTGGGTAGCCAGCCTGCCCTATAAAGCTGGCTAAGAGACAGGAAGCAGGGGGAGACAGGAAAGGGAGGAGTGTGGGAAGGAAATCCTGCCTATAACGTAGAATGGTTTGCATGGAAAGAAGCCAGCACTCATGCTTCACTGGCTGGGGAGCTAGTAGTCTCCCAGAGTGTTGGTCTCTGTAAATAGTAGGTGGTGGGAACGGACACAAACAATAAAATTACACGGGTGCTGCACTTCAGTTCTTCTGACCGTTTGTGGAGGGGCAGGGAGCAGGCGCTGCTACAGGGCCCTAGTGCTTAGCAACCTTATCTGTCATGTAATGCTCAGTTGTAAGTCTGAATAGAATATAAAATTCTGTCAGCGGACCCATGTTCAGCTCACTGAAGACCATATTAGACCAGCATCTATCTAATGGTCCATTAAAATCTTAAAACTCCGTGTGACAGTAATTCCATATTCTGGGGATTGATTTCCCCCATTCTGACAAGTTTTGGAGTGTGTTCCTCCTAAACATGACTGGAAAAATACTGTAATAGGATAACAAAAGAATTTGAAGGCAGCAAGAGCTAATGCATTGAGAGCATGTTTTTCCTTTTTTTTTTTTTTTTTTTTTAAGGCCAAAAGATTTGTATCCTCTAGTCTGCTCTCTTGTATAACAAATCAGAGAATCTCATTGAGTAATTTCTGTTTGCACTATAGCATATGTATACACCTTGCAGAGGGTGCCACAGCTCCAGGATAACCTCTCCAGGTGGAGGGCACCCACTTAAGACTGCCACCTCTCGCGCATGTGCTCCACTGAGCGGTGTTTTAAGACTGCACAGTCCCTTGCCCTACACTGGGATATCCCATCTGCTCAACAGCCAGCACCTGTTATTTGCTTCCTCTTCCAGCAGTTACAAGTTATCACACAGCTCTGTCCAAGAAAGCTCACTTAACCTTAAGGTAAAAGCATTCCAGAGAAAACCCAATAAACACAGATTTAAACACACACTAAAAACATATCAGGAGTCACCCATCAGTCTTAGGGGCTCTACTAGGCCAAAGTCTTTCCAACCCTTCCACATGGGTCAGGGACCCCTTTGGACAGAAAGTCCTGTCCATCTGCTGGATCAGAGAAAAGGCTCTATGTCCATTTAAATCCAGCCTTCCAACACTGGTAAAAGTGATCCAGGAGTTCACATTTGTTACTGGCTTGGTGAAATCTAATTCTAGAACATACCACCAGTTTGGCGTGTCCGCCCTTGTTTTGACAGTCTGCCCTGAGATGTTCACTGCAAGCCTCTCCAGGGGGTGGTACCTCTCAAGAGGTAATTACAACATATGAGATTCACCTTAATCACCCCCCACTGTTTCTGATTCCCTGGAGAAACTGTGGTAATCCTCCCCACTGGAGTTTCTTACAATCCCTGGCCCACAGTAATACACAAGATTAATATAGTATAGTCCCAATAAATATTGCATGAGGGAATTCCAGGAAATGAGCCAATTCTATTATGCTTTCATGGGCAAATCCCTTCTGGCCAATCTTCACTCTGCACAGAAACCCAGGAAGAAGGGTGGGAAAGTTGGCTTGTCGCTTTTCACTTCTGCAATGCTGGAAATATCTGGGGGCTGAAACACCCCGGTGTAATTTAGAGCAGCCACAAAGATGTTCTAAACTATGCTAGCTAGAATGCTTCCCCAGGGATTGTTCCACTGGTTGGGAATTGCCAGAATCATTTGTGCTTCAGCTCACCTTGCCTGCACCACACCCCATTGTATCCTTCCCCATGACAGATGTACACCTTTTAGTCACAAGTTTTACAATTCCTGGGATTCCTCCCTACATCAGAGAAATGCCTGGCTGCCCTCTCTGGCAGGTTCAGCAGCACAAAGCAGTCAGTGTCTGACCCTGAATGACTCGTTTGTTATTACTGCATCCTGTGTACAGAATACCTCAGGCAATCAGAGCCAAAGAAGGGGTCTGATGCATTCTGAAATGCTTTTATTTAAGAAGAGCTGAGGCCCAGACTCCCTGAATGCAAGTGCTAATCTGAGTAACTTGTATCTACAGCTACTTCATCAGTGCCCACAGACTGTTGGAAGTACAAGAACTAAGATCAGCAAAGAATCCTGTGGCACCTTATAGACTAACAGACGTTTTGCAGCATGAGCTTTCGTGGGTGAATACCCACTTCTTCGGATGCAAGTAGTGGAAATTTCCAGGGGCAGGTATATATATGCAAGCAAGAAGCAAGCTAGAGATAACGAGGTTAGTTCAATCAGGGAGGATGAGGCCCTGTTCTAGCAGTAGAGGTGTGAAAACCAAGGGAGGAGAAACTGGTTCTGTAGTTGGCAAGCCATTCACAGTCTTTGTTTAATCCTGAGCTGATGGTGTCAAATTTGCAGATGAACTGAAGCTCAGCAGTTTCTCTTTGAAGTCTGGTCCTGAAGTTTTTTTGCTNACATTTAGACAAGAGACTGCCAATGGAGCATTCTGTAAGCACACTAATTCAAGTCCTCAATCCAATGTTGTGGAGATTAACAAATGCATTGCAGAACTGGAGACCACATTCATTTCTGATCAGGGATATATTTTAAATGATCATTTTCTTTTAACTGCTCTTTCTTTATGAACCTTGTAGATCATCCATCTTCTTGATACAAATTCATCCTGCTCTGCTGGCCATCATAAATGTGCTCTTGTAGATGAGTTTACAGGATGAACAAAAAAAAAACCATATGGTACTGAATAGTGTAGAAAACAGCATATTGATTCCAAGGGAAAATTGACATTAGTGCAACGCGGCATATGGGAAACAAAGAAATCAGGGCAAATTCATGTGCATAATTTTTAATTTTGACAAGCCCAATTTTCTTCCCCTTCCCCACACACATATGCCCACATGGCATTTGGACATATGCAGTAGGATTAAGTTCATGGGAAATATATCTTAGAAATTACTTTTGTTAAATGTTTACCAAATAAGTGGCATTTCCATGTAAAGTATCTGGATCCAGATTTACCAAAGTGGCAGTTTTGTGAATATTGAAAAACACTTGGGGGGTAACTCAGGGTCATTTGGGGTTCTTGATGGCCAAGGGTGAGCCAGGAAATCAGCAGTCCTGGCAGGAGACACACTTATTATCTGGTTTCAGAGTTGCAGCCGTGTTAGTCTGTATTCGCAAAAAGAACAGGAGTACTTGTGGCACCTTAGAGACTAACAAATTTATTTGAGCATAAGCTTTTTGGGCTATAGTCGACTTCATCGAATGCATGTAGCCCACGAAAGCTTATGCTCAAATAAATTTGTTAGTCTCTAAGGTGCCACAAGTACTCCTGTACTTATTATCTGGGCTTTCTCCACTGTATCTGGGCTGTTCTCGGCAGATATGCCCTGTTGTTAGGGCTGGGAAAAAATTTCAAAGTCTTATTTATATAGCTACCATGGCAGTAGCTTAGAGTATCTCAGCTTTATGTGCAAACACTAGATAAGAACTGACTATCACCTGGAATGATGATTTGACTCAGTCTAAACAGCAGTACTTGGAGTGCAATAAACAGAGGCATTTTAGGCTTAGCAAACTACTGCCCAGTTTCATCTGATGTGCTAGCAGTTCTTTATTTCTCTGGTTTTAGGCAGGTGAAGTTCAAGAGCAGCGAAGAAAAAATGCAACCCCGTGTTTCTCAATAAGCCGTGAGACAAAAACATCTTCTAGAATGAATATCGGATGTAGCCCAAACCAGCCGCCAAAGTTCTCCAGTTATACATTATGCAGGAATCTCAGACCTTGTACATGCCACTGGATTGAAGGGCAGAGTTACAGGATGGCTCTAAGGGCTGGTCCACACTAGGGGCAGGGATCGAAATAAGATATGCGACTTCAGCTACGAGAATAGCGTAGCTGAAGTCAAAGTATCTTATTTCGAATTTGGCGCGCTTACCTCGCGTCCTCGCAGNTGATAGCTTGTATTCCATCTGTGTGTGGGATGTTTGTGTAGAGAGCCTCTATATCCATGGTGGCTAGGATAGTGTTTTCTGGGAGGTCACCAATGCATTGTAGTTTCCTCAGGAAATCAGTGGGGTCAGAGATAGCTGGGAGTGCTGGTGGCGTAGGGTCTGAGTAGACAGTCCACATATCCAGACAGTCCTTCAGTGAGAGTGCCAATGCCCGAGATGATGGGGCGTCCAGGATTTCCGGGTTTGTGGATCTTGGGTAGTAGATAGAATAACCCCGGTCGGGGCTCTAAGGGTATATGTTGATTTGTTCCGGTGTTAGGCTAGGTCCACACTACCCGCCCGGATCGGCGGGTAGCCATCGATGTAGCGGGGATCGATCTATCGCGTCTCGTCTGGACGCGATACATCGATCCCCGAACGCGCTCACATCGACTCCGTAACTCCAGCAGGGCGAGCGGAGTTCGCGGAGTCGACGTGGGAGCCGCGGACGTCGATCCCGCGCTGCGAGGACGCGAGGTAAGCGCGCCAAATTCGAAATAAGATAGCGTAGCTGAAGTCAAAGTATTCTCGTAGCTGAAGTCGCGTATCTTATTTCGATCCCCGCCCCTAGTGTGGACCAGCCCTTAGTGTAGGGAGTGTCCTGAGTAGATGATGCAGTTTCTTAGTGTATTCCTCAGTGGGATCTGAGGGAAGTGGCCTGTAGAATTTGGTATTGGAGAGTTGTCTGGCGGCCTCCTTTTGGTAGTCAGACCCGCCAGACAACTCTCATTGGAGACAACTCCAATACCAAATTCTACAGGCCACTTCCCTCAGATCCCACTGAGGAATACACTAAGAAACTGCATCATCTACTCAGGACACTCCCTACACTAAGGGCTGGTCCACACTAGGGGCGGGGATCGAAATAAGATACGCGACTTCAGCTACGAGAATACTTTGACTTCAGCTACGCTATCTTATTTCGAATTTGGCGCGCTTACCTCGCGTCCTCGCAGCGCGGGATCGACGTCCGCGGCTCCCACGTCGACTCCGCGAACTCCGCTCGCCCTGCTGGAGTTACGGAGTCGATGTGAGCGCGTTCGGGGATCGATGTATCGCGTCCAGACGAGACGCGATAGATCGATCCCCGCTACATCGATGGCTACCCGCCGATCCGGGCGGGTAGTGTGGACCTAGCCTAANCTGGACAGTCTCTAAGGAAAAGGATAAATGGACACAAATCAGATATTAGGAATGGCAATATACAAAAACCTGTAGGAGAACACTTCAACCTCCCTGGACACACAATAGCAGATGTTAGGGTCACCGTCCTGCAGCAAAAAAACTTCAGGACCAGACTCCAAAGAGAAACTGCTGAGCTTCAGTTCATCTGCAAATTTGACACCATCAGCTCAGGATTAAACAAAGACTGTGAATGGCTTGCCAACTACAGAACCAGTTTCTCCTCCCTTGGTTTTCACACCTCTACTGCTAGAACAGGGCCTCATCCCCTGATTGAACTAACCTCGTTATCTCTAGCTTGCTTCTTGCTTGCATATATATACCTGCCCCTGGAAATTTCCACTACTTGCATCCGAAGAAGTGGGTATTCACCCACCAAAGCTCATGCTGCAAAACGTCTGTTAGTCTATAAGGTGCCACAGGATTCTTTGCTGCTTTTACAGATCCAGACTAACACGGCTACCCCTCTGATGTTTAACTACTAAGATATGCTCCTGCAATTCGATTGCAGACTCAGTTTGCTCCTGCAAAAGAAAGGTTGCTGTAACTAATAGATAGAGTCCCTTTGATTTTTTCATATATATAATGCATCTCTGACTAAACTGAATATTGGATGAGGGTTTTTGTGGGGGGGTTTAAACTACAATATAGGAAACTGACCTAGAAAGTAATGTAAAACATTTTGCTAACCTTACTTAGCAGAAAGCTAATAAGCCACCTGAAAGTAATTCAGAAAGCCAGCAAACACAGTTATCTGCCTGTTTTTCAATATCCTTTTATACTTTTACATTCTCTCCACTTCTGTATATGCTGCAACCAATTTGTCTTGGGTTAAATCAGATTTTCTAGTGTTTCTATTAAAGATCATAACAAGAACATCAAGAGGAATTGGAGGACTATGTAGAACTCTTAAAGGCTGAAGTTCTTATAAGATTTCACCACCTTTGTTAGCTTTGGTTTTAAAAGGAAAAGCAGATTAAACTTTATTTTGAAACTTAGTTAATTACCTGAGATAAATACAAAGTAATGTTATAATACATGTATATACTATTCATATAATTAAGACTTCAGTGAAGCGGGCTAGATCACTTAAGTGTTCTTTGCTTTCCTCCCGGATACACCTTTTTAAAAAACACATTGATCCTCCAGAGATAGAGACAAGGGGCAGTCTGAAGTCTGGTTTGTACCTTGGAGACCTGAAACGTCTTTTCCATCTCTAATTTCTCTGACATCCAGAAAACCCTGTAAACATTGCTGCTGAATTGACCAACTGCAAAATAGTTAACCATGTTGGCATTTAGATTATCAGACTTCAGACATGCGCTTAATAAAAAAAAAAAAAGAGGAGAATGAGGCTGTGATGTCACCATTATTAAGGAGGAAAAGCCAACCTCTGAGTTCCAAAGCAGACAGCTCTCTTGATTTAAGTAGGCCATGTCACTGAAAAAAATATAGTTTGTATAAGTGGATTGTGGAAATGAAAACAAAAAAGTGTAAACTAACTATGTAATAGTAATAAGTAAATTAAAAATGTTAATGCATGGATATAGTTGGTTGAGTTCTAATGGTCCATTAAGTTCCTCAGGTGGACCAGTATGACTGTTTTGCACAGAACTTATCTTCGGGGGGGGGGGGGGGGGGGGGGAGAGAGACACTGCAGAGAACCCTTCCCTGTTTCTACACCTATACAGGCTATAGAATTCCATATTTTGTAGTTCCTGAGTGTCAGGAGGACTGGGAGAGTCACAGCATTGTCAGTGGTGTCAGAGGCCTCAAAGGAGGTGAGGCAAAGATAACTGCATCTCTTCCTATGAACTTGGGGTTACTACTTCATGGTGCATCTGTTGTGGTGTTCATTGCAGCTGTACAATTGTTTTTCTTCTGCTTGGATCTCCTGCTCCTCCACTGTATAAAATATATCCTCTGCCGTCCTGCCACTTTTACCCACAGCTCCACGGCCTCTGATAGAAAAGCTGGGATGAGGCAATTTGGGTGCTGGTGAAGTCCTTCTACTGTTCCATTAGGTCACAGATTGGAGAGGATTGCTGACATGTCTTGAGTGACCTTAGATTGGGGGAAGTGGGACGGGGAGGGAGGGAGGCAAGGCAACAAACAATGCCATGAAAGCTTATCAGTGAGTCTTTGACCATCTCAGTGGCTGGCATCCAACTGAGCCTTCAGCATCCCGACAGCTTACGCACCCACCCATATTTTCAAAGAACAAGCATCTTCCGCCGTGAAAACTCCTCTCTCTGACCACCCAAGTCCACCCCAGTGTGCTCAAAGGTGGCACCTTGACAGCAGTTTGTCATTTTGGTCATAGTTTTTTTAGCAATGATTATGTGGAAGCTTTTGAAAAAAAAATGGAGACGTTTTGATTTAAAAAAATAAAACTCTGGTTTTCTCTTTTATTTCCACCTAAAAGTCTTTCGTCTTCTATTCCACCAGGATATTTCCTAATTTCTCTCCACTCTTTTTAATGCAGCAAAAAAATCCTTCTGGCTGCCCATTTTAATTAGCATAATTCGCCCCCACACTTTTTTTTTAAGACGCTATATTTTTCAATCATTTCTGGCATTTACTGACTCTGCACCAAAACCAATGGCCCACATTTGAGTTCAGTAAGCCTCCGGTGCTCCTGCACAAGCATTAAATGAATCATCACAGGAATTACAATTACTGTACACTGTATCTCTAAAGGGCCATTGAGATTTATTCCCATGTTCTCCAGGATTCTGCTGTGAGCAATTGGGGAGAGAGATCATGTGGCTGATTTGTTGCTGAGAACATGCACTTTCCTCTACTAAAATTGTTTTCACTCCATTTAATTATCTAGTATTCTTTCTCCGTATTTGTCTCTCTGGTACCTAGGTGGCATCCATCTTGGACCATAGAGTTTGTAATTTATAAATCTTAATATTTTGATTTGATGGAGTATTGGCATAAGGAAAAAGACAGGTTCCTTTCCCTAAAGAATACTCACTATTCCAGTAGTTCATTTCTATTTGATCTATGCACAGCAATTCATATTTTAAAAAGCCCCAAAGTGATTTAGGAGCTGGGTCTTAGATGATTGTGAAAATTTCACCCAAACATCATTTCCTTTAAAGTTCCTCAAACCAATATAGTTCTCTGATAGTTAAGTCAAGGGACTGGTTATATTCAATGCTACAGTCCTCAGGAGGTCTTAGTTTGTAATAACTAGAGAAGTAGTTCATGTATAGTCAGGGTTTCTCATCCAGGGAGGAATACTAGACTGACTTGAAGGTTACCCATCTGTGAATGCCAAAAACAATAGCAGCTATTGAAAAAATATGTAGAAGTGCAATCCTTCAACTGACATGATCTTTACACATAGTGACTGAGAAAATGGTGTGTTATGTTAAATGGCACTGGATTTAGAGCAAGATCCTCAGCTGTTGCAAATTGTCCTAGTGCAATTGAAACCACTGGAAATACTGATTTGCACCTGCTGAAGAAAAAGTATGTAGTTTTTCTAAGAGGCTACAATATGCCAGATGCTCATGGGCTAGCAAAGCTACAAACTTTGGATGGCATATTGACAGAGTGACAGCAAACTGGATGTACTGATTTATAACCCAGTCTTTCTACTCTGATTTTCCAAACTATATAGAAACAACCACTAATGATGTTTTGGAGAGCTAGTTGGGAGTGCAGAACTATGAGAGCACCTCAAGCTATATCTGTCCAGTGGATTTTATGACCAGAATAGTCATCACTGAGTAAAATTCATCCTGCCACAAAGGTGTCCTGGCATATCACCTCAAGATCACAATTCCTCAGAGACCAAAGTATTGCTAGAGAACAAATGCATACTTAACACCAGATGGCCCAGCTACCCATGTTTGGAACACAGAGAACCATAAAATTTATCCTGGAAGCAAAGGCTCAGGGACACTACTTCAGTCACAGGCCAAGGCTGGGTTAATGCTGAAAATTTCACAGGTCATCTGCTGAGAGAACTCTGGTGGGAGTCCAGAATATTTTGCCTGTAGCAGAATTGTTGGAGAGCAGTAAGGCAGTAACTTGCAGAGAATGAAGTTCATGAAATACTGAGTCCCAAATAAGGACTGAAAGAAATGTTTTTTTTTATTACTGTGGTGTATTCTGGGATATTTCTGGCCAAAGAAAGGGTAGATGGCTTGATGAGCAGTAGCAGTGGAATTGGAGAAGCATATTTCACTCCCCCACACCCCAACTCTCAATTACATTGGGAAAGGAAAGTGTGGGAAATACCTTGAATGTACAAGGCTGACATTGGATGTAGGTGGTGGGTGACAATAGCTGGACTACTAGTAAGCCAAAAAACCCACACAAGAAGGAACAGATCAGCTGCCTGGACCACTGGAAGGGGAGAGGATGGATGCCTGAAAGCTTTGGGAGAGAAGGTATAGAAGTGCTTCAAAAGAAGCCTAAAGGTATGGGTGGGGCTTGGAATTATTGTGGGGAGAATAATTCTGAAAGGCTAATCTTGGACCAGGCCTGTGGCCTAAATCTTTTCTGGCTTTGCTAGCCATTGAGTTTCAATGTAAAGGGTCTGCACAGCTCTACTCTTGATGCCTACATTTCAACATTTTCTAAAACTACTGTTGTCATACTGAGTTAGAGGAAACACTAAGTGTATTTGGTATATGGTTTTATTAGGCAGAAGCTCTATACCTAAGGGAAGGATAAGCAACGACACTAACGTACATAACCTTTGCTAGCTTAGCAAATGCTGATTTAAAAGAACTGGCTCTTAACAGCAACCCAGAATTTTCCCAAGATCTGTGATAAACTGGGAACATTTCTTAGGAATGTTACGTGTGCCTTGGTTTCCCTGTCCTATTTATTATTTTTGCCTGACAAAATGCATAGAGTTAAATCAAAGGATGCTGTAAAGAGGGGTATTAAGAAACCTGAAAGGATAAAACTATAAACACATAAGACACCCACTTCAGTACCTGTTTCAGAGAAGAACCTACCTGACACCATCCAAATTGAGATGTTTCTNGGGGGGGGGGGGGGGGGGGGGGGGGGGGGGGGGGGGGCGCGGACTCATTTGGAAGCTGACAGAAGGACACAGGGTCACACACCAAGACTGAGATACAGGTCTGCAGCCAACTAGCTGTAACTTGGTGCCCAGACAGAAGAGCAGACACCCAAGCTAAATCTTGTCTACCCAGGGGATTGAGGGGAATGCCAAGCATAGGTAAGTATATGCATATAGGTCTGGTTATATTTGAATCTACTTCTCTAAGCTCTGTGTACTGTTTGTGCAAAATAAACCATACTTGGTTTTGGAAAAACTGCTTGTGTCACAGCATACTACTACTGAACGCAGACTCCTGAAGAAAAATTCTGGCAGAGTCCAAACCCAGTTGGACCTACTGAATAATGTCGTTGGCAATTAGTGAGGAGTAGGATTGCAGGATCCCACCCCAAAGACTTGTCACTGGAAAGGGGAGCACTCAAGGGGCTGGAAGAGGGTCTCAGAAGGGACAGCCCACCCAGAGACTGTAACACTAACTTTATGCACATTCTCGTAGTTGGAACGCTATGGAGCATCTGTAGCAGAGCCATCCTGACTTCCCCAAGTAATTGTACATCAGTGATCAGTCCCTTTGAAATGCTAGATTGATATTGCCTGCTATTTCTATTTAATATTACCTCCAAATACTTCCCTTATTTAAAAAACACTGTTGTATGATACTGTAATTGCCCAAAACACTACCACTTTTCACCTTTACTGCAAAATACTGTTATACATTTTTATAAAGGCTTATTCTACTGTTGTCACAATTCACCCTCTACTTCTGTGCCAGTCTTCTCGTCAGTGTTGTCTACTTCTTCCCCTCCTCCTTTCTACTGAGACTATGATTTATGTCTTCAGTCAAACTAGTGAGTACCTGCACAAATTGGATGGCATTTCTGCTATTATTAAGCTGTACGCTCCTGTACCCACAGACACCATCCTAGATTCTGATGTATTCAATATTCACTGCACCTACAACTATTAGTGCCATTGCTTTCAATGTCACTCTATATAGCAAGGAGTTATTTTACACTGATTTTCTACTTGCTTTATATATTTATTCTGTCTACTCTAACTTACTCAAGGCAGTAGGAGGCAAGTTTTAAAACTACTCCCCCAACACCTTGGTTTTCTAGGTCTTCTTTTAACTTGGCTGCTATATGACTTATTTCTCATTTGGTTTTTATCACTCATATTTCTAATTTTATTTTTGTGCTAATTATGAAACCTATGACCTGACTTTTCCTATTTGTACACTTTGTATTACTAATTTCCCATTTATTGATTTACTGCCTCAGACCTCCTTTATAATAACCTCAGTGAGATCATTCATATAATTTGCCTTTTTTTATCTACCTCATCATTCAGATACCATCTGTTCCCTACATATACTGGAGAGGAACATATTTCTAATTTGCTTCAATGAGATCTGTTTTATTCACTGCACTCACCATGTACGTCAGTCTAAACTAATTTACTTGAGTGAAGTCACCCATATTCTCTCCACTCACATTTCACCAGTGATATACTACACAGAGGCTTGACTTTTCTGAGGTCACCTGAACTCTTTTCAATCTTAATTTACCCTACCAAGTGCCATAGGAATGGCACACAATTATTCTGTCATTATCTGATCCCCAAAAGACCACTTGATAAATGTGGGTATCATTAACGCATTCTTCATGTAATATCAAAGTAAAAGGATAATTCTAATAAGTTAATTACACACAGAAACGATAGTACAGATGAATAGATATACATGATGAAATACTACTGTTAAAATACTATTAATAAGGGACTTATATGAGTTTATATGTTCAGAAAAGAGCCTTTTGGCCAAAGCTTAGTAAACAAGTTCTGATTTGGTTTGTATATGGCACCTGGGTGAGGATACTTTTATTTTGAAAAATATGATGGTTTTGTTTGAAGAAATCCGATTGTTTCTGCAATGTGTGCGCGCACGCATGCACATACACACCCAGTAGCGGCGCCAGCTTTTTCGCCGCCCTAGGCAGCGGAAGGTCCCGCCCCCAAAATTACACCGACGACCAGGGCGCCGGCACCCCCAAATGTTTGCGCCCTAGGCGACCGCCTAGGTCGCCTAATGGGTTGCGCCAGCCCTGTACAAACCTCTTCTTTCTCAGTGAATGTCAGAGAGAGAACATGGTGGTGGTGGGGGGTAGTCTAAAGGTTTTCATCTGCATGCACTTTCAAGCCTGCATTATTCTTGAGTGAGAGCCACAAGCTGTGAGGTCATCCCAAATGAGTAACCAGCCCCTCCTCCCCAACTTCTACCAACACCACTTGCCATCATGAATTTAATTTTTGCCACATTTTAAATATAATCTTGTTCTTTAAGATTCAATATTTCTTCTTTCAAATTGTCAATGTAATATTGCCATTCATGATATTCCTAAAATCTAAACAAAAACATAGGTACCTACAATAAGGACCATGTTTTGCTGCCTGAAAGACTTTTGAATCCCAATTGAGCCCAATCAATTAAATGCATGGGTTGCATATTATCCTGTAATTAGAGATACTGGCACCTCTCACCTCTACATAATATATTATAATAATGCAAATACTCACTTGCTTATTTAATATACATTTCTCATTCTATAGTATTAAGCATATTCCTTATTATGTCTGGCATTTTACTAGACATATGAGCATCAGTATTCAACATACTTAATTATGTTACAGGTTTATGAATTAAGCAATAGGAGTTCCACTTCTGGCTCTGACACAAAGGTCTAATGTGACTTTATGGAAGACACTTCATCTCCATGTGTCTATCACCCCACTATAAAATAGAGGTAGTAATACTTGCCCTGTATAAGAGGATTCATGGGGTTATTTGTTAATATTTGTAAAGAGCTTTGAGAATCTTCAATAGAATGTGCTATAAAATTACAAAGTATTAGTACTTTTTTTTTTAAATATAGCATCTATCACCATAGCAAACATGTCCTTTAATTACAGCGATTAAGAGACAAACAAGAACCTAAAACACAATCAAAAAGCTAAACCAAATAGATGTTCTGGACATGTTCTGCAGTTCATTTGGATACCAACAGATTTCCCTTAGGAACAAATTCCAAAAGTGGAGCGCTGTTGAAATTTATTTAGATTCCAGAACCTAACTAATATTGCTTAGTCTGTCTTCACTGTACCTCACCATGGCAGCTAAGTAGAACTGGTTAAAAAAAAATGCAGAAAAATAATGTGAACATTTGGTCCAAGTTTTCTTTGTGCATTGTTAAACATCAACACAAAAAAATTAAATGAAAAATTTCAATCCAAATTTTGAAACTGCATTTTTAAGATCACTGACATACTGAACTGCACCTAGAAGTGAACACAAGCCAGTGCACGGACTATTGCACAGGTTTTAAAAGTTTTAGCTGGCCCATTTGCTCAAGAAGTAAAAAACATTGTATACAAGCTGCAATTTTGGGGTATTCGGAATTGTGCATTGTCCATACAATGCAAACAAGATTTCTCCTTCATTCTTTAGAAGTTACAGAAGAGGGCTAACTCATTGTATTCTTACCTGGAAATGTCCTTGGCATGATGTGATACAGAATTCTTGCAGAAGGATTCTAAAATTCAAGATGAGTGGAGTCTTCAAATGGACTGACACAAAGTAGTATAAATCTTCCATTAAAACATCCCAAGAGCCCAAGAACTTCAGACATATTGTGTTTGTCTAAATGACATACAGAAAATCACCAACTTTCATCTAAACATTCAAAATCTATTCCCACAGAGAACTTACGAACAGAAAGTACAGTACAGATGCTATCCAGATTCTAAAGAGCAGCTGCTGAGCCACACATGGTAAGGACTGCTGTGTTAGAAAATGTACAGTATGGTAGATGCCAGGAGTGCAGACGCATTACTGTGCCCCCATATATGGATACTACAATCATTCCAAATTCTATAATATTCCAGCTGTAATCATAACACCTGGATTTTTTTTAATCTGGCAAGCAAATTCAAGCACATTTCGAGCATAGTCACCACAGGAAATATTTCCATTAAAGACAACCTCACTCACCACCACTTTATTCCAATACACACACACAGTGCTGAAACTACTTAAATACTGTGCAGACAAATCTCAGGAAATGATTAAAGTTTCACAGTGAAGAAATGTACCAAATCAGGAAGAGAAAGGAAGAAGGCGGCACAAAAGATCCCACTTTAATAATGATTTCTTAAAAGATCAAGTTTTTCAGATATCAAAAATTTAAATGAATGAACTATGCAGATTGTTACTATAACAAAAAACCCCACACACATTTAAAATACCGAAGAGGAAGGAAGAAGGATCTTGAATTCTAAACCAGATGGCTGGAAACAAGACTTATGTTCCATATTTTGACAAATCCTACTATTGGTTGAAGCTTTAGTTTTGTAAACTGGAAAAGTCAGACATTTTGGCACTTGACAGATGTACCCAGACACTTAATGTACATATGGCACTATCAAAAGCAACCATTGTAAAATTGTGTAGCAAACAGTTACCAATTTATCAATCACATTTAGACAGTAAGACCCAAACCATGAAAAAATATAGCACTCCTGAGGCTAGATTCACTACAGGGTCTGCGCTGACGGAGACCTAAACCACATCTGACAATGCAGAAAATGCTACAAATAATCTGTTCAAACCAATGGGATATTTGTATTCTTTTCACGCTGATTAATAAAAAATATGTTTAACATTATGAGTGAGTCAGAGCTACAACACCTCCATTTACACTGTAGATTACAGATGTCTATAGTAGACAGTTGTCAACCTCTTCTAAAAATCACTTATTTTAAGATTCTTCTTTTTGCAGGGATGAAGGTGAGGATTCTCCAATGTCCTTCACTTTATTAAATATTAAAGAGGGAATTTCGTAACGTGTTTTCTGCTGCATCCCAACTGCACACAAATATGTGCATGCAAGCTACAGTATCTCAGTTATATCAAACATGCACAGATCAGTTTGTACATGGATGTAGTTACAGTATATAGATTTAAAAACATCTCCCAAATCAACTGCTCAGTTGAACACCAGTTTGGTTTCCTGCGAACTAAAATATTGAGTCTGCCCCATTATTCAAATCAGTTCCTTTAATAAAAGTACTGTAATGTTAGAAATTAATACATGCAATTTTTAAACTGTAAGTGAACATTCTTAATTTAATTTATTTACCCCAGGGCCAGATTCCAGTACTCTTAGCTACACAGTGCCATAGTTCTCTTGATCTCAGTGAGGCTGCATGAAGAGCAAGGTACCATGCTCAGTGGGTAAGGGCATTAGAACTGGCCTGAGCCCATTACCTGAGCAACCCCACTTTGTTAAATCTATGCAACACCAATGATGTCAGACACCAATTTGGCCCATTGACTTTTTGATCTGGTGCAAGAAAGGTAAGAGTGGTGGGGGAGGAAAAAATTGACTAATTCTGGCACCGAGTTCTAAGTACACTACTTGGAGCAGCTCCAGGGCTGTTCTAACATAATGCCAATTTGTAATGGCCTTTTATGGGCCATGATGACAGCAAAGAATAGCCAGAGTGCAATGCACTCCGCTTATGCGACCTCTGAGCCCTCTACTCCCCTTGCCCACTCCTGTCATCCTGTATAATGGGTAGTTCCATTATGCCAATCTCTAGGATAGAAATATTCTTCAAGATAGGCATAAACAAGCCAAATGTTACCAGACAAATTGGCCCAGTGTGGATTTTATGTATATATAAAAACTAATGTCTGACTAAGCCACAGCTCACCATTAGTGGTGGTACAGAGAGACACCAACCCCCCTGCTCCCAGATGTTTGTGCTGACAAACCAAATACCACATGACTTCAGCCATGTGACTATCCTGGCTCCAACCTCTAACGGAAGCATGACCAGTTTCCACAGATTCTGTCTGGCATTCACATAGCAGAAACATTTCAAGAATGTTTGTTCTTACACCAGTTATGCACAGAAGCAAACTTCATTGACTTCAATAGTTCCTTACACTGCTGTAAATCAAGAGTAAGAAACTTTGAAATAAGCTGTGTTGTGAAAAAAATGCATACGAAGGGCTTCACATTGATCAAAATTCATCCAACTTGCAGACAGCTAATTAGTATTTTTTTTAAACTGCTGAGTCAAAAATTGCACAAAATTACTGTATTTACTAGTAAACAAGACTCAAACTTTTGTAACATTTGTCGCATTACTGGTACAAACCACTACTAAAATTTGACAAATGTGATCAAATACTCTAGGCTGGGATTTTCAAAAAAGTCTAAAGGAGTTAGGTGCCAAAGGCCCCTGGTCTCCTTTGAAAATCCCAGCTCTCATTTAATAGCTACAAAGGTACGAAGGAAGCCAAATTTGAAGTTTCTAGCTGCAGATGTTTTTCCAGTTATCCAAGTGTAGAAGGTCATCGAGCCCTACTGTGTGGTTGAGTAGGGTCACACTATGGACAGTATTCTTTTCTACAGACATCAGTGTAATATAAAGGCACATTGCTGCTTGAGCAAGATAAAAAAAATTAAATTGCAGGAGGACACAGTATAACAAACGAGGCCCATTCCTACAAACTCTGGAAGTGGAAAACCCATACAAATAAATGGCAGTTTTCCAATGTATTCCTTCAGCTTTGTTCTTCATGTTCCTTCTTCCTCTGGTAAACAGCAGTGACTGGAATAGGAAAGATGAGGCACTGAGGACAATACAGCCATGTTCATTTTGTGTCTGACAAGAACAGTGAGTGATGCTTTACTGTATACTGTCACCAGGTGACACAGGGTAGAAGCAAGAGTTAACATCAAAGAACAAGAGAGGCAGCATGATCCAGTGGATAGGGGATTGAATTGGGAATTAAGATACTCTGATTCTATTCCTGGTTCTGCCACTGACCTGCTGTGTGACTTTGTGCAAGTCATTTCACCTCTGTGTCCTCTCCCATCTTTTATCTGCCGTGTTTATATTGAGATCTTAAGGGCAAGAATTCCCTCAATGTATGTTTGTAAGTTGCCTATACAATGGGCTCCAGATCTTAGCTGGGACCTCCAGACACCACTGTAAAAGAAATAAAAGAACTACCCCAGCTCACATCCTGTATAAAGTTAGAATAGTCTTTAGATTTATCTTTTAAGCTCTGTGTTCATATAAATTTCTGCTCAGACATTAAATTTCACAGCTACAAAAGAGAATATATGAGCCATGTCCTCTTTCTATGCTACAATGTAGCATATTAGCTTTGAATATAAAGTTGTGAAACGAATTTATTTATTCTTTTGCACACTAATAAGCTGCCTCTCCCCATGGGATTTGCTTTTTAGTGTATTCATAAATTGCAGTTCTTTTCTGCTTTAGTTTATCTCCCTTTAAGATAATTCATGAGGGCTTGCATGCTTGTGCAGCATGATCATAGATGTTTAGAGAGCTATTCATCATTTCATGCTGACTGGTCCAGCATCATTGATTGTTTTGTGAAGCAGAACATTTCTAAGGGAGGTCCATACACTTTTCAAAATAAATAAATCAAACTTTCCAAAACATCAGGACCTACTACACTTAATGTCACCAAACACAGACTGATCTGACAACCACGTATAGTCAGATTTTGAAACTCAAACACTGCACCAAAATTAGGGATTCATGTATAAAAATGTGGGTAGTTGTGATTAGCTATTTTTAAAGCTATTAAGCATCATTGTGATCACAGTTAGGCACATAGGAGTTGTGTGGTCAGAAGTGGAGCTGGTGAGTTGGTGTGCATGTGCCCCAAAGTGGGATTTTCAAAAGAGCAGAGCAGTTTCGCATGCTTGGTCTCTATTTTGCCATCAAGATTCCAGCTTCTCTGGTAGTCAGCAGAATAACCAATGATCTCCTGGGCATTGGCCACATTCCTCCATTTGCAACAGACAGTTAACTGATAACTATCCTTCTCCTTTGATAAACTGAATGAAAAAATGTATGAATCCTTTCCCCCAAAGTATTTTTGCTACAATTACCATGGACAAACTGCAACAAAAGATCCCATCCAAATCTGCACTCTAAGATCAAGCATTACCATATGATGGTAAGAACACAAACTATTATCGTTGCTGAATAACTGAATCGGCAAATAGGTGGCATGGTTAAGATGGGATGACATTTGCTAGGTGAGTCTTACACTGACCCACATCTGACACGCCACCTTAGGCAAGGCTAGCAAAAGCAGAAACCTTGGGCTCTGGCAGCATAAAACAGCTAGAAACATACCCTACATTGTCAGCAAGGGACCACCCCTAATCTAAGGGAATCCCTAAGGTGTAATAGAACCAGTTTAAGGCTACCTACCTCTCCTCATCCCCTCCAAAGAGGTAGCCTGCCTTGACATACCACAAGTGAAATGTTGGCATAACAGAGCAACCCATAGGCTGCTCTATGTTATGTTTGGGGATAAATCAGTTCCTGGCCAGCTTGAGCATCAGGATAGATGAAACATTATTTAAAGTCACAATGGACTGTAGATCCTGCCCACAAGTGATTTTCAGCCAGATGTAGCTCAGTTTTGGCCCGTAAACCTAAATACAGAAATTTCAAATGCACTACCGTGTTGCTCATCTATACAGCCACACTCAGTCATTGTGGTTGATGTGGCCATTTCATGTGGGAACCAGGTCAGATAGCCCTAAATACTGACTGATGCTGTAGGGTGAAGAGAGCAGAGAGGTACATGTCTAGGGCAAACCATGATCCCTAGCCAATTATATTTTTAAAAAGAAAGTGCGGTGTGCTCATCTGTGGTCATATCAAACATAATATAGTATATCATTAATATATCACAGGGCATTACCTAGATTACCTCAGTTTCAATGCTTGAGCCATGATATTTAATAGGTGCCAGCTGCCCTCAGGATGTCACCACCTGCTTCTAGGGTGCCAGACTTAGAGGTCAAGATATTGACACCAATGACTAAGCAATATCATATTCTTGTTCTTCAGGGACACGTCTGGTGATGTGCACATCACAGATATCAGGACTATAATGGAGGAGTTGATGGGGTGAACGCCGTGGAAATTTCATGGGTACATGCATTCTCCCAATGCACCTGGTTAGGTGAATCTTTATATATACGCATGCATCCTGGCTTGATAACCCCAGACTTCGCTTATAAAGGCCACATGTTTAATATAAATATTACCTGTGTGTTACCTTTCTGTATGGTGCCTATGTATTCTTACTGATCCTGGATTATTCAAATTACTTTAAAGAAATTTCCTATACCCATTTGTACCTAAGAGTCTATAAATGAAGTGTTACAGTTATAGAAGTTTGGTAGACTACTCAAGTAGCGATTAGGGAATTCAAATAACTCTACATGAGTGGATACAGCAAATTTTTACACATGTAAATCAGTATAATGTATGCATCTTATTTAACAGATACTGGATCATAAATTGAAATAAATTAGAAAAATTGAAAAATCAGAAGTAAAGCACCGGCCCTTGCTGAATGCTTAAGGATGAGGATATTGACTTTAGCACTTGATTTATGATATCTTCCTTAATCAGCTAGAGAACTGCTACTGAGTGCATTAGGCACTTCCTCTCCTCAGGGCTTAGCATGCTGCTAACACAACACTCCTAACCCCAGTTGGTCTAGAGAACATGAGACTGACTGTACTTAAGCCCAAATCTCTGTGGGACAGAACAGTCCAAATACCAAGGTCCATCTTTTCTTCTTTTAACTAGTTAACTGGCCTTGTCTAGCTTGCTTAGAAGTGAGCAGCGCTGGCTCCAGGGTTTTTGCCGCCCCAGGCAGCCAAAAAAAAAAAGCCGCGATCGCGATCTGCGGCGGCAATTCGGCAGGAGGTCCTTTGCCCCGAGCGGGAGTGAGGGACCCTCCGCCCAATTTCCGCCGAATACCTGGACGTGCCGCCCCTCTCCCGAGAGGCCGCCCCAAGCACCTGCTTGTTAAGCTGGTGCCTGGAGCCGGCCCTGGAAGTGAGGCAGGAAAAAGAAGAAAGAACAGGCACTTGTTCAGCAATATGGTTCCTCTCAGTTTGGCAGCTCAGACAGACCCTGTTTTTCTCGCAGCTGTTTGTTTGATGGATGGTGTCCCAGTACAAGTGGACAGAGAAACTGCTGAGGTGACAGTAGCATGCCCTTAACTCACGTTTGGTTGATGAACCAGAAGAACCTGCAGAGCCTGACAGAGCAGAGTGAATAAGACTGACTGGAAAAAACAGCGCTCTATTCTGGTCTCACTTATAGCAATGACATTCCACTGCTGTAAAACTGGTGTAGGTAGGAGCAGAATCAGGCCCATGGTCTTTTATGATTTTATCGTTTTCCCATTATGTTTAGTATTTGTGAGACTGAGCTTTGTTATATGGAATCTCTTATCCTCCCCTTCTGTGGGCACAGTTCCCATTAGTGTCAGAAGGAGTTACTGTACATCTGCTTATTGAGTGGAGAGAAGACTCCCCTGGGGCAGGAGGCTGGACTTCCCTGAAGCAAAGAAAACAAAACTATACAGCAAAATGCTTGAAATTTTAAAACACCTTTAGGTTAGGATTACACAGCACTGGTCCTCCAGAAAAGTAACAGGACTACATTATACACAATAACATTGGTACTTGAAGTAGCCAGCAGTGGCTCAATGCATTTGGTAAAAAAAAATGAGTGCCCCTTGGTTATATTATAAATAAGACAGCAAGCCAGCCTCATGTTTGTGCATGACTTACTATTTCCTGTGTTGCTTATTCAGAGCTTTTAAAAATCATTCAGTACAGTAAAAAGAGATCTGACACCATATATGGACAGTAACCCGCTCCAACCACATTCTTATAGGGCTGCCAAATTCAGCCCTAAAGTACATCAATGTTAGGCCAATGAAGTCAATGGGATTGCCTGGCTGTAAATGGGGTAAAAATAAGCCCAGTGAAGCAGACTCAGCTACAGTAAATGAGCATAGCACCATTGAAGTCAGCAGAGCTTTATCAATTTACAACAGTTGAGGATCAGGTATCTCTGGTTTGAGGCAGGCCTCAAGTTTTATAGAAGAGCAGTAGACATATTAGCTGCATCTTTCAGAGCATTCTACTTCCTCCCCATATGGCAGAACTACTGGGCTTCCTCTTAAAAGATGCTATATGCTGTGATCAGCAGACAGATTATCCAAACTCATTGAATACTACACTGTCCAGCATATTGTGGGAAGGAATCCAAGTTCCAGCCACTTCCTACCCATCTGCACAGGAAGTGAGGTAGCACAGACAGCACAGGCAAGTAAAGAAACCCCTTACACCCTCTTATTCCTCTGCAGGAATGCATAACGAGCCACAATCCAACCCAATATTTTCTTCTGTTATTGAGGAAGCAACACACCCTCACATCTTCATATAACAGGAGTCGTCCATGCTGGGGATTTAACACTTCATTTCAAAGGGCTGTCATTTGAACTGGTCCACATTTTTCTTACGAAAGGTTTGCCAAATATTGACCTATTGTGGAAACCAAGGTTTCCCCCATGGAATAACTTGATTCTCTCATTTTTAATTTCCCCCCAAAACCAAACACTTATCACCAAAATCAAAACATTTATTCAATACGTTATTGAATTATTGGTTGGTTTTTTTCCCGCTTACTGAAAAACGTGGTTCAGTAAGTGAACATTTCTGACAATGATTTTAATGAAAAAAAAATGATTTCAACCCTGTGAAATGGAAACAACTTTGAAGTTTTTCAGAAAAAACTGAACAGTTCCAGTTGTCATTTAATGCCCCAATCTTTCAGTCTCATGTGCATGTAGGAGGTGCATGATTTCAGATGTAAGATCCTCCCACCCATTCCAATTAGATGGCAGGATTGTGGCAGAAATGACTGATCCTCCTCTTGCTGCACTGCCACTTAACTTTCCTTATTGGTATGGGCAGCATTGTGTGCATGTGCATAAAGAGAACACAGCTCTGTTATAATTGCTTTATATGACAAGTATGAAATATTGTGGGGGGAAAAGTTACTACTTGTAACCATAGATGAGATTTCTATATACCGTTAGTCCATATCTGATTTATTACCTAATTGCCAGCAAAATTACACATATAATCATGTTTTAATTTACAGGAGCAGAAGCAAGCATCTTAAATTACTATTCTTTTTGATCATACAACAAAATTGGCTATTATATGCATGTTAAATGTCTTCTTGGTACTAAAGCATTACGTGTACCAACCTGAAGTCCAGAACATTTTGAGGTAAAACAAGCCTTAGAAATAAAATGTTAGAACAGAAATGCTTAAGCAACCTGATTTTAGTAGTATGAATGGTGGCACTTCATATTTCTTCCTGAAATACAATTAAACTGAGCTACTAATGAACTTAGTAATAGCTTCTATTGCCTTTCACTTCCACTATCCTATTATTTTCCCTCTATCCTTACAGCTACAGTACATCTGTGTGCAAAGAACCATGCATAGGAAGAAAACATTAGTCTGTCAGAACTTGAGCGGGAGCTATCATTTTGGCTAGCAGTTCAGTGCCAGTGTGTTTTCTTTTTTGTTAATCAAAACCACTTGCTCTCAGCTTTCTGTTCAGAATTTTAAAAAATTAGTGGGAGGAGACGAGGTGTGTTGGAAAACCCCATTCAAACTCTGCTCACAATCTCAGTGCAATTGAACTCTTTTGCTAAAATGATCAGAAATGAAATAGTTAATGTTGGCACTGATTGTGTTAGGCTTAAGGGTAAACAGCTGGCATCCCAATGAAATGAATGTGTTCAGTTTGCACAAAGCTGTTATTTTTGTATTACAAAAGAGTTGAAGCCCAAACTCAGTTGTGCGAGGCATTGTATAAACATATTAAAAAGATAGTCCCTGCCCCAAAGAGTTTACAGTCTAATTACGGGGTGAGACTTCAGGTGGATACAAACAATACAGACAGATGGAGGAAGCGCAAGTTAACAGATGACTGAGATCCACGTAATAAGCAATGGTCACAATAGCTGCCTAACCATAATCTTATTGTTTATAGGCATCACAAAAGAGAGAGATTTTATGTATTTTGTTATAGTTCCATCTGTCCCCTCTATTTGAAGAAATAAGTTGGGGGCTAATTTAGCTACAACGAGTCAGGAAAAAGATCTTGGCGTCATCGTGGATAGTTCTCTAAAGATGTCCACGCAGTGTGCAGAGGCGGTCAAAAAAGCAAACAGGATGTTAGGAATCATTAAAAAGGGGATAGAGAATAAGACTGAGAATATATTATTGCCCTTATATAAATCCATGGTACGCCCACATCTCGAATACTGTGTACAGATGTGGTCTCCTCACCTCAAAAAGGATATTCTAGCACTAGAAAAGGTTCAGAAAAGGGCAACTAAAATGATTAGGGGTTTAGAGAGGGTCCCATACGAGGAGAGATTAGAGAGGCTGGGACTCTTCGGCTTGGAAAAGAGAAGACTAAGGGGGGACATGATAGAGGTATATAAAATCATGAGTGATGTTGAGAAAGTGGATAAGGAAAAGTTATTTACTTATTCCCATAATACAAGAACTAGGGGTCACCAAATGAAATTAATAGGCAGCAGGTTTAAAACAAATAAAAGGAAGTTCTTCTTCACGCAGCGCACAGTCAACTTGTGGAACTCCTTACCTGAGGAGGTTGTGAAGGCTAGGACTATAACAATGTTTAAAAGGGGACTGGATAAATTCATGGTGGCTAAGTCCATAAATGGCTATTAGCCAGGATGGGTAAGAATGGTGTCCCTAGCCTCTGTTCGTCAGAGGATGGAGATGGATGGCAGGAGAGAGATCACTTGATCATTGCCTGTTAGGTTCACTCCCTCTGGGGCACCTGGCATTGGCCACTGTCGGTAGACAGATACTGGGCTAGATGGACCTTTGGTCTGACCCGGTACGGCCTCTCTTATGTTCTTAATCTGCAGTGAAGGTAAAATTGGCTAAGCATCAGAACTGAGTGAAAGCTCTGTCTATAGGCTCCCCTAGATTGGGTTACATCAAAACAGATCATTTAAATAAGTTTCCTGAACAAGGAGTAAACTGTACTGCCCCAGAACTTCCAGCATTTTCAGAAACAATCCCCCCTACCCCAATAACCAAACAAAAAAGCCTAACTTCTCTCCACAAACTGGTGCAAGCAGTTTGCAGTATCTACTTTTGATATATCAATCCCAGGAAGATTACTCAAAACACATTCTTCTGTGAATCTAAGTATTTTTCAACATTGGAATGATTATTTCAGTCTGTCTGCAGACTCAAGAAAATGATGTATTAGCACAAGCACCAAACAGGAAGACAAGCCATGAAAGGATGTTGAACAGCAGCTATTGAAGTTAAACATTTTTTAAATCTGTAGGACCAGCAATTTGTATCCAAGATTAAAATAATTGTCTGATGAGTTCTCCGAACCATTAGCATGGATTTTTATGAGCCTCAATTTTCTCTAACCCAAACCCTCTCCAGTCCCCTCACAAAAATTACTACATTGGTTAATAAAATCTCGTGATCTAGTAGGCGCTGATATGATTTTTGAACAGTTGGGGTGGGTTGATGGCCTCATTCTGTGCTGCACAAGTGGATGCTGAATGGAGCAGAAAGTCTGGCTAGAGTTGTTCAAAATAGCTTATGGAAAGCTAAGTTATGCACCGGGTTAAGCAAGACACAAGGAAGACTGCTGTGGTTTGTATATTCCCAAGAAAATTTATCATAAGCAAGTTCCTAATCTTTCTGCATTTAGCATTTGCTACCACACCTAAATTTAGGTACCAGCTTTTTTGGTTCCTTAAGTGTTCTGATTGGTAATGTAAAATTGCAAATAAATACAATGTAGTTGCCCTTCATGTTCTTTCATGTTGCTGAGGCTTTTCATTTGTGTGATTTTAGCAGACTGTCTCGAGTTTTCACTTTTATCAGATGACAATTGAGAAATTTAAATACACTTTAAAAAACAAGAATTTGTTTGTTTGGGAAGAAGAATAAAGAGAAGTTCAGTTGGTCCTGTCATTCATTTAAAAAGCTGTTTTTTGGAATGACGCTGTCTACTGTATGTACTGCATGGTAACTTTATATCTGGTCTAAAGTATTTCAAGATAACTGTTGCATGTTTATCTAAAATTATGACACTGAATCTTCTCCTGGAGATCAAAAGGAATATATTATAATTGTTACATTAAAGAGAAATGTTCACTTACATTGCACACACAAATGACAGTTGCATGTCCAAAGTAAGAAGCTGCTTATGCAATTGCAACCAAATTAAAAAGGAAATTCAAGTTACACAATTTTAATTTCCTTTGTGTGTTTTGTGCATGCTACACATTTGACCATTTATCCCTAATTGTTAATTAAACTGATGTCCCCTTGTTGAGCCAGATTATTTCTGGATGAGATAGAACTAGGGGCACCAGGGAGCCAGTTACAGCTCACCAAATCTGAAAACTAGCTACAGTGAGCTGCCCAGCAGCAGCTTTAAGCTGCACCACTGATGGTAAATTCTAATCTGTATGACTGATGCAGGAATGTTGTGATGGAATAGAGCTCCCATGCACCCCCTTTGCTGCCAGTGCTCCCGCCCTTGGCAAAGGGAGCAGAGGCATGAACTCAAGCACACTGGAGCCAGTATGAAGTTCCCCTCCACCAGCAAAGAATTTTCTGACTGACCATTTGTGGTCAGTCTCCCAAGTGGCACAAAAGGACCAAATCTCAAAGGAGGATCCAGTTTACTTAGTACCATACATGAAGAAAGAGCATTTATATACAACCTTGTGAAGAGGGGGTATGCCTCCCATTAACCCATTTCATCCTTTGATATCAAAGAGCCAGTCACATTTATTTCCTGGGTACTTATCAGAACTAGAATATCACCACAAATTACTGTCTCTGAAATGGAAGTGGAAGATCTGATTTGTAAAGTGCATCATTGGAACAGGATCAAAGGCTGGAAGAAAAAAAAACTAACTACCAAACAGGAGAGCAAAGCACAGAATAAAAAGAAAAATTAAGAACTTGGTTTAAATACCCAATTTTTGCTCTCTCATGTTCAGTGCCTCAAACACTGGTTCAGTATAAACAGAAGACAGTGAATCAAGGGATGGAATCAGAGTTAATATCACATTTCCTGAATTACAAACTTGTACTAGACAATATTTACTAATACTTATCTAAATTCTTAAGACCGTTTATATTAGACATCACTAATTGCTCTTGGAAATTTATGCAATATGTTAACATTTTCAGAATCAGCTTAAATACCTTAGTTTCATAGGTTCTATCATTCTACACTGCTTTATTACCTTTACAGCACCTATGTTCTCTGTGGAGAATTTTTACTCTCTCAATGAGGTACCAAACTAGTCTGAATAAAGACTAGCCCACATGGTATGTTTAAAGAGAATTTTAAGATTTAGATTTGTAGCAGTACTTGCCCAGGCTAAACTCAGGTCCTGCTGCTGACTCATTTCCCCTTATTTCCCAGTTAAGGGCACATCAAAGACTGGATGCTTGCTCAAAAATGCTCCCTTTTGGAAGGCTGATTAACAAAGTTCAACACACCACAAAGATTTCCATCCAACCTTCCTAGCTGGCTCATACCCTCAGCGCAGGGTTCTTAGTCCTGTCCCAGTTGTGGTTCTTCTCCAAAAAGCTCTCTTCCACTCCCACCCCGAGACTCCAGCCTTCTTAGGTGGTTCTTGCTCCCTCCAGGCTCATATTTCTCAGGTCCTTTGCACAGCAGTTCCAGCATCCTTTGTATTTCTTTGAGTCTCTCCCTCATTTAACTCAGCATGGTTCCGAGTCACATGTTTTACTTACATGACCCCTGGACTGATTGCCCTCATCTGGCCCAAATGAGGCTGAATCCCAACTCTCTGGAAAGGACCAGCTCCTCCTGTGACAAAGCTCATTAATGATTCTGTATCTTAGAAATAATGAGCTAATAAGCTTTAGCATAAAGGTTTAAGAAATTCTAGTTGTATGTTTCCGATATGTAATTTAATATACAGCTAAGGCTTCTCTTAAATATCAATATTCACTCAATTCATAAAAGTCCAATTGAACCCTTTGCCCCATTTCCTATGACTGGTCTTTCTACTGCATGAGAAAACTTCATATGGACAATTAGTTCCCTGAATATTTTATTCAGTGTTTTCTCCATTATTTAAATCTTTCAGATGCTTTCCTTCTAGACAATATAACTATGCAGATCCTCTACAAGAGAAAAAATATCTGAATTCCTTTCCAGGAAAAAAAAACAAAAACAAAAACAAAACAAAAACCCAGTTACTTCATTTAGTAGAACATAAGAAAGTTTCTGTATTTTACAGTTCTCGTGTTTATGTGTTTTATGATAAATGCTACTGAATGGCTCTTGAGGAAGTAATATTTTGTTTTTGTTTTAACTGTTAAATGTTAAACTATTAAAAGGAATTGATTGGGCTATGTGAACTCATACAACTTGAGATGTCTTCTGATCAAGGAACTGAATTACTTATATTCCAAATTCAAAAGAAATTTTATAGTAAAAATACTGCAGCTCAAAGACTGTGGTTACCATGATAGAATCATGTCTTTAAAAGAAAGGATCAAGTGCACCTTTATTCATCATAATACACAAGAGTCATTATCCTGCAGGGATCACATCTTATTTCATGCTAAAAACCATTATAATTATACCACAATTATTTGTGGAAACCAACCTGTGCTGATTTTGGAAGGTCATTCAGGTGTGTTGAGGGCCTGTTTGTCCTTGGAAGGAGTTTAAGAAACTGGAGCTCTTTAGCCAACATGCAATTTTTTGAACCAAAATCCTTCTGGCTGTTTAGAGCACTTTATGTTATGTACGATAAGGCAATAGGTGCCTCTAGTATTAGCCATCAAAACAACAAAAGTGGATTCTTTCACATGGAGCGTTTTTATATTGTACCTAGAGGGAATGAATCAGAAAGGTGGCACTGTGCCCCTCTGGAAAGATTTAGCATTTCTAAAATCTTGAGACTCCATATTTTGCATCAGCCACAAGAGTTCTGATTGCTTTTGAAGTGGCAAAGATATGAAACTAATAGTTTTATTGGAATAAGTATCAGATGAGAAGCTGCAAAAATAGTTAAGAGTCACGACAGCTCCAGTTCGTTTGGGATAAAGAAGTTGGATCAACAGTCTGGACTAGAGCATAGAGGTACTTCAGTGAGAATAGGCAACAACTGCTGATGGGCAGCTCAAACTTGAGCACCTTCATTAAAGAAGGTTGTTCACTGAATTCCAGTGGGTTTCCTTTTGTGTTGCAGAGCAGCAAGACGTGTCTGATAATCAAAATCACATGGCTCAAGCACACTCAGCCAGTAGAATAAATGTGAGGGGGTTGTGTTTTGGAGAGTCTGATTTATGGGAAAGTTGGTGCAGTGAAGAACAGGGATACTAAATAACAAGCATGGAGATAAATTTGTGAGGGGGTGGGAGGGCTGTGGGTTAGGAGAACTCTGCCTGGTTTGGAACAACATGACTTGTTTCACTGACTTTCAGCTAGCTAAGGAGAATTTCAGAAGTGTTATATAGGAAGAAGCAGTGAGATCTGGACTCAGCCTAGATATGCAGAGCAAGGAGTCAAAAATGGACTGCAATGTTATGGGCTTGAAAGAGTGGTCACTGAGCTACGGTTACTATACAAAAAGGTATTTCCTACTGTACCATGGTTTGGGAAGCAGCTAAATTATTCAAGACAACCCACACTTCTGAGACTCAGGCTTTTCAAAGGAGGCAACTAACTCCCTTAGGCCTCTCTGAAAAGCCCAGCCTCAATGCTGATTCATCCATTGGTTTCAATAAAGTTATGCAAATATATGTATGTATTCATGACAGAACACAGAACATAACAATGACTTTTTCTTCAAATACATACATTAAACAGTTCCTATGGCATCTCTGCCTGTCAAGTACAAGTACGAACTCAAGAAGCTACACAAGAAAATAAAACTTGAAAATGCTTTTTTCATAATTCTGGAATAAATTCATAGCTAATGAAAGAACTACCATGATGTTCCACTTGAAACTTAATTCCAATGTAATTCAAATGTACAACACTGATTACTCATGCCAGTTATGAGCAAAAATGAAGAGATTTCACCATCAGCAAGACTGAAAACATCTATATGGCTATCAGGAGCAAACAAAGGGGGCAATGTGTCTTAATTTAGACAGAAACTTGGGTTTCCAGACATTTCAGTCTCAAAACCAAAATTACTTTTGTTGGATTTTAAATGTGCACTGCCTATTCCAAACACAACAAAGATGTATGAGATCAAGACATGCAAATACTCAGGCCAATGTGACTGTCACTCACTGCAAGCAATAAATCAGGCAGGTAATATGATTTTCTGATATTTTCATAACATTGCTGAAGTAGCTCTGGAAAAGTAGGGCTCTCACATCAGACTTCAGGTGGGAGCCTAAAAATATTTGTTTCTGGAAGACTTTACACAGCCTTTTAAATTCAAAACATGTTGGAGAGTCCAAGGAAACATTCTAATTATCGGTCACACAACACCACACAATTTCCACAACGAGAGGTGAGCCAAAAAAGAACTTCTGGCCATGAAGGTGAGGAAGAGGAGAGAAGATGCTTACCAGGACACACTTACATTCTTCCCTCCAGCAACATGAAATCTTGTTCCATAGGGGTGCTGGGTATATTCTAATCCATGGACGGAGAAGGTGCAAAGCATGGGTAGAAAAGTGGACCTTAGCAGTTAACCTGGCAGTATGTGGCTGGCTATCCCCTCCAAACTGGAGCAAACTACTTCATAATGAGTCTGCTCTCTCCCCTGAAATAGATTCTGGGGCAAGCCATAGTCGCCTGCTGTTTAGAGTCCTAGGGACTCGAGCAAAAGGGAAAAGACAGGAAGCAGTGCAGAAGTAGCCTCTGTGCCAATGCCTTTTACTTTCAGTAGATTCCTTGGCCTTTTCTTCTGGGTTTAAGGGAGGAACTCCTCACTGGGAGCTGCGGGCAGCCATGCCTGTGGATGGTCAAAGTAAACAAACTGTCTCATGGCCCACCAGTGGATTACCCTGACGGGCCGCGTGTGGCCCTTGGGCCGCAGGTTGCCTACCACTGATCTAGATCCTAGTTAGCCTTAACCCACCCTATTTCAAGACCTTTATAGTCACAGGCCTAGATTCTGATCTCAGTGGAATTGCTCTGTACTACACTGGTATAAATGATATCAAATCTGGCCCACCTGCATCTGTAGGAAGAATCTCGCCACTCATTTAAACCATACAACACTGCTGGTTTCACTGGGAAAGGATTTGGGCAACAAGCAGCAGGATTTGTCTCATAGGGAATAGGAATGTGTCCTCTTTGTTCTAATGTGACTGAGTGGCTAAATGTGAAGTGATGAGTCAGGAGCTAGGATTCACAATGTGCTGGAGAGAGACTGACTAGACTCATCAAGCCCTCTGATCGCTACCCCTTCCTGCTTCTCCACTTGGGCACCAATGATACTGCCGAGAATGACCTTGAGCAGATCACTGCGGACTACGTGGCTCTGGGAAGAAGGAAAAAGGAGGTTGAGGCGCAAGTGTTCTCGTCCATCCTCCCTGTGGAAGGAAAAGGCCCAGGTAGAGACCGTCGAATTGTGGAAGTCAACAAATGGCTACGCAGGTGGTGTTGGAGAGAAGGCTTTGGATTCTTTGACCATGGGATGGTGTTCCAAGGAGTGCTAGGCAGAGACGGGCTCCACTTAATGAGAGGGAAGAGCATCTTCGCAAGCAGGCTGGCTAACCTGGTGAGGAAGGCTTTAAACTAGGTTCACTGGGGGAAGGAGACCCAAGGCGTGAGGTAAGTGGGGAAATGCAATGCTGGGAGGAAGCACGAGCAGGAGCGCAAGAGGGGAGGACTCCTGCCTCGTACTGAGAAAGCGGGACAATCAGCGAGTTACCTGNACTGGGGGAAGGAGACCCAAGGCGTGAGGTAAGTGGGGAAATGCAATGCTGGGAGGAAGCATGAGCAGGAGCGCAAGACGGGAGGACTCCTGCCTCATACTGAGAAAGCGGGACAATCAGCGAGTTACCTTAAGTGCCTATACACAAATGCAAGAAACCTGGGAAACAAGCAGGGAGAACTGGAAGTCCTGGCACAGTCAAGGAACTATGATGTGATTGGAATAACAGAGACCTGGTGGGATAAATCACATGACTGGAGTACTGTCATGGATGGATATAAACGGTTCAGGAAGGACAGGCAGGGCAGAAAAAGTGGAGGAGTTTCATTGTATGTAAGAGCAGTATAACTGCTCAGAGCTCCAGTATGAAACTGCATAAAAACCTGAGTGTCTCCGGATTAAGTTTAGACGTGTGAGCAACAAGGGTGATGTTGTGGTGGGAGTCTGCTATAGACCACCAGACCAGGGGAGGATGAGGTGACGAGGCTTTCTTCCAGCAACTAACAGAAGTTACTAGATCACAGGCCCTGGTTCTCATGGGAGACTTCAATCACCCTTAAATCTGCTGGGAGAGCAATACAGCAGTTCAGACAATCTAGGAAGTTTTTGGAAAGTGTAGGGGACAATTTCCTGGTGCAAGTGCTGGAGGAACCAACTAGGGGCAGAGCTCTTCTTGACCTGCTGCTCAAAGTTAAAGACGTATGGGCTGGATGAATGGACTATAAGGTGGATAGAAAGCTGGCTAGATCATTGGGCTGAATGGGTAGTGATCAATGGCTCCATGTCTAGTTGGCAGCAGGTATCAAGCGGAGTGCCCCAAGGGTCGGTCCTGGGGCCATTTTTGTTTGATATATTCATTAAGGATCTGGAGGATGGCGTGGACTGCACCCTCAGCAAGTTTTCAGTTGACATTAATCTGGGAGGAGTGGTAGATACACTGAAGGGTAGGTATAGGATACAGAGGGACCTAGACAAATTAGAGGATTGGGCCAAAAGAAATCTGATGAGGTTCAACAAGGACAAGTGCAGAGTCCTGCACTTAGGACGGAAGAATCCCATGCACTGCTACAGACTAGGGACTGAGTGGCTAGGCTGCAGTTCTGCAGAAAAGGACCTAGGGGATACAGTGGACGAGAAGCTGGATATGAGTCAGTGTGCCCTTGTTGCCAAGAAGGCTAATGGCATTTGGGGCTGTATGAGTAGGGGCATTGCCAGCAGATCGAGGGACACAATCATTCCCCTCTATTCGGCATTGGTGAGGCCTCATCTGGAGTACTGTGTCCAGTTTTGGGCCCCACACTACAAGAAGGATGTGGAAAAATTGGAAAGAGTCCAGCGGAGGGCAACAAAAATGATTAGGGGGCTGGAGCACATGAGTTATGAGGAGAGGCTGAGGGAACTGGGATTGTTTAGTCTGCAGAAGAGAAGAATGAGGGGGGATTTGATAGCTGCTTTCAACTACCTGAAAGGGGGTTCCAAAGAGGATGGATCTAGACTGTTCACAGTGGTACCAGATGACAGAACAAGGAGTAATGGTCTCAAGTTGCAGTGGGGGAGGTTTAGATTGGATATTAGGAAAAACTTTTTCACTAGGAGGGTGGTGAAGCACTGGAATGGGTTACCTAGGGAGGTGGTGGAATCTCCTTCCTTAGAGGTTTTTAAGGTCAGGCTTGACAAAGCCCTGGCTGTGATGATTTAGTTGGGATTAGGTCCTGCTTTGAGCAGGGGGTT